>CM072158.1:148692-397686 GCA_036850595.1 Rhyacichthys aspro | reverse complement strand
GTCAGCACAAAAATGAATACATTTGCAGTGTCAGTGCAGCATTTCATCCAAACTTCTCCTCACAGCAGCTAATATAACATTACTGTAGTAATATTGGTAAGTGATAGGAGCTCCATGGTGACACTCCAGGGAGGGGCTTGAGACCAAGAAAGCCTCCGCTACATAATATACCTCATCGAGATGTGTGAGTGGCGTTTAAAATTGTCATTTGTAAACATTATTTTAAACATGTATGCAGGCAAAACTGGATTAAACAAAAGAGAATGGTCTTCTCGACTGGAACTCGGTCAACTGTGTCTTCCTCATCAACTGATTTCACCAGTGAAGATGAAGACATCACAACGGCAACCTGAAGACATCAAGGCAAAAAAAAAACACAAAGGAAGGACTTCCACCCACTCGCACAAGCAAGAGGTATAGCTTTAGTTTGCATTTTAATTTGTCCAGAGTCACACTAATCATCTGAAATATAATCAAAACTAATGTTTAGTAAGGCTTGTGCATTGTTCGGGACATTTTTGTCCCTCAAAGGCATATTTTCACTTTTCATTTGGCCATAATTTTTAATAATAATACACTGTGGGCAAAAACCTCCACTAAATTGTTTTAAAATATGTCAAATAATATATTTTTTCCTTTGCTTAACCCTTTTCCCTCCTCAAATTTTCCATATACTTGACACCTTTGTGGCAAAAATGTACACAAAAAACTGCTATTAAATTGTCATACATTTTTTTCTGTTTTTTCATAAATCTCTCTCTCTAAGCCACTTCAGATCTGCTCAAAACTACTAAATATTCAATAATTTTCAGGATTTTAACCCTTGTGCTGATTAGAGCCTTGTGTATGTAAAAGATTAGCAACGAAATTGACACCTTTGTGGAAAATGTCCTATTGACTTCCATTAAAACCACTTTTTTTAATCTCACTGCTATTACACTATAAAACTATGCATTCTCTTATGTCAGCATTTCTTATTAAAGAAAAGTAGTGATATTTGACATTTTTACTGTATTCCAGCAGATTCAACTGTTTTCCCATGTTAGGCCCATGCTTGACATTCATGTATTTTTATTTTTTTTACTACATTATACTATGGAGTCATGTGACTACCAGGGGGCCAAGAGTGTTTTGTTTGTCTTTTAAATCAATTTTTTAAATCAACATCTGATTCATCAATATGAATATTTATTGTGCAATTACAACAACACTGAAAACTTCAACAACAAAAGAACATACAAAATGTGAATAAAAAAGTTTGAGAGAAACAGATAAATGGATTGAGAGAGTGTGTTTGTGTGTGTTTAGTTGAGTTCAATTCCAGCAGCAGACCAGCAGGTCCTGCAGCATGTGACCTGGTGCTCTCTACAAATGCACCTGTTACACATGCAACTTTGTTACTAACAGTAGTTTTTGTTTTGAAATACATCAAAGGAGGGAGGCCAAACATCAAACACATAGATCAAAAGATGCCCTTTCTCTCCTGAAATGATCAGTGCTGACACACACTCTCTCTCCTCTCAGTCTAAATACTTCTTATGCCAGGCGGTGCTGATCTTCTCGTTGGTTTCTCATCAGTTGCCGTGTTCCTGTGCTGTGCTGTCATTGGTTGGACAGCCATCTTCTTCTGGTATGGTCAGTGCTGCCCTGACATTATGTTATTATGTTTGTTGTATGTTTGTATTTCAGACATACAGCCAAGGTCCACAAAGTGGAGACAAAGAAGAGGCAGCTACTGGCAGACATCAGAGCTCTTGAAGAGAAGGCTGCCAGGTGAAGGATGAGAGATTTTCTTCTCCCAAACCCTCAACATGGTCATGACAGGCACAGTTGATTTCTTCATGTGGCGGTTGATAACATACTTGTATTATTCAGTTATCATTGTTTTAAATATATACATGGACATTTTATGTTGGGGGTGGATTATTAGCATAGGCAGGTCACAGCTTTGAGTTAACACAAACACGGCAGTTAGGCCAGAGACACAGTGGATGCAGGTAGCTTAGGGGTAGAGTTGGATTGCACGCTAATCATCAAGGGCTCAAGATGGTGGGTGTTTATTAGGGTTATTATTATTGACGGAACAATAAAATAGTCATTTAAAATAACCTCTTTTAAAAGTCACATTAAACTAAAACGTATAAGCCTCACAGCAGCTAATATAACATTACTGTAGTAATATTGGTGAGTGATAGGAGCTCCATGGTGACACTCCAGGGAGGGGCTTGAGACCACAGAAAGCCTCCGCTACATAATATATCTTCATCGAATGTGTGAGTGGCGTTTAAAATTGTCATTTGTAAACATTATTTTAAACATGTATGCAGGCAAAACTGGATTAAACAAAAGAGAATGGTCTTCTGACTGGAACTCGGGCTCAACTGTGTCTTCCTCATCAACTGATTTCACCAGTGAAGATGAAGACATCACAACGGCCCTGAAGACATCAAGGCAAAAAAGAAAACACAAAGGAAGGACTTCCACCCACTCGCTACAAGCAAGAGGTATAGCTTTAAGTTTGCATTTTAATTTGTCCAGAGTCACACTAATCATCTGAAATATAATCAAAACTAATGTTTGCTTAAGGTTTGCATTGTTCGGGACTTTTTGTCCCTCCAAGGCATATTTTCACTTTTCATTTGGCCATAATTTTTAATAATAATACACTGTGGGCAAAAACCTCCACTAAATTGTTTTAAAATATGTCAAATAATATATTTTTTTCTTTTTGCTTAACCCTTTGCCCTCCTCAAATTTTCCATATACTTGACACCTTTGTGGCAAAAATGTACATACAAAAAAACTGCTATTAAATTGTCATACATTTTTTTCTGTTTTTTTTTCATAAATCTCTCTCTAAGCCACTTCAGATCTGCTCAAAACTACTAAATATTCAATAATTTTCAGGATTTTAACCCTTGTGCTGATTAGAGCCTTGTGTATGTAAAAGATTAGCAACGAAATTGACACCTTTGTGGAAAATGTCCTATTGACTTCCATTAAAACCACTTTTTTTAATCTCACTGCTATTACACTATAAAACTATGCATTTTCTTATGTCAGCATTTCTTATTAAAGAAAAGTAGTGATATTTGACATTTTTACTGTATTCCAGCAGATTCAACTGTTTTCCCATGTTAGGCCCATGCATGACATTCATGTATTTTTTTTTTTACTACATTATACTATGGAGTCATGTGACTACCAGGGGGCCAAGAGTGATTTGTTTGTCTTTTAAATCAATTTTTAAATCAACATCTGATTCATCAATATGAATATTTATTGTGCAATTACAACAACACTGAAAACTTCAACAACAAAAGAACATACAAAATGTGAATAAAAAAGTTTGAGAGAAACAGATAAATTGATTGAGAGAGTGTGTTTGTGTGTGTTTAGTTGAGTTCAATTCCAGCAGCAGACCAGCAGGTCCTGCAGCATGTGACCTGGTGCTCTCTACAAATGCACCTGTTACACATGCAACTTTGTTACTAACAGTAGTTTTGTTTGAAATACATCAAAGGAGGGAGGCCAAACATCAAACACATAGATCAAAAGATGCCCTTTTCTCCTGAAATGATCAGTGCTGACACACACTCTCTCCCTCTCACAGTCTAAATATTTCTTATGCCAGGCGTTGCTGATCTTCTCAAGTTGGTTTCTCATCAGTTGCCGTGTTCCTGTGCTGTGCTGTCATTGGTTGGACAGCCATCTTCTCTGGTACCGTCAGCGGCCCTGACTGTCTGTATGCTATCATTAAATATAGAGATAAACAGTCAAAAGCAGTTGGGGAGTAAACTGTTTTGGACTACATGACAGAGGAGGTGAGCAGTCTCAGTTTGAGCAGCTGCCTGAGAAACTTCCCAAACCACTGTTAGGAAAAACAACAGATGTCATGTGAAGTTCATAATGGGACTGAAAAAGGGCATAATCCTAACAAAAGTCATAGTTTTATTTTATAGTGTAATGGCTGTGAGATGTTGTGGTTTTAGAATAGAAGTAATGGGACATTTTTGGTGTCAAGAGGGAGTATCTGACACTACATAAAAAATATTAATGCAATCAAATCAATTTTCGTTCTAATCCTTGATATATCCAAGACTCTACCAGCACCAAAGAAAGTGAAATTCTGAAATTTATTGAATATTTGGTAGTTTTGAGCAGATCTGAAGTGGTTTAAGAGATTTATGAAAAATAGCAGAAAAAATATGAATGTATGCTTTTAGAGCAGTTTTTTGTGCCACGAAGGTGTAATGCACCAGTGTTTAAAGGCTCTTACTTTGTTGTCAACATGAAAAGGCTGCAGGGAAAGAAGGACACTTACTTTTTGTTTTTGTTTACTCTGTGTAGACTTTTTGTGGTTGTGTGTACTCAGTCACATCAAGGTCAATGTGCAAATGTCTCTCTCTCTCGCTAACATACACACACACACCTACACACAATTATATGCTAATATACTTCATATAACTCCATATAAAAACCAGAACCTAAGCTTCCTAAGCACAGGCCTATGTAAAGTTCTCTGGCCCTCTTCCTGATTCGATCCTGTCATCATTTAACCGCTGGTTAGCCAGGTGGTGTCCGGAAAACAGCGTGGGCTTTATAGACCATTTGAAGGCCTTCTGGAGAAAACCTGGTCTCATTCGTAGAGACGGCATCCATCCTACTTTGGATGGAGCGGCTCTAGGTTAGGATTGGGACCAGGACACAGAGACAGACACAGTCTTACACGGTTCTCTGTTTCATCTTTAGGACTGTCACAACCCATAGAGACTGTGCTCTCCCCAGTGCACAGACTCCATTATAACTCAAACAAAGCCCCCAGCAGAAATATACAAATCTAATTTAAATGCAGAGAAATGCAATAAAGAAGTCAAATGTGGATTACTAAACGCCAAGTCTATTTCATCAAAATTGCTACTAGTCAATGATTTAATTAATGATCATAAAATAGATTTAATGTCGTTAACAGAAACATGGCTGAGAGTAATCTCACACTCCAGTTTATTAATGAGCCCCAGATCTAAACAGTCCTATTGCTGATTAGTCAGTTAAAAGTCCTGCCCCACAGCTCCGTCCTGTCGGGTCATTTTTTAAATTATCTTTCAGTTCACGCTTGAGGACTAAACTCTTCCTCTGGACAGACCCCAGTTTAGAAGAATATTATCTGATAAAACTGTTTCTGAGTTTAAAATATGTTACAATATTAGCCAGTATTTCGCCAGTTAATCCAGAGAGCAGCCCCACAGCCCCAGTCCCAACACAACAGATAAGTTTGTTGATACAGCCATGTGTTCAATGCAGGACGCTCTCAATAGTGTGGCGCCACTAAAACAGGGGGTCATTAGAAATAGTAATAGAGTATCACCCTGGTTTATGCAGAAACCCGGCTCCTCAAACAAGCCACACGTAATTCAGAAAGGCAATGGCGTCACTCCAACTCCGAGGATTCATATGCAAGCCCTAACCTTGCGCTGCAGCAGGATTCTCGCGAGATTTGGGAGTTTCCAAAACTCTTGTAAATCCATCTTGTATCATGCCAACCAAACCGCTTGAGTCGCGAACCGTGGACTCACCGGACTCTGTTGACCAATGATGTTGCAGCACTAACAGGTAGAGGCGGGTTTTTAATTTGAAGAAAGCAACTAGTGCTCTCTTCTCCTCTTTGTTATCAACATGGCTACGCCGAAAGACGTTAGTGTTGGCTGCTATCGAAACATTTTTGTCAGAAGTAGAGAGTATTTCTTCTTTGAAAGAAGCGCAAAGAGTGGCACGTCATATCGTTGCTGTGATTGATTAAAGAAACCTCATGATAAGCGGATACTAGTCGGTGCTTCATCCAATCAACACCAAGTTTTTGAGAGAAGGCGCCTCCCTTTTGCAAACGCTTTCAACGGGAGCCTTCCCAGATGGTACTGCGAAATAGACTATGTTCTGTGGAGCAGTTCTATCTGGCAGAGTCAGGTTATGCAAGCCCTGCGTAAGGCTAGAAAGGGGGTCGGCAACCCGCGGCTCTTTAGCGCCCCTCTAGTGGCTCCCTGGAGCTTTTATAAAAATGTATGAAAATGGAAAAAGATGGGGGGGGGGGGTATTTTTTGTTTTAATATGGTTTCTGTAGGAGGACAAACATGACACAAACATTCTTAACGTTTTCCAATTCTGTAAAAATCTGTATAATAAATATTAAATTTCAACATTTCTGTCAACAAAGATTTGCGTCATAGCCTGCGACACTCGTTTGAGCGCGGCGCGGTGCCAGTCAGGTGGCTGTTGTAAACAAACCGGCGGGTGTGTCATGGGCCATGGATCCCAAAAGGAAAAAGAGAAAGATAGCTGATGACATTAACGTTGTGATGGAAGTTAAACTTAAAGCACCAAATACCACATACCGGATGTGACGTAAGGAAAACGAAACTGATTGTAGTTGTCAACAAACCACAGCGTACACCAGTATGGCTAGAGAGAGAAGATACATCGGTGACGGTGAATAACTTCTGTTGTTTTTGTCAAAAATCTGAGGACACAGGGTGTAATATCGAGTTCGGTGCTTATTTCGATCGTAGTAAGCTACCTAAACCTGCTAATCTTTTGGTTGAAAAAATTGTCGCGCAAAACAAAATCCCTCCCCCGTCGCTACGATTGGTCGGTAAGAGCCGGAGCAGAAATCGGGGCAAATTGGACAATCCCAGACTGACTTTCTCTGTTTGTAATACAATGAGAAAGTTGTCTGGCTGGACAAACTACAAATATCGTACAGCAAAGTAGTCACGTGGTGCGTCATTTTCTCAGGATGCGCTGCAGGGAAAATAAACATTTAATCATGAATGCTCATTATGTATTTGTAGCCTATTTAGTCATTTGATGTCGTGATAGCAGGCTAATATAGCTAATATACACTTACAGCCTGTGTTGCCTTCATATAAGGCTTATATAAGGCTTTTAATTTTTGCGGCTCCAGACAGAATTTTTTTGTTTTTTTGGTCCAATATGGCTCTTTGAACATTTTGGGTTGCCGACCCCTGGGCTAGAACTGGGTTTTTATTCCTTTCTTAGAAAAAACCACAAAAATATTAGTTGTTTTTGTTTGTTTAGAGCCGAGGGAATGGGAGGTTATGTTAAAATCTTTTTTTTAAAAATGAAAATTTTAACCTTTTTTTGGGAGAATTCCGCGTCTTTCTTTCCTCTCTTTAATGGTTGCGGTTTTTTGAAGATGCGGCTTTTTTTTAAATTTTTTTTCGGCCCTCAGGGGCTTACTGCCGTGTTACAGGCACTGTTCAGAAACAATCAGTTCAGGTATATGAATAAACACTTATGGTACAAAATCTTTCTATGTAAATATATTATTTCTCAACCTGGATATCGGCGGCTTATAGTCCGTGCGGTTTTATATGTGAGAAAATATATATTTCTTTTAAATTTTAGTGGGTGCGGCTTATATTTAGGTGCACTCTATAGTCTGGAAAATACGGTACTAATCTTTGATATGTCCAAGACTGTGATAAAAGCTCAAACATTTCCAGTCCACAATCCCCTTTTATATTGAAAATGAGTCTTTTTGTGTGTGTTTTTTTTTCCCCTAAATTGATGACATCATGTATGAAATTGGCAATAAAAGAGTTAAAATCTTGGAAATATTTTAAATATTTAGTAGCTTTACTTTGAACTGAGGTTATAAATAACAGGTTTAAGCAAAAAATTTGAAAAGTATATTCATCTGATATATTTTTAAAACAGTTTAGCCTTTCCGCCTTTCGGAGCGACAGGGCACTGCCTTTTGTCTGGTGTCTTTGGCTTCTGGGCATGTTGACAGCTGCCTCCAGTGTGGTGCCTCTGGGGCTACTCTCATTGCGCCCAGTGCAGATGTGCTAAGCACCTACACTTGGACCCAACATGGTACGTGCGCAGGTGCAAGAAGATACGTGTGTCACCCCAGTGTCTCGTCTCCTGTCTCAGTGGAAGGACAAGGGTTGGAACACACAAGGCGTTCCTCTTGTCGGTTATCTATGCGGATGCCTCCTCCACGGGTTGGGGTGCAACGTGGCAGGGCCGCGTAGCTCAAGGGACGTGGCCTCAACATCTGTACTCAGAACACATCAATGTTTTGGAGTTAATCTCTGTGCATCTGGCCCTGTGCCATTTCCTCATGGAGCTGCGGGGCAGACACGTGCTCGTTTGGTCTGACAACATGACTGTGAACCACATGGGAGGGGTCCATTCGGAGAGACTGACGCAAGAGACTGTGGCTCCTGACATGGGCGACACTCCATTTTGCCAGCGCTTTTGAGAGCGGCCCATGTTCCTGGGGTGCTGAACCGGGTGGCGGACTGTCTGTCCCGGCAGAGAATGTTGCCAGGGAATGGAGGCTTCCAGACATCCCGGAGAGTCCTTCAAGAAGGACCCAGACTCTTCCTGGTGGCCCCTTACTGGCCAGCGAGGACATGGTTTCCGATGCTACGCAGGCTCTGCCGAGGCCCACCCATGCGCCTCCTCCAGGACCGATCTCTTGTCCCAGATGGGGACGAATGTTACATCCCGGTCGTCTCCAGCTCTGGGTCTGGCCACTACAGGGCCCGGACCAGACTTGAGCTTGACAGTGACGTTGGAACATACTATGAGAAACGCTCCAGCACCGTCCACGAAACTCCAGTACGACAGTCGATGGAGATTATTCGAGAGGTGGTGTTGTGACAGGGGACAAGACCCTGTACGATGTTCTGTCTCATCCATATTGTCGTTTCTTCAAGGACTTCTGAATCAGGGACGGTCTCTACGTCTACCCTGAAGGTGAAGCAATGTCCTGTCGGCATACTGAAGTTGATGGTAGAACTGTTGGCGGTAATAAACATGTTTCCTTGTTTTTAAGGGCGCCCGGGCTACACCCACCTACACGCCCAGTGGTGCCTTCATTGGATCTGACCACGGTGCTGGATGCCCTGAAGTCACCGCCATTCGAGCCCTTGGCAGAGGTATGCATTAAATGGGTTTCAGTGCTTAATGCACCGCCCTGGCGGTCATCCAGGATTCATAGAACCGCAGTTACATTCGTAGCTCTCATTTTTAACGATAAATCTTGGTCTAATATTACACCAAGATTTCTGACAGTTGAACTGGAAGCTACACTAACACCATCTAAATTGACTATTCGGTTTGATAGTGTGCCTCTTAGATTCCTGGGGCCTTGTATAATCGCCTCTGTTTTTCTGGGTTTTGAGAAAATAGTTTAATGTCATCCAGGTACTTATGTCTTTCACACACACTTCTTATTTGTCCATAGGACTATTTTCATTGGGTTTAATTGATAGATACAACTGGGTGTCGACAGCGTAGCAGTGGAAGTTAATTCCATGTTTTGTGATTGCCTAAGGGGAGCATGTATAATGTAAAAAGTATAGGACCTAATACAGAGCCCTGTAGTACTTCATGGCTGACTACTGTGCACACTGATGATTGCTCATTAACTCTAACAAACTGGTATCTGTCTGTTAGATAAGATTGAATTAAGAATAGCACTTTACAATTGATATTTGTATATTCTGATAAATATAAACGCCAGCACACATGGTCACATGGTCGTCTCACCCAATCAAGTGCTTGACCAAAATGGGCATGAAGGCTCAAGTGTTGGTTGACCTCTAAGTAGTATTATTAATAGCCTTCTTTTACTATTTTAGTGTGCCAGGACTGCTCCTATGTTTGAGTAAGCAGATCTAAACAATAATCCGGGGAATTTCTTCTCTCTTTTATTTTGCAGCCCGGAGTCCTGGTGATGTACTTTCCATATACAAGCGTGTCTTGGATGCCTATAAGCGACTTGGAAGTATGCCCAGAGCTTTCCAGGGTGTTGGGATTGACCATAAGGCAATGGCCCTTTCAGCTCCACTGGCTGAGGTCCTGATAGCTGATCCTAAGTTCCTCAAGTCTGTAACTTGATTTTTTTTTTTTTTTTTTACTTTATTTTTATAGTTTTTACACATCACAAATTCAAAGGACATTTGGTATGCTGTAACAGAGTATTACCATTAGAATGTTTTTCTTACTTCTTGTATTGCTGGCAACAAATCTGGGTTTAGAGTACTTTTATGTAGCTCTTCTAACATTCCTAATTTTGTCTTTTCTTGTCCATAGATTTCTCACTTGGCTCTTTTAAGTCCTGTTGTCTTGGAAATCAGTTTCCCTCTTATAACTGCTTTGGGAGCATCCCACAGAATAACTGGGTTGACATGCTCATGCTTACCGTGGTGGAGGGGTTTGAGCGCCCGAATGATTCTAGGAGCTATGTTGTCAGGGGCTACGTGCCCCTGGTAGAGTCTCACAAGGCAAACAGGTCCTAGGTGACGGATCAGACTAAGAGCGATTCACAAAACCCCTTATGGACAAAGAAACATCGAGGCCCGTGACGTCGCCCGGTATGGTGCACCCGGGGCCCCACCCTGGAGCCAGGCCTGGGGTTGGGGCTCGCATGTGAGCGCCCGGTGGCTGGGCCTTACCCCACGGACAGTGACACCTGGAGGGGCGTGATTGGGAGGAATGGCCCCCCCGATCTGAACCCGAGTGGTGTTCTGTTGTTGGACTTCTGTGCTAATCACAGTTTGTCCATAACAAACACCACGTTCAAGCATAAGGGTGTCCATCAGTGCCTGTGGCACCAGGACACCCTAGGCCGGAGGTCGATGATCGAC
Organism: Rhyacichthys aspro; assembly: GCA_036850595.1. Taxonomy (NCBI): domain Eukaryota; kingdom Metazoa; phylum Chordata; class Actinopteri; order Gobiiformes; family Rhyacichthyidae; genus Rhyacichthys; species Rhyacichthys aspro. The sequence continues at coordinate 387,007 of CM072158.1, read as the reverse complement.
TTTGTAGTTGTTTCATCTGACCTTTGGCCATATGTCTTTTACACTCGGATGAAGAGAGGGGCGGAGCTGTCAACCGATCACCACCTGGTGGTGAGTTGGATCCGATGGCGGGGGAGGAAGTCGGAAAGACTTGGCAGACCCAAACATATTGTGAGGGTCTACTGGGAACGTCTGGCTGAGTCCCCTGTCAGAGAGGTCTTCAACTCCCACCTCCGGCAGAACTTCGACCGGATCCCGAGGGAGGTTGGAGACATTGAGTCCAAGTGGACCATGTTCTCCACCTCCATTGCCAATGCAGCTGCTCGGAGCTGTGGCCGTAAGGTCTCCGGTGCCTGTAGTGGCGGCAATCCCCGAACCCGGTGGTGGACACTGGAAGTAAGGGATGCCGTCAAGCTGAAGAAGGAGTCCTATCGGGCCTGGTTGGCCTGTGGGACTTCTGAGGCAACTGATGGATACCGGCAGGCCAAGCGGACTGCAGCCCGGGTGGTTGTGCAGGCAAAAACTCTGGTCTGGGAGGAGTTTGGTGAGGCCATGGAGAAAGGCGGTCGGCCTCGAAGAGATTCTGGCAAACCGTTCGGCGCCTCAGGAGGAGGGAAACACTGCTCCACTAACCCTGTCTACAGTGGAGGTGGGCAGTTGTTGACTTCGACTGGGGACATTGTCGGACGGTGGAAGGAATACTTTGAGGATCTCCTCAATCCTACTGACACGTCTTCCACTGAGGAAGCAGAGGCTGGGGGCTCAGAAGTGGACTCAACAATCACCCAAGCTGAAGTCAGCGAGGTAGTTAAAAACTTCTCGGTGGCAAGGCGCCGGGGTGGATGAATCGGCCTGAGTTCCTCAAGTCTCTGGATGTTGTAGGGCTGTCTTGGCTGACACGGCTCTGCAACATCGCGTGGAGGTTGGGGACAGTGCCTCTGGACTGGCAGACCGGGGTGGTGGTCCCTCTTTTTAAGAAGGGGGACCGGAGGGTGTTTTCCAACTACAGGGGGATCACACTCCTCAGCCTCCCCGGGAAAGTCTAGGGAAAGCCAGGGTACTGGAGAGGAGAATCCGGCCGATAGTCGAACCTCGGATTCAGGAGGAACAATGCGGTTTTCGTCCTGGTTGTGGAACACTGGACCAGCTCTATACCCTCCCCAGGGTGCTGGGGGGTTCATGGGAGTTTGCCCAACCAGTCCACATGTGTTTTGTGGATCTGGAGAAGGCATTCGACCATGTCCCTCGCGGCATCCTGTGGGGGGTGCTCTGGGAGTATGGGGTCCGGGGCCCTCTGCTAAGGGCTGTCCGGTCCCTGTACGACCGGAGCAGGAGCTTGGTTAGCATTGCCGGCAGTAAGTCAGACCAGTTCCCGGTGCATGTTGGACTCCAGCAGGGCTGCCCTATGTCTCACCGGTCCTGTTCATAATTTTTATGGACAGGATTTGAGGCGCAGCCAGGGACCGGAGGGGGTCCGGTTTGGGGACCTCAGGATCTCATCTCTGCTTTTTGCAGATGATGTGGTCCTGTTGGCTCCATCAGACCAGGACCTTCAGCGTGCACTGGGACGGTTTGCAACCGAGTGTGAAGCGGCTGGGATGAGAATCAGCACCTCCAAGTCCGAGGCCATGGTTCTAAGCCGGAAAAGGGTGGCTTGCCCCTTCAGGTTGGTGGAGAGTACCTGCCTCAAGTGGAGGAGTTCAAGTATCTTGGGGTCTTGTTCACGAGTGAGGGAAGGATGGAATGGGAGATTGACAGACAGATCGGTGCAGATTCCACAGTAATGCGGTTGATGTACTGGTCTGTCGTGGTAAAGAAGGAGCTGAGCTGCAAGGCAAAGCTCTCGATTTACCAGTCAATCTTCATTCCTTCTCTCACCTATGGTCATGAGCTCTGGGTCATGACCGAAAGGACAAGATCCCGGATTCAAGCGGCTGAAATGAGTTTCCTCCACAGGGTGGCTGGACACTCCTTTAGAGATAGGGTGAGGAGTTCAGTCACTTGAGAGGAGCTCAGAGTAGAGCCGCTGCTCCTCCACATCGAGAGGAGCCGCTGCTCCTCCACATCGAGAGGAGCCAACTGAGGTGGCTCGGGCATCTGTTCCGATGCCTCCTGGACGCCTTCCTGGGGAGGTGTTTCGGCATGTCCCACTGGGAGGAGGCCCCGGGCAGACCTCGGTATTCCCCAGAGGAGCTGGAAGAAGTGTCTGGGGAGAAGGAAGTCTGGGCTTCTCTGCTTAGACTGCTGCCTCCACGACCCGCCCGGATAAGCGGAAGAAGATGGATGGATGGCTGGACATGCTCATTATTGTTTTCTTCTTAATTTCTTGTAATATCTCATTTAATTTCGTCTTTAATTGTTTTGTTATTCACTAAGCACACATTTAGGCTCCACAGTGTATTGTGCTCTCTAGAATTGAGGTTTAGTTTTTATGTCAACAATGAGTGATCTGACAAACTTATTTCTTATATGTTGCATTCTTTAACTTGCAGATTGCAGTTAACACATTAAACGTTCAGATTTGTTCACACCAGGAATTCACACCAAAATTGACAGTTTACAAGCAAATGGTACATTTCTGCAAATCAAACAAACATAAGTTCATAGTGTCAAGTGTCATAGATAACGAATTTTTAGTGATGTCACTGGAACTTTGTCTTAAGTCATGTTTATGTTGTTTTTAAAAGTTTGTCAGATTCAGTTGTGTTTATTGTTGTGTTTAACTACTGCTATATAGTACCAGTACAAATTGTGAAATTGATTAATCCTGATATCCTTACAGCAAAGACTTTGAAATAATTGTTTGTTTGACTTTCCTGGTTAGATAACATATAATAATACTAATTTTTTTAAAAATCAGAGATACTCTTTATTTTACTGTACAAGCACCATTGTATCTAAGAATAATAACACTGCATTCATAAAAAGAAATACATGTATTAAATGGAGTATTAGTGGTTTGTATGTACAATGTAGGTGCAAAGGAGATACACTTTATTTTACTGTACTAGTTCCATTCTATTACAGGAGTATATTACAATTATAAATGTAGTACATTGAGTAATTGTGCCCATGAGTCACCCAACCCAGAAGAGACTGAAGGCATTTGATGCACCTGTTGTCACCGGTATGTACGCGTGTTTTAAAGTACATTCTGGACGGTCTCAATTTGTTGTACATTTGGTCAAAAACATAAGGCTATACTATGGCAAAATGGCCATTTTGGGTCACCTCCAATTTGGTCCAAAAGTGATGAAAATGACTTCCTGGGAATAAATAAATGCTCCCAAAGCTATTTTAAGGTGTTTTAAAGCATTGTTGGGTGGTCCCAAATTTGATCAAAAACATAAGGGTATACAAAAAAACCCAGCAATTTTGGTCTAAAAGCGGTTGAAATGACTTGCTGAGTATAAATAAATGCTCCCAGGTGTTTTCAAGCTTTTGCTGGAAGGTTGCAATATGTCCCAATTTTGGTCAAAAACATGAGGCGGTACTATGGGAAAATGGCCATTTTGGGTGACCTCCAATTTTGGCCTAAAAGTGATTAAAATGACTTCCTGGGTATAGATAAATGCTCTCAGAGCTATTTTAAGGCGTTTTGAAGCATTTTTGGGTGGTAACCATTTGTCCCAAATTTGATAAAAAACATAAGGCTATACTATGACAAAATTGCTATTTTTGGCCAGCTGCAATTCTGGCCAGAAATGTATTAATATGACTGCCAGGGTATAAATAAATACTCCCAGAGCAATATGAATGTGTTTTGAAGATTTTTCTGGGTGGTCACTGTTTCTCACAAATTTGGTCAAAAACATAAGGCTATACTATGGCAAAATGGTCATTTTGGGTCACCTACAATTTTGGCCCAAAAGTGGTTGAAATGACTGCCTGGGCATCAATAAATGCTCCCCAGGGTATTTCAAGTTGTTTTCAAGCTTTAGCTGGAAGGTCGCAGTACGTTCCAAATTTGGTAAAAAAAAAAAAAAACTAAAAAAAACATAAGGCTATACTATGGCAAAATTGCCATTTTGGGTGACCTCCAATTTTGGCCTAAAAGTGATTAAAATGACTTCCTGGGTATAGATAAATGCTCCCAGAGCTATTTTAAGGTGTTTTAAATCCAATCTGGACAGTTGGACAGATTTAACGTAGTTTAAAGTGGACAAACCCCAAAAAGAAACCTACAGTCACACTGATAATCTTTTCAACAGGTTTATTAATAACAACCTACAGGTCCAAAACCAGGCCTGGACAAGACAAGAGTAGGACTAAAACATGACCAGACTACACCAGGACAAGGGACTGGCATAGGACAGTCTTCGTGCATTTTGGACTCATATTTTTGCAATTAAACAAAAATAAACACATGCTTCCTGAGTCTTCATGGAAACAGGTCACATGATCACAGCTTCCATGTTTCCCTTGGTTCTAGTCTTTTCTGAAATCATTATTTAGCTGTGACCGCGGGCTGTGTTACAATAGTCTTATTTCCTTCAGTCTCTTTGTTCGTTAACGGAGCCAGAGCTGGATCGACCAATGATGTCGCAGGGAACAGTTTGAACCAGCCAATCACCATGTTCGACAGGTCCAGGTCGTCCAATAGGATCTGAGCGGCGCCCATGAAGGACTTATGGTCCATTCGGCCGTAGTCTCCCCACACGATGATCTGCACAAGGACAGGCTTTCTCAATAAAGAACATTTTCAATTTCATTAAATCAGAAATAAGTTCATGACAAAGACGAGAAAGTACATTTCAGGTTCTTATTTAGATTTTGATAATGTTCACAAAAGTCAATTAGAATTATGCAGTTTTCACAAAATCAGGGTTAGGTTTGTAAGGAAATTTTATGCTGAACTTGATAAAAAAAAATACAATAATGAACAGTTTTTAGGCTAACCAAAGCATGTTCCTCCTCTAAACCTGTTCAGATCCCTATAAATCCTGTTCTGATTCCTGTGGTACCTGCAGGACTTTTCCCTCTGGGTTCTCCTCGAACTGAAGCTGCTGCTGGTACAAAGGGTCTAAGGTCTTCCTCGACAAACGAGTCCTTCTCTTCAGAACACACTTCCCATTGTCCATCAGGTAGACCTTAACATATGCCGCTGAAAACCAGACAAAACCAGAGGTAAACCAAAGCGGGTCTAAAACAGGTCTAAACAGGGACTAAGTGAGGTTTAAAGTGGGACCTGGAGTGTTCTTGTTTCCGTGTTTGGCCATCAGACCTCGAGCTCGGATCACTTCCACGTCCAGACGCTCCTTTCTGTAAACCATCCCCAGCTGTATGTCACCTGACCTCCGACCAATCAGAGAGGAGCAGAGAGAGAGAGAGAGAGAGACAATCAGGGAGGAGCAGAGAGAGAGAGAGAGAGAGACAATCAGAGAGGAGCAGAGAGAGAGAGAGAGAGAGACAATCAGGGAGGAGCAGAGAGAGAGAGAGAGAGAGAGACAATCAGAGAGGAGCAGAGAGAGAGAGAGAGAGAGAGACAATCAGAGAGGAGCAGAGAGAGAGAGAGAGAGACAATCAGGGAGGAGCAGAGAGAGAGAGAGAGAGAGAGACAATCAGGGAGGAGCAGAGAGAGAGAGAGAGAGAGAGAGAGACAATCAGGGAGGAGCAGAGAGAGAGAGAGAGAGAGACAATCAGAGAGGAGCAGAGAGAGAGAGAGAGAGACAATCAGGGGAGAGAGAGAGAGAGAGAGAGAGAGAGAGAGAGAGAGAGAGACAATCAGAGAGGAGCAGAGAGAGAGAGAGAGAGACAATCAGGGAGGAGCAGAGAGAGAGAGAGAGAGAGACAATCAGGGAGGAGCAGAGAGAGAGAGAGAGAGACAATCAGGGAGGAGCAGAGAGAGAGAGAGAGAGAGAGACAATCAGAGAGGAGCAGAGAGAGAGAGAGAGAGACAATCAGAGAGGAGCAGAGAGAGAGAGAGAGAGACAATCAGAGAGGAGCAGAGAGAGAGAGAGAGAGACAATCAGAGAGGAGCAGAGAGAGAGAGAGAGAGACAATCAGAGAGGAGCAGAGAGAGAGAGAGAGACAATCAGGGAGGAGCAGAGAGAGAGAGAGAGAGAGAGAGACAATCAGGGAGGAGCAGAGAGAGAGAGAGAGAGACAATCAGGGAGGAGCAGAGAGAGAGAGAGAGAGACAATCAGAGAGGAGCAGAGAGAGAGAGAGAGAGACAATCAGAGAGGAGCAGAGAGAGAGAGACAATCAGGGAGGAGCAGAGAGAGAGAGACAATCAGGGAGGAGCAGAGAGAGAGAGAGAGAGAGAGAGAGACAATCAGAGAGGAGCAGAGAGAGAGAGAGAGAGACAATCAGAGAGGAGCAGAGAGAGAGAGAGAGAGAGAGACAATCAGAGAGGAGCAGAGAGAGAGAGACAATCAGGGAGGAGCAGAGAGAGAGACAATCAGGGAGGAGCAGAGAGAGAGAGAGAGAGAGACAATCAGAGAGGAGCAGAGAGAGAGAGAGACAATCAGGGAGGAGCAGAGAGAGAGACAATCAGGGAGGAGCAGAGAGAGAGAGAGAGAGAGAGAGAGAGAGAGACAATCAGAGAGGAGCAGAGAGAGAGAGAGAGAGAGAGACAATCAGAGAGGAGCAGAGAGAGAGAGACAATCAGGGAGGAGCAGAGAGAGAGAGAGAGAGAGACAATCAGAGAGGAGCAGAGAGAGAGAGAGAGAGAGAGACAATCAGGGAGGAGCAGAGAGAGAGAGAGAGAGAGACAATCAGGGAGGAGCAGACTGACCCATGGGAGGCGTGGCTAGAGTCTGGCGTCCTGCTAACTGGGCAGGGCCTAATCCTTCGAGGAAACCAGTGAAGCCTTTGTCCGACGCCAGCTTCACTCCAGGAAAAATCAGACTAAAAAAAAAAATAGAGCCATTACGAATTATTCACAAACTGATTTATAAAAGTTTTAGCTGAACTCTTTTCTATTTAACAAACACAAAATTAGTTTAAAAAAAGTATAAGACTGTAATGTGAGTATTTTTGCATTTAATATATTTTTCTTTTGTGTACAAGAGCTCCTCGTTCAAAGAGAAGGGCAGAAGTGTTTAAATATATTTAGGTTTGGTTTATTAATCTGGGTTAGGAGTTAGGGGTGACCTTATATTTCCAAATGTTTCATTACAAACTGTTGTTGAAATTATGTCTTTATCAATATATAAAGCTGAAAACTGAAAAGAGTTGGGTCTGAAGTGTACGTACGCTCCAGGTTTAGGGTCCTCGGCATCGGGGTCTCGACTCGGCTGACGTGTGAACTTAGCCTTGAACTCAACAGCGAGTCCGGTCTCGATGCTCCTCTGAACAGGAAGTCGCACCACCTTCTTTTTCTTCTCCTCCTCTGTAAGAAAAACAGGTTTTAGTCAGATATAAACACTCACTTCTAGCCCTGGTTTACACCTGTTTTTGCCCAGTCTCACCCTCAGGGTTCATGTTGCTGGTGCTCTGGGACTTCTTGCCCAACCCGACAATGCCCAACACTTTTGCTCCGAGGCTTGAGCGTCGCTTCCTGTCATCGTCATCGTCATCGTTTCTCGACAGTGAACAGATTTCTCCGCCCACTGAGGCCGACTTCTGCATCGGAGCGCTGCCATTGGCCGGTCTGAGGGGGCGGGGCCACAGACCAGAAGTGAGTCACAGGAGTAAACAGCTTCAGCAGCTTCGAATCAAAGTCAAACAAAGCCAAAGCAGCACTGTTTCAGAAAGTTTACAATGTTTTGGAATCATCAAATAAAATTAAATTTAAGTTTTTTAAATTGTTCTGTTTTGTTGGTTTCTGTAGAAGTTAAAATTGCATTTAGAATATTGTTGTTCAAGTGGTGTTACAGTAACAAAATGGCCGACTGTTGTTTCTGCTGCCGACCCTTCAGCTGCTCAGTTTCACACTTTATCTTAACAGTTCATTCATCTTTTATTTTTACTGTATGAGAATCTTAGATAAAGATTCAAAGGTGAGGCAGAAGCAAATAGAACAGGGGTGTCAAACTCACTTTGGTCCGAGGGCCACATACGACCTAATTTGATCTAAAGGGGGCCGGACCAGAAAACTTATAGCATAATTACCGAAGTAACAATAAGTCCAAATTTTAGTGCAGATAAACACAAGTATATTACAAAAAACGTTTTATTTAATGATCTGTCCTTATAAAAAATATATGACGAACAACCTGAGACTTAAAGAAAAATAAGTGAAATTTCAACACTGTGCCTCAGTTTAACATTCATTTGTCTGACTCTGCATTGTGCATTACAACTGATCACAGTGATTGTATAATAGTGCAAAACATTTCATTTTTTAGTTCATGTTAAGATTTATATTGGAATTATTTCAACTCCATTGTCCAAATCTGTGAAGTAATTCTGAAAAACTAAATTGACTCCACTCACCTAAAATCTTCAGTAGCAGCTATTTAACATTAAGAACATGAAGTTCCTACCTTCCTTCTTAATACATTCAATTTATATATAAAAAAACTATATACATAACATGTCATGCATAACAAACAATATTAGTCCCAGCCAAACTCTTGCATAGTAAATCTGTTGACTAACACTGAATTTCACAGTATTTACTGCAGTAAGTATTCATTTATACTTGTTTTTTTTCAGTGTACAAATAATATTTAAAGCAGCATATCAGAGGATTTAGTCTTGCTTTGTATTTGTTCCTGAAACTTTGCATCTTTTAGCCTGCACAAGTGCATCAATATCAGGCACTATGTCCTGAGTAGCTGCCAATTTCAGAATGTCATTTAAGTGTTTAGGTGTAAACCTTGAGCACAGCTTTGTTTTATTTATGTTCATTACTAAGAAAACTTGCTCACAAAGGTAGGTAGTCCCAAACATGGACAGCACTTTTGCAGCCAGAGCAGTTATTTTAGGTACCCTGGCAGGAGATACTGATAAAATGTGTCCAAGCCCACAGAAGCAAATTTGTCCTTCAATGTTAAATCACACTGCAAATCAATTATTTCAAGTTACATGTCGGTGGGCACATCAGATCTTTTGACTGTGAATGGTGAGCGAAAAACTACAAATTCTGTCTCGAGTTCGCTAAATACCTGAAATCATCTCTCAAACTCCGACAGGAGTTGTCTTTGTACTGTCTCATGTCACCGGGAAGGTTTTTGATTTGTAAGTATTTTTTCATATTTTGGACTTATCCCGCTGGCAGAATCAAACTCCTGGCGGGCCGGTTCGGACCTCCTGGCGGGCCGGTTCCGGGCCCCCGGGCCTTATGTTTGACACCTCTGAAATAAATAGATTATTTTCTCGCAGCTAAACTGTAAAAACAAGCTTCACAATAAAATAAATAACATTTTCACAACAACAAAGACTAATATATGTTTTTTTACATCTCAAAACGACTGTAATAGAAAAAAATAATCCATGAGTGAGTCTTTAATCTGCAGCTGAGGATAAACTTACTTCTGCTCTTCCTCCTCCTCCTCCTCCTCTCCTTCCACTGATTCGCTCTTCTGCAACACAGCCCCGCCTCCCTCTGATGTTATTTCCTGGGGCTGCTCTGGTGCCGCCCCCAAATCTACTGACGATGCCCTGCTGCTCGTCGGCCAATCAGAGGAGAGGACACAGCAGCCAATCAGAGGAGAGGACACAGCAGCCAATCAGAGGAGAGGACACAGCAGCCAATCAGAGGAGAGGACACAACAGCCAATCAGAGGAGAGGACACAGCAGCCAATCAGAAGAGAGAACACAACAGCCAATCAGAGGAGAGGACACAGCAGCCAATCAGAAGAGAGAACACAACAGCCAATCAGAGGAGAGGACACAGCAGCCAATCAGAAGAGAGAACACAACAGCCAATCAGAGGAGAGGACACAGCAGCCAATCAGAGGAGAGGACACAGCAGCCAATCAGAGGAGAGGACACAGCAGCCAATCAGAGGAGAGGACACAACAGCCAATCAGAGGAGAGGACACAGCAGCCAATCAGAAGAGAGAACACAACAGCCAATCAGAGGAGAGGACACAGCAGCCAATCAGAAGAGAGAACACAACAGCCAATCAGAGGAGAGGACACAGCAGCCAATCAGAGGAGAGGACACAGCAGCCATAAAACAGAGGAGAGGACACAGCAGCCATAAAACAAAAACAGGATGACCGCCACAGCGCGGGTGGAGAGGGCTTTATACTGCGCCATGGGGCTCCGCCTCCAGACGAGTATGGTACTTATACACCAGGAGACCGTCACAATACGCATTTATATTCTCACAAATTCTTTTCAAAAGTTGAAGTAATGTTGGGCCCTATTTCATATTTTATCTGAACGACAGATTCAGAGTCAGAACAAAACGTCAGACAAACTGCGCAGCAACAGATGAAGAAAGCTTTAGTGAATTTTAAACAAACGTCTGTAAAAGAATTTCTAAAGCTACAGAGAAATTCAGAAACAGTTGGAGTTGAAGGAAACTGCTCCTTGTTTCCTCCCTGTTTCCTCTTTTCCTTTTCTCACCTTCCTTCCCTCCTTCTCTCCCTCCTTTTCTCTAACAGACTCTGAAACGCACTGAAACACACAGGTCACATGGTCTTAGGCTCCACTCTGATTGGACCAAAGTTCTGCTGACTGAAAGACTGTAGACCTGCCCCGGGTCAAAACGGGCTAAAGAGGGCCAAAGAGGGCTTAAGGGGGCTAAAGAAGAATAAAGAAGACTAATTAAGCAGCAGGAGCCACATCTCAAAGGTCTATGGACCAGGTTTAGTCCAGGTTCAGTCCAGGTGAGTCTAGGTCTAGTCCAGGTTCAGTCAAGGTTTATTCCAGGTCTAGTCCAGGTTAATCCAGGTTTATTTCAGGTGTGGTTTACCTGAGAGCCTGTGGGTCCAGATCTGGGAGTTCAGTAACGTCAGAGTCCAGAGTTTTCATCTGGAACAGAACGAGTTCAGAGGTCAGACAGAAACCGTGTCTAGACCTGTTTTAGATTGGACTGGTCTAGACTTTACCTTGTGGAGGTCCTTCAGGTGGGTCTCACCTGTGGAGACAGACAGGTACAAACCAGATTCAGAAAAACAAGTAAATCCAAGTGCTAGAAAACATGAAGGACAGAGGCAACTTCTAATCTCACAACATTCTTGATCAAAGTCAACTGGAATATCCAGAGATCACCACAAAACCAGTAAAACCCTGCTCCACTTCCAACACCTGACCTTTGTGTTTCTCTAACAGCGAGTATGTTCCTCAGTCTGACCGGGACCACCCAGCCAAATCCCACTGACTTTAAATTAGGATGGGTTTTATTACATTTACATTATAAGTGCAGTAATTAAATGAATGTTCAGTCCCTTCAGGATTTCATGAAGTTGCAAATATTAACTCAAAATCAACCAAACTCCACAAAATCAGTGTGACTTTGCAACTTTGTCCAAACACAACTAACAGCGACTAACAGCTGCAATTGACCAGTTCTGGCGAGTTTCATCACTGTCTGACTGTCTGCCAAAAACCCACAAAGAAGAATGAGTCCACGTCATATCCTGATTCTGTGAATGACGGCGGGAGAAGAATTCGGACATGTGTGACATGTCGCATTTGCAACAGAAATTACGGCTAAGGACAGTGCAAAACTACTTAATGAGAGCTGGGGTAAACTTTTTTGTTCAAAGTGTAAAATTGCAAAAGTCATCATTGACAACATTTTTCAAGTACAAAACATGTTTAGAGAGCTGCAAATAATGAACCCACTCGACATATTACAGTCACATTATTCTATCCTAAAATGCATATGTGTATCTGATGCATTCTGGGATACATGTATGCAGATACAGTTTAAGGGGTGTTAATTTGCTGAAACTTTATTTAAAACTGTATTCTCAGCATTTGAGGTAAAACTACATCTAAAAGGGGTTGAACATTGTGGTTTCATTGTAAATAGATGATGTTATACTGGGAAAATAATCACAACTTTTGAAAAAATGCCCTGCAAAATCAGGTTTTTAAGACCGCAAGAAAATGTTCTGTGGTGAAAATGCGACCTGTAAATGGAGCCCTACCATTGGCTGTTTTCTTCTGTTGGTCCTCCCATGTGACTTCTGCAAGAAACAGGGTTAGATTAAAACAAAAGAGGTGAAAATATATTTTATGTAATTGTGGTATAGAGCGTTGTCATGGTAACTCACCTTTCCTTGTGCCACCAGGTGTCGCCGATCGTCTGTCTAACTCTGATGACATCACCATGAAGTCACAGACATTGACCAATGAGAGAAGGGAAACTGATGAGAGTCTCATGTGAACCGGATCTATACAGTGTAATTCAGAGTACTGCACTCACCTGGTGTCTGAGGAGGCGGGGCAGGTGAGGGGGAGGGTTCAGGGGGAAGGGCTACAGGTGTGGGAGGAGGAGCTGGAGGCGGGATTTGAGAAGGTGGTGAAAGGACTGCTGCTGTGGGTAGAGCTTCAGTTTTGGGCGTGGATTGAGCTGTGGCAGTGGGCTGAGTTGTGGGCGTGGTTCCTGTTGCATTTTGGGGTGTAGCTACAGCTATGGGCGGAGTCACAGTGTTTGTATTAACTTTAATGCTGGCCGCTCCATTCACTGTAACTGATGATGTAATGACTGCTGCTGCGGAAACAGCTGCTGTAGGTGGGGCTTGGGCACACATGGGCGGGGCAGGCGCAGTAGTGGGCAGGGCTGAAAAAGCGGACGGGGCTAAAGCTGGAGGAGCGGAAGGAGGGGCTAAAGCAGGAGGAGGAGGCTCAGGCGTCAGGGCTGGACGTAGAGGGGGAGGGGCCTGTGCTGCTGGGGGCGGGGCTTGTTGAACTGGGGGCGGGGCTTGTTGAACTGGAAGAGGGGCTTGTTGAACTGGGGGCGGGGCTTGTTGAACTGGAAGAGGGGCTTGTTGAACTGGGGGCGGGGCTTGTTGAACTGGAGGAGGGGCTTGTTGAACTGGGGGTGGGGCTTGTTGAACTGGAGGAGGGGCTTGTTTAACAAGGGGCGGGGGGTGTTGAACGGGGGGCGGGGCTTGTTGAACTGGGGGCGGAGCTTGTATCCTGATAACAGGAGGAGGAGCTGAGAACGAAGACAGAACTGAAACAGAATGAAGAAAAGTACACATTTTCACAGATAAAATGAAAATGAATTATGAATCACACAAATAACTTCTACAGGTTTCTGAGTCTACAAAGTGGTCTAGTCTAAAGTCTGGGTCTAGGGTCAGGCTAAGTCTGTTTCTGGTTCTGTACCTGACTGTACCGTGTCACACAGCTCTCCATCTGAAACAGATCCAAGTGAAAACCAGCTCAAAAAACAAAAAAGGCTTCATTAAAAATATTATTTTCTTCTTTACTTCAGCTTTAGACCAGGTCCAAGTCTAGACCAGGTCCAGGACTTACTGTGGCTCTTGTGAGGAACAATGGGTAGTTGTCGACTTGAATGACCAAAAACTGGACTGGACCGAGCCGAACGAGGACCGGACCTGAGACGGAGACCAGAGTAAGACAGACCAGGATCAGGACTAGTACTGGACTAGTACTGGACTACAGATGGTGCAGTGCATTGTGGGAGTTTTACCGAAGCAGCTCCTCGTCATAAACTTCAGCCTCAAATGGAAAAGCCTCAGGACTACAACCAGAGACAGGACTCAGTTAAAAGCAGGTCTAAACCAGGTCTGAACCAGCTCTAAAGAGAGACTATATTTCCCATCAGCCCCTACTCTCACTCTTTTTTTTTTTTTTACTATTTTGGTGTCTTTTTGCAACTTTTTTTGAAAAAAGTAACACAAAATTAAAAAAAAAAAAAAAGCTCTTATGCAACAATAAAGTTTTGTTAAAAAAAATACAAAAGCACAAAAAGCAAGATTAAATAAATCTATAAATAACTGAACAAAGACAAAAACAACAAATAACAACAACAAATAACTATAAAATTACACTAAAAATACAAACAACAAACAAAAAACTATAAATTGTTTCCACTAAAGATTCCATTTCCCATCAGCCCCTGCTCTCACCTGCAGCTCCTGTTCGGATACAACGCTCCGTTAAAAAACCTGAAACAGAAACAAGAGAACATCTTTCTAGCTGAAGATAGTTTAGCCCAAATTTACATTTATTTAAAATAATACATTAATTAAAAATAATGAGAGGAAACTCAGGTGAGTCTCAGGTGAGTTTTACCTGTCATGAGGTGTGTCCAGAGACGTGGCCAGAGACATCCTCCTGAGGTTCCTCCTGAAACAGACATGAACTCTGTTGGACACCGTTTGCATGACAACACTGTGAGTGTTACCTGTCCAGGTGATAGTGTAGAGCTCTGATTGGCTGTTACCTGTCCAGGTGATATTGAGCAGCGTCGGACTGTGTTCTGTTGAGTCTGGAGCCTCGGAGCAAACGTACTGCATCCTCCCTCAGCAGCGGGTACAAGGTCTGAGAGCTGGGGTCAGAGGGCAGAGGTCAGACACATGATAAACCTCCATGCTCTGTGTGGCTCAGTTTTCTGTGGTGTACTTTGAATAAACTGTTAAAACTGAATAACTCTTCAGTGTTCAGTGAGGAGATTTACAGTGTGCGCTCAGTAGCCGTTACCTGTGAGCGCGCTCAGTAGAGCCGTTACCTGTGAGCGCGCTCAGTAGAGCCGTTACCTGTGAGGTGAGGGCTGAGGGGAGCGGGACCTGATCCGGGGCAAATCCATCGTAGAGCCGTTTGTCAGAACCTGGTCTGGAACCGACATCGAGGAACCAAAGTCCTGCCCGTTACACCTGTAATCTGAGACAGAGGAAAGCCTGTCTAAATCCCTTTGAAACCTGTTTAAATCTCTCTAAAAGCTGTTTAAATCCCTCTAAAACTGATTCAGGTATGGTTGTACCTGGCACAACGCCGATGCTGTCATCACAGTCAAAGTCTGAAATCTCATAGTCTCCAATTCTTTGAAATCCTGAGGAAAAATAAAAACGATAAATATGAAACGTTCTCATTAACAGAAACAAATCCAGACAAAGACTGAGACCAGTCTTACGGCCGGTCTGCGTTACTCGTCTCTGCAGGTAGGGGGCACTCTGAGGCAGCTGCAGCTTGTACCAATGAGGCTGGTCATCCAACAGCGCCCCTTCCAGGTGGATCAGGACCTGCACCAGGTTAAGAGCCCACAAACTTTTTCAGCATCAACATTCTAAAAACAATCTGTTACATTTTCCTTACAGTTTTTACAATCATTTTCTCTTTATCATCTTTATATAAACTTGAAAATGATATAAAAGTATATATTAAAAGGTTTGAAACTTTGACTAATTTTTGTCATTTGTTTGTTTTATTCTGTAAATCTCATTTGGCCAAAAAGGAAAACATCACAGAAATGGTCAAAATTGTTGTTTAATTATGCAGACATTTAGATTTTTAATGTTTTTGTTTTTTTTTATTTCTTAAAGTCAAACCAAAGTGGGACAGAGAACAAGAGGAGTCGGACCTGTCCCAGCAGCTGACTGTCCTCATCCTGGACCCGGTTCTGGTCCTGGATCCGGTTCTGTTCTAGGACCCGGTTCTGGTCCCACACGGTGAGATCCAGAGTGCGGTCTGTCAGGTCTCGGAGCAGAACCGGTCCAAAGATGAAAGTCTGGTTCCAACGAGGATCTAAGGACTTCCTCACAGTTTTAGTCCTTCGTCTGTTTTTATCACTGAACAGAGACAAAACCGACTTAAACCTGTTCAAATCCATCTAAAATCTGTTCAGATCCCTCTAAAACCTGCTCAGATCCCGGTCGACCGGGTCTTGTTACCTTCGGTCCGGCAGGAGGTAAATGTTGACGTAGGGGTTTCTTGGTCGAGCGTCGTCTCGTATCGGCAGCTCTTTGGCTCCGAGGACCGTGATGATCAGCTGACGACCGACACTGTCCAGCCACAGTTTCACCTGAGAACAGACGAGTCCGGACTTAGGACAGACTCAGGCCAGACTAAAACTGTCTCCTGTAAACATTTAGGGGTGCAGTGGCTCAGTAGGTGGAGCAGGGTGTTCAATAACCAGAAGAAAAGGTTTACTGACAAGGCATCTGGACATAGGTTTGAGGTGAAGACGTTTCATCTTCATCAGAGGGACTTTGTCAATTCTGGGTTCAACTGGAAAAAGAGCTGAGGTATATATCCCTCAGAGGGAGGGGTTTAACCTGAGACTACTGTGATTGGACAAGGCTAGTCTGGTTCATAGTGGTTAAGAGTTGAAGGGTCAGTGTGGAGCTGGTGGAGGATAGGCTCCTGTGAACCATTAGCATAACTGCTAACTCCAGGTGTTAGTTTCATATTAGAGTGAAACTGTTTTGATTTGGGCTCAACACACTGTTGGATGAGGTTGTACCTAAGTCTACCTCTGTTCAGGGCTTTTCCATTTTAACAAAGATGGCTTCCTTCACTCATCTTTGTCCAAGATTGGGACATTGTTGTCCTCAAAGGAAGCCCTTTCTGTTTGAGATGAAGATGGACAGCAGACTCCACTGGAACGGATCTTCTGTGTTGAGACAGCCTTTTGTGAAGCAGCTGAGTCTCACCAATATAACCCTCACTGCACTCCTCATTCCACTGAACAGCATACAGCACAGTGATCTGTTTGTGGGGGTCTTGTCCTTGGGGTGGACCCGTTTTTGACAGAGAGTACTGCCAGGTTTTAAATGAACAGGAATGTTGTGTTTGTAAAAAATCCTTTTTAGTTTTTCAGATAAACCAGCTACATAACGCTCTTCCCTTTTTTCTCCGATTCCTGTTAGATTTCTGTGTTCTCTTGGTTTTACTGAAGCCCATCTGGGGTCTCCTCAGGTTCTCAGGGCTTTGTGGACGTGTTGTTCTTCTTTCTGTTTACCCTCTGAGGTAGTCGGCACTTCCTGCGCTCTGTGTTGAAGAGTCCTGATGACCTCCAGCTTGCAGTGGATGGTGAGAGTCAAACAGTAAATATTGGTCTGTATGTGTTGACTTCCTGTAAACTTCTACATGGAGTGTCCTGTCTTCACAAATGACCACTGCACAGTTTAAGAAGGCCAGGTGATTCTCCTTAGCGTCCTCACGGGTGAACTTGATGTTCTCATCCACCGCATTGATGTGCTCTGTGAATGATTCCACTTCCTGGGTTTTAATCTTGACCCAAGTGTCATCCAGGTAGCGGTACCAGTGGCTGGGCACTGTACCTGGGAAGGAGTTCAGGGCTCACCCCACTTCTTCACCTCAAAACTCTGCCGGTGCCTTATCAGAAAACCTTTTCTTGAATATGTCCTGGATAACCTCCACAGAAATTAACCAGAAGGGTGAAAGTTCTGTGGACTCCTGTTCAGACTGTGGTTGTGTCCTTGGGCCTTGCCTCCAGTGTCTGTGGCTCTTGGGATGAATGTGTGTGTGTGTTTGGTGGAGGTCAGAGTGTGTGGCTGCCCCGTCTCTGTCAGTCTGCCCCGGGGCAGCTGTGGTACAGAGGTACTCTACCACCAGTGTGTGACTGAGGAGTGAATGAATAATGGACCCAATTGTGAAGTGCTCCGAGTGACTCCACAAAAAAGTGCCATCTTGGCAGGCGTGGCCTCGAGGAAAGGGACATGAGCTTGTGGCTCAAAGGTCATGGGTTTGATTCCCTCCACCAACTGGGATCCACCACACAACCACAGCTGAGTGTCCCCAAGCAAGGCACCCGACCCCAACTGCTCCTCTGGGCATCTTGGGTGCACCAACACTTTTAAAAAAATCTATTATTATTATTATTATTAATGTTGTGTCTATTGTTAATAAAAACGGTTCTGGAGAAGGTCAACAGCAAACTGGATTTACCTGGATCCTTGGAACCAGCGCTCGTCTGGAACTCTGTAAAACAAAGAGTCAGTGTCAACAAGCTGACAAGGTGAAAAGGACTAAACTGAATGAGTGAAAGAGGGTTAGGGTGAGGTCTAGAGGGTTAGGGTGAGGTCTAGAGGGTTAGGGTGAGGTCTAGAGGGTTAGAGAGAGGTCTAGAGGGTTAGGGTGAGGTCTAGAGGGTTAGGGTGAGGTCTAGAGGGTTAGGGTGAGGTATAGAGGGTTAGGGTGAGGTCTAGAGGGTTAGGGTGAGGTCTAGAGGGTTAGGGTGAGGTCTAGAGGGTTAGGGTGAGGTCTAGAGGGTTAGGGTGAGGTCTAGAGGGTTAGGGTGAGGTCTAGAGGGTTAGGGTGAGGTCTAGAGGGTTAGGGTGAGGTCTAGAGGGTTAGGGTGAGGTCTAGAGGGTTAGGGTGAGGTCTAGAGGGTTAGGGTGAGGTCTAGAGGGTTAGAGTGAGGTCTAGAGGGTTAGGGTGAGGTCTAGAGGGTTAGGGTGAGGTCTAGAGGGTTAGGGTGAGGTCTAGAGGGTTAGGGTGAGGTCTAGAGGGTTAGGGCTAGGTCTAGAGGGTTAGGGTGAGGTCTAGAGGGTTAGGGCTAGGTCTAGAGGGTTAGGGTGAGGTCTAGAGGGTTAGGGTGAGGTCTAGAGGGTTAGGGTGAGGTCTAGAGGGTTAGGGTGAGGTCTAGAGGGTTAGGGTGAGGTCTAGAGGGTTAGGGTGAGGTCTAGAGGGTTAGGGTGAGGTCTAGAGGGTTAGGGTGAGGTCTAGAGGGTTAGGGTGAGGTCTAGAGGGTTAGGGTGAGGTCTAGAGGGTTAGGGTGAGGTCTGCAGAGTTAGTGTGAGGTCTAGAGGGTTAGGGTGAGGTCTAGAGGGTTAGGGTGAGGTCTAGAGGGTTAGGGTGAGGTCTAGAGGGTTAGGGTGAGGTCTAAAGGGTAGGGTGAGTCTAGAGGGTCTAGGGGTTAGGGTGAGGTCTAGAGGGTTAGGGTGAGGTCTAGAGGGTTAGGGTGAGGTCTAGAGGGTTAGGGTGAGGTCTAGAGGGTTAGGGTGAGGTCTAGAGGGTTAGAGTGAGGTCTAGAGGGTTAGGGTGAGGTCTAGAGGGTTAGGGTGAGGTCTGCAGAGTTAGGGTGAGGTCTAGAGGGTTAGGGTGAGGTCTAGAGGGTTAGAGTGAGGTCTAGAGGGTTAGGGTGAGGTATAGAGGGTTAGGGTGAGGTCTAGAGGGTTAGGGTGAGGTATAGAGGGTTAGGGTGAAGTCTGCAGAGTTAGGGTGAGGTCTAGAGGGTTAGGGTGAGGTATAGAGGGTTAGAGTGAGGTATAGAGGGTTAGGGTGAGGTCTAGAGGGTTAGGGTGAGGTCTGCAGAGTTAGTGTGAGGTCTAGAGGGTTAGGGTGAGGTCTAGAGGGTTAGGGTGAGGTCTAGAGGGTTAGGGTGAGGTCTAGAGGGTTAGGGTGAGGTCTAGAGGGTTAGGGTGAGGTCTAGAGGGTTAGGGTGAGGTCTAGAGGGTTAGGGTGAGGTCTAGAGGGTTAGGGTGAGGTCTAGAGGGTTAGAGTGAGGTCTAGAGGGTTAGGGTGAGGTCTAGAGGGTTAGGGTGAGGTCTGCAGAGTTAGGGTGAGGTCTAGAGGGTTAGGGTGAGGTCTAGAGGGTTAGGGTGAGGTCTAGAGGGTTAGGGTGAGGTCTAGAGGGTTAGGGTGAGGTCTAGAGGGTTAGGGTGAGGTCTAGAGGGTTAGGGTGAGGTCTGCAGAGTTAGGGTGAGGTCTAGAGGGTTAGGGTGAGGTATAGAGGGTTAGAGTGAGGTCTAGAGGGTTAGGGTGAGGTATAGAGGGTTAGGGTGAGGTCTAGAGGGTTAGGGTGAGGTCTAGAGGGTTAGGGTGAGGTCTGCAGAGTTAGTGTGAGGTCTAGAGGGTTAGGGTGAGGTATAGAGGGTTAGGGTGAGGTCTAGAGGGTTAGGGTGAGGTCTAGAGGGTTAGGGTGAGGTCTAGAGGGTTAGGGTGAGGTCTAGAGGGTTAGGGCTAGGTCTAGAGGGTTAGGGTGAGGTCTAGAGGGTTAGGGTGAGGTCTAGAGGGTTAGAGTGAGGTCTAGAGGGTTAGGGTGAGGTCTAGAGGGTTAGGGTGAGGTCTAGAGGGTTAGAGTGAGGTCTAGAGGGTTAGGGTGAGGTCTAGAGGGTTAGGGTGAGGTCTAGAGGGTTAGGGTGAGGTCTGCAGAGTTAGTGTGAGGTCTAGAGGGTTAGGGTGAGGTCTAGAGGGTTAGGGTGAGGTCTAGAGGGTTAGGGTGAGGTCTAGAGGGTTAGGGTGAGGTCTGCAGAGTTAGTGTGAGGTCTAGAGGGTTAGGGTGAGGTCTAGAGGGTTAGGGTGAGGTCTAGAGGGTTAGGGTGAGGTCTAGAGGGTTAGGGTGAGGTCTAGAGGGTTAGGGTGAGGTCTAGAGGGTTAGGGTGAGGTCTAGAGGGTTAGGGTGAGGTCTGCAGAGTTAGGGTGAGGTCTAGAGGGTTAGGGTGAGGTATAGAGGGTTAGAGTGAGGTCTAGAGGGTTAGGGTGAGGTATAGAGGGTTAGGGTGAGGTCTAGAGGGTTAGGGTGAGGTATAGAGGGTTAGGGTGAGGTCTAGAGGGTTAGGGTGAGGTCTACAGGGTTAGAGTGAGGTCTAGAGGGTTAGAGTGAGGTCTAGAGGGTTAGGGTGAGGTCTAGAGGGTTAGGGCTAGGTCTACAGGGTTAGAGTGAGGTCTAGAGGGTTAGGGTGAGGTCTAGAGGGTTAGGGTGAGGTCTAGAGGGTTAGGGTGAGGTCTAGAGGGTTAGGGTGAGGTCTAGAGGGTTAGGGCTAGGTCTAGAGGGTTAGGGTGAGGTCTACAGGGTTAGGGTGAGGTCTAGAGGGTTAGGTTGAGGTCTAGAGGGTTAGGGTGAGGTCTAGAGGGTTAGGGTGAGGTCTACAGGGTTAGGGTGAGGTCTAGAGGGTTAGAGTGAGGTCTAGAGGGTTAGGGTGAGGTCTAGAGGGTTAGGGCGAGGTCTACAGGGTTAGAGTGAGGTCTAGAGGGTTAGGTTGAGGTCTAGAGGGTTAGGGTGAGGTCTAGAGGGTTAGGGTGAGGTCTAGAGGGTTAGGGTGAGGTCTACAGGGTTAGAGTGAGGTCTAGAGGGTTAGGGTGAGGTCTAGAGGGTTAGGGTGAGGTCTACAGGGTTAGAGTGAGGTCTAGAGGGTTAGGGTGAGGTCTACAGGGTTAGAGTGAGGTCTAAAGGGTTAGGGTGAGGTCTAGAGGGTTAGGGTGGGGGGGCTAGGCTGAGAGTGCAGACTCACACTGGGACTGACTGGACACGACACTGAGTTCTTCTGAACGCTTTCCAACGAACTGGAACCTGCAGCAGAGACAGGGTTAGACCAGACTAGAGCAGGTCCAGGACTACCTGGTCTAGTCCAAGACTAAACCAGGACTAAACCAGGTTTAATCCGGTGTGGGGATACTCACTGGAGTCCAGCTGAAGGTCTGTGGACCTGCATCTTTCTCTGAAACAAAAGACAAAAGAAACTGTTAAACGTTATATATATATATGTATATATATATATATATATATATATATATACAGGCTGTAAGTGTATATTAGCTCCATTAGCCGACTATCAAAATGACTAAGTAGGCTACAAATACATAATGAGCATTCATGATTAAATGTTTATTTCCTGCAGCGCATCCTGGAGAGAATGACGCACCACGTGACTACTCTGCTGAACCATATTTGGTTTAACTTCCGTTACAATATTAATGTCTATCTTTCTCTTTTTCCCTTTGGGATCCATGGCCATGACACACCCGCCGGTTTGTTTACAACACCTGCCTGGCACCGCGCCGCGCTCAAACGGGTGTAGCAGGCTGTGACGTCGTTGACAGAAATGTTGACATTTAATATTTATTACACATTTTTACAGCATTGGAAAACGTTAAGAATGTTTGTGTCATGTTTGTCCTCCTACAGGAACCATATTAAAACAAGGGAGGGAGCCACTAGGGGGCGCTAAAGAGCCACATGTGGCTCAAGAGCCGCGGGTTGCCGACCCCTGCCCTACTCTCTAACCCCTAGTACCTAACCCCTAATCCTTAGCCCCTAATCCCTAATCGCTAGTACCTAACCCCTAGCCCCTAGTCCCTAACCCCTCAATCACTAGTGTTGCACTATAGAGGACTATATGGTGACTCAATTAGTAAACGGTTTCAGACTCTACACATGTTTTCTGTCAATGATAGTCACATGACTGTGATTTAACACCGTAACAGTTTATTAATAACAATATACAACTAAATATGTTTCCACAAAGTGTAAAACTCACTAGTTTCATTCAGGCCTGTTGTGTTCAGTTAAACATGCTATTATAATAATGCATTGTGGGAAACTTTGAGTGCGCAGAGTTATTGTTACTGTTGCACATTGTTTATGCATTCAGCAACTTATTGCGTACCATCTGCTACCGGGCACCTCATTCATATATATATATATATATATATATATATATATATTCTGACAAGAATCTGGCCAATTCAAACATCTGATTGTGGCTGACTCAGACATCATCGGCTAACTCTGGCCACTGTCCAGGATGTACCCCGCCCAAGGCCCAAAGCTGCTGGGATAGGCCCCACGACCCCAAAACAGGACTAAGCTGTAGAAAATGAATGAATAAATATGTATGTTTTAGTTCTGATGAGCACAATTATGAAACTAGGCATGCCACAGAGGGTAAATTTACCTAAAGCTAGAACCAATAATCTGAAAAGCACTGCAATGTATAAATCAATGTTTGAATGGAACAATTTGCCAACTAACATTATTAATGAAAACAGAAAACAGCACTTTAAAGTCCTTCTGAAGAGGCATCTGCTCGCCCCACAGCGCTATGTCTGATGATTAACATTACCTTTAATCATCATCACTTATTCTAAATTGTATTTGAGCTTGGTTTAGCTTCTTTAACCACAATGAGTTATCTGGGAAAATATTTACTTAGACTAAGGTCCGTTTCTGTTTTGTTTGTTTTTTGTTGTGTTTTGGTAAGTTGTGTTTGTTTAGTGTTATTTCTGTTTTGTGATCATTGTTGAGCATGTTCTCTGACTCCAGGAAGAGTAGCTGTGATAGTTACAGCTAATGGTGTTGTCCTCAGAACCAGCAGCACTGTCTCAGGGCACACTCACACTGTGCCTGAGCACAATTGGGGAGGGTCCCACTGAGCCACACTCACCCTAACCTCACCCTAACTGGGTGGGCACGGATGGTTCGACCAGTGTGAGTACGCCCTTAGTCCAGACCTACCTCCGGCCCAGGTCCCGGCTCAGTTCCTGGTCTTGGGCCTGGCTCAGGTCTCGACAGACCAACAGTTGGACCTGGGGCTGGGTCTGAGACTCTTGGATGATGTTGTAGACCTCGTTAAACGTGGCTCCTTGTAGAACCCGTCCGTTCCACTCCAGAACCTGGTCTCCTGCAGAACCAGAGAGGACGGGTCAGAGACAGAGAGGACGGGTCGGAGCCAGAGAGGACGGGTCAGAGAGGACGGGTCGGAACCAGAGAGGACGGGTCGGAGACAGAGAGGACGGGTCGGAGACAGAGAGGACGGGTCGGAGCCAGAGAGGACGGGTCAGAGAGGACGGGTCGGAACCAGAGAGGACGGGTCGGAGACAAAGAGGACGGGTCGGAGACAGAGAGGACGGGTCGGAACCAGAGAGGACGGGTCGGAGACAGAGAGGACGGGTCGGAACCAGAGAGGACGGGTCGGAGACAGAGAGGACGGGTCGGAGACAGAGAGGACGGGTCGGAACCAGAGAGGACGGGTCGGAGACAGAGAGGACGGGTCGGAACCAGAGAGGACGGGTCGGAGACAGAGAGGACGGGTCGGAACCAGAGAGGACGGGTCGGAGACAGAGAGGACGGGTCGGAGACAGAGAGGACGGGTCAGAGAGGACGGGTCGGAACCAGAGAGGACGGGTCAGAGAGGACGGGTCGGAGACAGAGAGGACGGGTCGGAACCAGAGAGGACGGGTCGGAGACAGAGAGGACGGGTCGGAACCAGAGAGGACGGGTCGGAGACAGAGAGGACGGGTCGGAGACAGAGAGGACGGGTCGGAGACAGAGAGGACGGGTCGGAGTCAGAGAGGACGGGTCGGAACCAGAGAGGACGGGTCGGAGACAGAGAGGACGGGTCGGAGACAGAGAGGACGGGTCAGAGAGGACGGGTCGGAACCAGAGAGGACGGGTCGGAGACAGAGAGGACGGGTCGGAACCAGAGAGGACGGGTCGGAGACAGAGAGGACGGGTCGGAACCAGAGAGGACGGGTCGGAGACAGAGAGGACGGGTCGGAACCAGAGAGGACGGGTCGGAGACAGAGAGGACGGGTCGGAGACAGAGAGGACGGGTCGGAGTCAGAGAGGACGGGTCGGAACCAGAGAGGACGGGTCGGAGACAGAGAGGACGGGTCGGAGAGGACGGGTCGGAGACAGAGAGGACGGGTCGGAACCAGAGAGGACGGGTCGGAGACAGAGAGGACGGGTCGGAGACAGAGAGGACGGGTCGGAACCAGAGAGGACGGGTCGGAGACAGAGAGGACGGGTCGGAACCAGAGAGGACGGGTCGGAGACAGAGAGGACGGGTCGGAGACAGAGAGGACGGGTCAGAGAGGACGGGTCGGAGACAGAGAGGACGGGTCGGAGACAGAGAGGACGGGTCGGAGACAGAGAGGACCGGTCAGAACCAGTCAGGACCAGTCACAACCTGGTCTCAGGTGGGTTTAGCTGGTCTCAGGTGGGTTTAGCTGGTCTCAGGTGGGTTTACCTGGTCTCAGGTGGGTTTAGCTGGTCTCAGGTGGGTTTACCTGGTCTCAGGTGGGTTTACCTGGTCTCAGGTGGGTTTAGCTGGTCTCAGGTGGGTTTAGCTGGTCTCAGGTGGGTTTAGCTGGTCTCAGGTGGGTTTACCTGGTCTCAGGTGGGTTTACCTGGTCTCAGGTGGGTTTAGCTGGTCTCAGGTGGGTTTACCTGGTCTCAGGTGGGTTTACCTGGTCTCAGGTGGGTTTAGCTGGTCTCAGGTGGGTTTACCTGGTCTCAGGTGGGTTTACCTGGTCTCAGGTGGGTTTAGCTGGTCTCAGGTGGGTTTACCTGGTCTCAGGTGGGTTTACCTGGTCTCAGGTGTCCAACGGTGTCTGCGAGGCTGCCCTTCTTGACTTTAGTGATAAACGCACACAGATGACCGCTCTCTGTCATCTTTCCCCCGACCACCTGAAAAACAAAACAAGACACCTTATTTTCACTCTGTGTAGTGTTAATTTTCACTGTGTGGTGTCATTTTTACTCTATGTGGTGTTATTTTCTCTCTGTTCGGTGTTGTTTTCACTGTGCAGTTTTATTTTCACTCTGTGCAGTGTTATTCCTACCTTCAGTCCCAGTAAAGCCCCAGCGTCGCTCGGTAAAGTCCCGTCCTTCTGTCTTTTGTTCAGAACGATGCGTCCGATCAGTCTTTGTCCATCTCTGGAAGTCTGCCAAGAGGCCGGGACCTGGTCTGGACCCGACCACAGACCCGGGTCCCACCACTGGCTCTGCATCGCTCCTGTAACAGGGGTCAGGGGTCAGGGGAGTAAACTTTACTCTCTCAGATGTGGAAAATTAGTGTTAAGCTCTTCTTCTGCTGCAGCTTCACAAAAAAATACATCCATCATCAACAAACATCAAAAACACCAGAATAAATACTAAAATGACTTCAGAATAATAATAAATAATAAATAATAAATAACACCTGTTAACGAGACTCTACAGCTGAAAAAACCCAGTACCCAATACCTGAGTCATCTGGGGGTTAGGGGTCAGGGCAGACTAGGGTCAAGTTTGGTGAAACCTGCCTGATTGGGTTAAAGACATCCGGACTACAGTTAAAGCTAGAGTTTACAGCAGCAACAAACTAAAAAACAAACACTTTCATAAATATCTCTTAATAAGTTTAAATGTAAATCTGTTTTAATGTGACGCAAAAAAAAAAACTGTTCACATTGAGCCTCACAACTTCACTTTGTGGAAATTCTGTCAAACACTGATTTATTTTCCTTCAGTCATATGAGTATTTAAAGGGAACACTCGTCCTGTTTAGAGTGAAGTGTGTTATTTTGATCACGTGTGAGGGATGTTCACCATGACTCGAGACGGTGACTCCAGGCATCACCTCCGTCTCACAAACATTTATCAGAATTTAACAAAAACTGAGCAAGTCCAACAAGACGGTGACAGAAATCCACTAAAAATCCACCAGAACCACCAGGATCAAAGCTGAGGCACAAAAACAGCTGCAGAAATAAAAAATACAGGTCAGCTCAGGAGTTGGTGGAACCAAAAAGAACAAGGTAAAAGCCGACGGTTGGTTTTAATCAAAAATATCACAAAATGTAATCTTTCACCTGGTTTAGTCCAAAAACTGTGATTCCTTCAAACAAAACTGTCAAATATTAAAAAGAACTCAAATCCAGCTTGGATCTTAACAGTACCTGATCGAGAGCCAAAAGAACAATACCAAACAGAACACAGTTAAATCCAGTTGAACTCTGTTAAATCCACAGGATCTCGGAGTTGGTCTAAATAAAAAAGAAAAGCTGCAAAATTGCCCAATGTTACAGTCCAAGTCCAACAAAAACTCTCTTTCTCTATCAGCGTAACCAGTAGAACCCAGTAGAACCTGACTCCACCACGTCCTGGGTCTGAGGTTGTTCTGAGGAAACTGTCTCATAGAAAACTGTGAGTCTTACAAAGACTGTTAAATCTGAGAGGATCCGTTCAGTCCCAGTAGAACCCGGTCGCTGGTTTGGACCGGTCCAGCTGAGATGGGCCACTCAGGTGAGGGTCAGGTGGGACACATTCCGCTCCCCGTGCGACTCCCACTGCATGCTGGGTAATCCACTGTCTCCTGTTTAATCCATTCTAATCCCATTTCCTCAAAATAAACTTAAACCTCCAGTGAAAGCTGCACAGACTCAGGGCTCAGCCAATCAGAGCACAACAGCAGGGTCATGTATCCTGGGTACAGGGGGCCCTGTTTTCACAACGGGGTCCGGGTCAGTCTGGGTCGGGTCCTGTCTCTGTTTGAGAAATAAACCGTATTTGAAGCAGACTTTTCTAAACTTGGATCATTGTTAATATTGAATCTAAATCAGAGTAAATCCTGTTGTAGCAGCGAGAGTCTGGAGGTACAGCTGCTGCAGGAAACATTCAACTGTTTCTGTTTATTCTCATCTTTCTCAACATTAAATTCATAGCTGCAGCAGTTTCCTCTCATTTAGACTCAATACTTGAGTTTGTACAGGTTCTGCTTGTGTTTAATGCAGTGTAGACGATAAATACAACGTTTAAATTCATGAAGCGAGAGCCGTACGACACTGACCACGTTAACTATGGCTTTGTTTTTTTTGTTTTTTTATTTTTATGGACTTTTAAACATTTTCAACATGTTCAGAGCATTGTATGAAACATGTTTGGACTTTGGACTCCATTTTTCTCTGTTGGATTTGCTCAGACCTCAGTGTGGCGCCCTCTAGTGGTCACTGCTGTGTCCAGGTCCAGGACTAAACAGGGTCTAAATCAAGACCAGGACTAAGACTTTATCTGAATAAATTCTGCCAAAATCAAAGGCTTTTCTTTAAATCATCAAAAGAGACACAGTAATCTCATTTATTTTCATTCTTCAGCTGATTTCAGACAGAGATCTGTTACTGAATGGTCACAGCATAGATCTCATCCTCCTCCTCTTTGACCCCTGACCCCACCCCTGACCCTGTGTGCAGAGCGATGTGACTGAGCAGCAGACTCTGGTGGTTAAAGCCTAAATCACAGAAGGGGCAGTGCAGGCGTTTGTCCAGCAGGTGGCGCCGCATGTGGTCTTTGAGGTTCCCCTTCAGCGAGAACCGTCGGTCACAGAGCGCGCACGTGAACGGGCGCTCTCCCGTGTGCACACGCATGTGCACGGCCAGCGTCGACCTCCAGCTGAAGCTTTTAGAGCAGACGCTGCACAAGAACCGCCTGGGCCCAGGGGACCGGGCCGGGCCTGCGACAGACCTGTTTGGACCCGGTTCAGTCCGGTCTAACCCTGGTCCGGACTTCAGGTGGGTTTTAAGGTGAGTCTTGAGGTTCCCCTTCAGACTAAAGCTTCGCCCACACTGTGTGCACGTGAATGGGCGCTCTCCTGTGTGAGAGCGCACGTGCATTTCCAGAGCTGAGCGGAACCGGAAATCACGCCCACAGAACCTGCACCTCAGAGAACCGGGACCAGGACCGGGACCAGACCGAGATCCTGACGCTGACTTTAGAGTCTCCAGAGACCGGTTCTGGGTCCTGGACCGGGTCTGGGTCTGGGACCGGGTCTGGGACTGTAGAGGACCCGGACAAGGACTCGGGTCGCCGTCTGAGTCCTCTTCACTGATTGGCTGAATGTAAGATGACACAAGCCCCTCCTCTTCCTCTGATGTCACTTCCTGGAGTTGTTCTGGAACAAAAACATGTGAATATCAGAAACATTAAGAGAGTTGGACTTGAGCTGGACCTGCGCAGTTTCGATCGGTGCTCAGTGCACGCCGGTTAGATTTGTGTCTTTATCCCGACTTGCTCTGACGTAACCTCTGCGCTCGAGGGATCAAAACGAGAGCAGCCTCTGAGCTAGACGCAGTAGTCGTGATAAAGGAACTGCGGCGGCTGCACGGCTCAGTGCATGATGGGAAAACGCTCACTTGTCAACAAGTAAAGGACCTGATTGGCTTTGAGCTCAGTGTTGATCAGAAACGTAACAGACACTTCACAGTCCCCCACTCCTCCAGCTCTCTTTATGTTAAATCCAAGTGAACAAAACAAGTTTAAATGATATAAACTGTTCGTGCTGCAATAAAATATAGAGAAAACAATCATTTAATACATGTTGCATAATATACAATGACTTTGTGAGATATTAAATATGTAAACTTAGTTGCTACGCTTAATGCCACAGACCTCTGCTAATAGCTCCATATCTACAGTGTCCTGAAGAGAACCTGATTTACAATAAGACTGTGATAGTTTCACACAAGGCAAAGCCCTTATAATATCAATTAAATATATTTATTTAAAAGATACATCAAACACACGCGAGAACTGTTCTTCAGACGTGATCTGAGTCACAAACTGTCCAGGTTCACAGCAGACATCCTCCTGCTGTTGCTGCCTCTGCTCTCAACTAGAATCCAGGAGAGGCGCACTTCATCCCACACGCACCCACTTACAGATCTGACCCCTGACCCCACAACCTGAGTCTATCCCTAACACAGGCAGATATAATATAAAACAGAGAAACTAACACAACTCACTTTATTTTGTGGTCACAAACATAAGTTCAGGATTATTTTGCGTTGTTACTTTATTGTGTTTTATCATAAAAATAATTCATGTATTTTTTTTCTACAGCTTAGTCCTGTTTTGGGGTTGTGGGGCTGGCCTATCCCAGCAGCTTTGGGCCTTGGGCGGGGTACACTTGGACTGTGGCCAGTTTGTTGCTGACATTTATAGATGAAATGAACTCTCAAATTCATTCACTAGGGATACTTTAGAGTTGCCAATTGACCAATTCATGCATGTGTTTGGATGGTGGTTGTGTGTGTGTGGGGGGGGCACGGGGAGGACAGGCTCCTCACAGAAAGACCAGAGTTAGCTGATGTTTGAGTCAGATTTGAACTCACGACCTTCTTGCTGTGAAGCGGGAGTGCTAACCACTCTGCTACCGGACACCCCATATAAAAATAATCAGCTAAAAAAAGTAATAATAATAAGATTTTATAGGATTTGCAGATTTTATAAGAATTTTAAAGCTG
Organism: Rhyacichthys aspro; assembly: GCA_036850595.1. Classification (NCBI taxonomy): domain Eukaryota; kingdom Metazoa; phylum Chordata; class Actinopteri; order Gobiiformes; family Rhyacichthyidae; genus Rhyacichthys; species Rhyacichthys aspro. The sequence continues at coordinate 357,462 of CM072158.1, read as the reverse complement.
ATTATTTTTATAATAATAATACTATACTATAATAATTTTAGAAAATCTGAAAATATAAAAACACAAATACACACTACAACAACAACTACTAATTATTATAACATCAACAACAAGGCTGGACTATTACTATTGATAATTAAACACGTTTATAACTCGTACAAGCAGAAATATAAATGTTCTGAAATGAGTGAGTCCAAACCTGCTGCGGACGGAGCTTCGTCAAACTTCGACTGTTTCCGGTGCGGCTCGGAGTCTTCGCTCGGCTCCGTCTGTGACCGCAGTCTCCGGGGTTTAAACATGTTTTTACCGTAAACCCCGCTCAACCAGAGTCAAAATCTCGGCCACACGTTTCAAACAGCCTCGTCCCCCAAAAAATTAATGGGCCAAAAAAAAAAAAAACCCGGATAATTTCACCCAAAAGCCGTTAGTCGTGAGCTAACATCGGCTGTAATAGCATAATTTAGCATCATATATACGACTAAAATGTCAATAAAACCTGGACATTCCGAGTCATTTCATTGTGTTTTTTTTCGCTGGGAGTTTGTAAAATGCAGAGACAAGTTGTATAGTGGAAAACGGGGAGAGAGTGTAGATTTAATGAACAAAACGTAATCTAAACAATATAAAGTTAACCACGCCGAAATAGCGCACTTCCAGTGTCCTTCTTAAAGCTTTTCACTAAAAATGCGTAAAGTCGGTCTTAATTAGTTCAAACTTTGAGCCTAGTTGTGCAAATAATTTGCAGTGTAGATTTTTTTCCCTTATCATCACCAGTTAACAGCATTTTATACTTTCATAGTCTTTTTATTTTGCTCTTTTACTACTCAGACCGGAAGTGAAGACTCCGGGAGAAACTTAACCAAAATGGCGCCCGCTGGTAAACAGAATTAATCCGGAAAATGTGTAATCTGTTTTTTAAAACTTTATAAACAGCAGAGGGATCGCGCGGTTTGTTTAAACCTCTATTATATTAAATATAACCGCGTTTTGATTAAGTTTCAGGAAAAAGAAGAGAAACTGAAAATGGAGCCTCACATCCTCTTCATGTTTAAGTCAGGTCTGTTAATCTGCTTTTGACCTGGTTTAGACCTGTCTTAGTCCTGGTTTATTCCTGGTTTGGACTTGGTTTAGTGCTGGTTTAGATCTGATTGAGACAGATAGAAGACGTTATTTGTCCCCGTAGGAAAATTGCTGTACAACAGTTTTACATGCCCGGCTTCACACATACATCATATAAACAAGAAGGAAGAAAACAGTTTAGAGGATAGCAGTATAATTAGCAGTATAATTCAGATAAAAATCCTATTCTACAACCGTACTGTACAAAGTATTCAGAAGTATTCAGGTGTTTTATTGCTTGTAGAATGAAGGATAGCTTGGACCTATTTTTCTTGAATAGAGGAGGCTGATAGAGCAGACAGAAGCAGTGACTGGAAAAGAGAGGGTGTCTTGGGTCAGAGAGCATATTTCTGGCCTTACGTGCTGTTCTCTCCGAGTATATCTCCTCAAGGCTGGGCAGTTTAAGCCCAGCAGTTTGGAGGCCACAATTCATTCTCAAGCACTTTTTTCTGGGCTTCAGTACTATTTCCATTTCCACACATCTGTTTTGTTTTTGTCTTTTTTGGTCCTTCTCTCCATCTTGCAGGAGACTCACTAGTGCCGTGTCGGTGGATGGGTGATCACCAGGACACGTCTTCCAGTACTTCTGCAGGAAGCGAATGTTAGCAGACAGCTCGTCCATTTTTGCATGCAGGGACTGTACATTTACCAGCAGTGTATTTGGCAGGGGAAGCTTCTTTCTTAGATTCTTTAGCCGCTGTTGGACACCACCTATACATCCTCATTTTCGTTTTGCTGTAGAGAAATGTCTTTTTGAACTTCTTTTAAAGTAGCTGGGTATTTGTTTGTGTCGGTGTAGTCCAGGCACAGACGACTGCGTAAGCACAGTAGCTCTTCTCTGCTGTAGTACATTTTATTGAAGCTGCAAGCAGTGTGCCCATGGACATGTCCATTGATAAAATGAGTGTGTTACAACACTTATCAGTCCAGTCGTGTACCAAGCAATAAGATCCATCAGTAGCTTCAGATCAGAGGTATATCACAGAATAGAACAAGACTCCATAACATGAGAAAGTCACAAACACACTGAGCTAGCCAGATGTGAAACAGTGCAGAGCAGCCACAGTGCAGCGCTCCCCCAGGAAGGAGGTTTAGACCCAGTTTAGACCTGGTTTACACCTGGTTTTGTCATCTCTTTGTTGCAGAGCCAGGAGGTGAAGATGAAAACGAAGAGAATAATCTTTTGTCTGAAAAACAAAAAGAAAAGGATGAAACTGAAAACAACGATAAAGACACAGGAAGTGTGCGTTCTGAAACCGAAAGTGAATGTGCTGCAACAGAAAATGATGGAGCTAACTCAGAAAGTGAGGTGCCTGCCGAGGCCCCGCCCCCAGTGACGTCACCGTATGGTGGGCGGAGACAGTACGAGTGTAACGAATGCGGCAAGCGTTTCTGGAGGAGGCGGGGCCTATTGGGTCACATGACACATCACACAGGACAAAAACCATTTAAATGTGATCAGTGCGGACTCGGATTCACCAGAACCGAGACTCTGAACCAGCACCGGCCCAACTGCAGTGGTAAGACCAGATTCAGGAGCGGATCAGAACCAGGACCAGACCAGGACCTGACCAGAACTTGACCAGTACCTGACCAGGCTCTTATTTACTAATATGAATTTCCGGAGTCTGGTCTCTCTTAGGTCCAAATCTTACTAAAACCTGTTCTAATCCTCTCTGTTCCAGGTTCTGAGTCACGGTTTTCGTGCGAAGCCTGTGGGCGGAGCTTCAGTCACCGTGGTTACCTGCTCATGCACGTGAACTCCGCACATGCACATAGAAGCCTCTCATGCACGCTCTGCGGGCGCACATTTGTGTTGAACTCACAACTGAAGAGTCACAAGTGTTACTCGAGGAGGATGCAAGGAAACAAGGGGCTAGGACACGAGGATGGAGGACACAAGGACACAGGACACGAGAACAGAGGACACGAGGACGGAGGACACGAGGACGGAGGACATGAGGAGGAAGGAGACAAAGAGGAAGGAGGAGTGGAGGCAAAAAAGAAGAAAGCAGGGAGAGGTAACATTAAACTGTTTCTGATCAAATCATAAATAAACTCAAACGAGGTTCAGCTCTGTTCAGGTTCACTAATGCCTCAATTTGTCTCAGTTTATCTCAGGTTTATCTCAGTTTATCTCAGTTTATCTCAGGTTTATCTCAGGTTTATCTCAATTTGTCTCAGTTTATCTCAATTTATCTCAGTTTATCTCAGGTTTATCTCAGTTTATCTCAGTTTGTCTCAGTTTATCTCAGTTTATCTCAGGTTTATCTCAGGTTTATCTCAGTTTGTCTCAGTTTATCTCAGTTTATCTCAGGTTTATCTCAGTTTATCTCAGTTTGTCTCAGTTTATCTCAGTTTATCTCAGGTTTATCTCAATTTATCTCAGGTTTATCTCAGGTTTATCTCAGTTTATCTCAGGTTTATCTCAGGTTTATCTCAGGTTTATCTCAATTTATCTCAGGTTTATCTCAGGTTTATCTCAGTTTATCTCAGGTTTATCTCAGGTTTATCTCAGTTTATCTCAGGTTTATCTCAGTTTATCTCAGTTTATCTCAGGTTTATCTCAGGTTTATCTCAGTTTATCTCAGGTTTATCTCAGGTTTATCTCAGTTTATCTCAGGTTTATCTCAGGTTTATCTCAGTTTATCTCAGGTTTATCTCAGTTTATCTCAGGTTTATCTCAGGTTTATCTCAGGTTTATCTCAGTTTATCTCAGGTTTATCTCAGGAGCACTTGTGCTCAGGATGAAGAGTTTTAGAAACACTCAGGTCTGACTAAGACCCAGGCTCGTCCCCTAGTCAGTCCTTCATGTCTCAGTAATGACAAACTTTGATTATCAATGACTGTTACTCACAGACCAGTCATCCATCTTGAATAAACCCACCTGTATTTAACCCAGACTCCACGTAGTGGCCAAACAAACAAAGAATGACCATTTATTGAAACTTGCTGAAATACTCATTTTATTCAGTTTAACCGTGTTTTTCTCCTCTTTCCTTACCTTTGACCTGGTTTTTCAGTTTCCTCCTGTTTTTCCCCCTCCCCTTTAACCCCTCGCTTTAACCCATCTCATTCTATCACAGGCTCGCAGTTCGTCTGCTCTGTCTGCGGGAGGGTCTTCGGACACTACACCAGTCTGTACCGTCACAACCGGATCCACACCGGCGAGCGCCCTCACCGCTGCTCTGTCTGCTCCAAGACCTTCCCCTGGAGCTGCGACCTCAAACGCCACCTGAGGTACCACTCCGACGAGCGGCCGTTCGAGTGCGAGGTCTGCGGCCGTCGCTTCATCGTCAACGAGGCCCTGATTTCTCACCGACGCACGCACTCAGGTCTGAAGCCCTACAGCTGCCCGCTCTGCCACAAAACCTTCACACGACGCTTTCAGCTCCAGGAACACCGTCGGCTGCACACGGCACTCTCGGACTACCGCTGCAGCGTCTGCGGCAAGAGCTACAGAAGACAGGGGGCGCTGCAGAGCCACATGAGCAAACACCTGCAGCCTAACCTTTAACTGACCTGCAGAGACCTAGGGGGGGGCGTAGAGACCTGGGGGGGCCGTAGAGGGGGGGGGGGGCGCCGTAGAGACCGGGGGGGTAGAGACCGGGGGCGGCGTAGAGACCGGGGGCGTAGGAGACCAGGGGCGCGTAGAGACCGGGGGCGGCGTAGAGACCGGGGCGGCGTAGAGACCGGGGGCGTAGAGACCGGGGGGCGCCGTAGAGACCGGGGGCGTAGAGACCGGGGGCGTAGAGACCGGGGGCGGCGTAGGGGGGGGGGAGAGACCGGGGGCGTAGAGACCGAGGGGGGGAGGGGGCGTAGAGGACCGGGGCGGCGTAGGAGACCGGGGGGGTAGAGACCGGGCGTAGAGACCGGGGGCGTAGAGACCGGGGGGGGGCGTAGAGACCGGGGGGCGGCGTAGAGACCGGGGGGGGGGGTAGAGAGCCGGGGGCGTAGAGACGGGGGGGCGCCGTAGAGACCGGGGGGGCGACTTTAAGAACCTGAAGAGCAGCAGAAACAGAACCAGCTTCCACTGAGGAGACAGTTTGTGTTTTTATCTCAAAGCTTCTCTGAGTTTAGCTTCACTCTTTGAGAACTGGAGAACTTTGATGGAACCAAAGGCTGGACCTTTACTTCAGGGGTTTATATCAGAGTGACTCTGTGGTAATGTGTTTATTAATTTATTTGTGAATTTATATTTATTCTGTGTTTGTCTCTGAAGTGAATGTAGCTGCTGTTCCTCACTGAGCCTCACAATAAACCACTGCTTTAAACCAGGGCTGTTTCTGAATCCACAGTAACTCTCTGGAGTGAATCCTCCATCTTGTGTTGAGTCTGAATGTTAGAGACTGAATTATCTTTAACTGAACACAACAGGTTTAAATGAAATGAGTCAGAGACAGACTGAGGCTTTGTGAAACGTATTTAGAGTAAATTGTTCTTGAAGTCCAGACGCTTCCTCTGAGACAGAAACAGGCTGAGGGGTTAGGCGCTGGGGGTTAGGGGTCAGGGGTTAGGCACTGGGGGTTAGGGGTCAGGGGTTAGGCGCTGGGGGTTAGGGGTCAGGGGTTAGGCACTGGGGGTTAGGGGTCAGGGGTTAGGCGCTGGGGGTTGGGGTCAGGGGTTGGCGCTGGGGTTAGGGGTCAGGGTTAGGCACTGGGGTAGGGGTCAGGGGTTAGGCGCTGGGGGTTAGGGGTCAGGGGTTGGCGCTGGGGGTTAGGTCAGGGTTAGGCGCTGGGGGTTAGGGGTCAGGGGTTAGGCGCTGGGGGTCAGGGGTTAGGCGCTGGGGGTCAGGGGTTAGGCACTGGGGGTTAGGGGTTAGGCGCTGGGGGTTAGGGGTCAGGGGTTAGGCGCTGGGGGTTAGGGGTCAGGGGTTAGGCGCTGGGGGTCAGGGGTTAGGCGCTGGGGGTTAGGGGTTAGGCGCTGGGGGTCAGGGGTTAGGCGCTGGGGGTTAGGGGTTAGGCGCTGGGGGTCAGGGGTTAGGCGCTGGGGGTTAGGGGTCAGGGGTTAGGCGCTGGGGGTTAGGGGTCAGGGGTTAGGCACTGGGGGTTAGGGGTCAGGGGTTAGGCGCTGGGGGTTAGGGACGAGGGGTTAGACACTAGGGGATAGGGGCTAGGGCAGGGGTCGGCAACCCAAAATGTTCAAAGAGCCATATTGGACCAAAAAAAAAAAAAATTCTGTCTGGAGCCGCAAAAAATTAAAAGCCTTATATAAGCCTTATATGAAGGCAACACAGGCTGTAAGTGTATATTAGCTCCATTAGCCGACTATCAAAATGACTAAGTAGGCTACAAACACATAATGAGCATTCATGATTAAATGTTTATTTCCTGCAGCGCATCCTGGAGAGAATGACGCACCACGTGACTACTCTGCTGAACCATATTTGGTTTAACTTCCGTTACAATATTAATGTCTATCTTTCTCTTTTTCCCTTTGGGATCCATGGCCATGACACACCCGCCGGTTTGTTTACAACACCTGCCTGGCACCAGCTCAAACGGGTGTAGCAGGCTATGACGTCGTTGACAGAAATGTTGACATTTAATATTTATTACACATTTTTACAGCATTGGAAAAGTTAAGAATGTTTGTGTCATGTTTGTCCTCCTACAGGAACCATATTAAAACAAAATATACCCCCACCCATCTTTTTCCATTTTCATACAGTTTTGAAAAAGCTCCAGGGAGCCACTAGAGGGCGCTAAAGAGACGCGGGTTGCCGACCCCTGATCTAGGGGCAGAGGGGTTAGGAACTAGGGAGTAGGGACTGAGGGTTAGGGGTTAGGGAGAGGATTAGGACACAACCCTGGTCCTGGATAAACCTCTGTTGTCATGTGACCATGTGACTTCTCTGTGGTCACGTGACTTGTCTAAACCAATTAGAGGATTAGTCCTGTCTCCGTCAAAAACGTCGGAAACATGAACCTGGTCTGGACTGTGTTCTTCTGGCTCCTGCTGAGTTCCACTGAGACCAGACCTCCAGAGACCACACCTGCACAGGTAAGACTCACTGGGTCCACCTGCACCTCACCTGGACCTGGACCTTACCTGTACTTGACTTGGACCGGGACCTCACCTGGACCCCACCTGAAACTCAGCTGGACCCAGACTCTTTGCTGGACCTCAGCTGGACCTCACCTGAGTCTGTGTGGTTCCAGGTGAGACCCACAGAGGGTGCTGCAGACGTGTCCAGGTTCCGCAGACTCCCAGGACTCTGCCGCCGTTTGAAACGACGGCGAGTCACCGTCATGGTACCAAAGTCCAATCAAGTCCAGTTATAGTCCAATACAATCCCCGAAGTTTTTATCCTGGTCCCGGTCTGAATCTGGTCTTTGTGTCCTCAGTGTAACCTGGAGAAGTTCTGTTGGCCCGGTCGGAGCCAGGACCGGATCAGGACCGGTTCTGGACAGGTCTGCCGCTGTCCTCGAGGCCTCAGGTGTTCTCACTATTACCTGCATAGTCTGTGACGCTCTGTTTCTGGAGAATTGTGAGAAAAATCTCAGATTTAAATAAAGATAATAAAGCATTAGATATTGTGAATGTGAGCCATATTTATGGTTCTGGACTGGTTCTGGTCTGGTTCTGGACTGGTTCTGGTCTGGTTCTAGTCTGGTTCTGGTCTGGTTCTGGACTGTTCTAGTCTGGTTCTGGTCTGGTTCTAGTCTGGTCCTGGACTGGTTCTCGTCTGGTTCTGGTCTGGTTCTAGTCTGGTTCTGGTCTGGTTCTGGTCTGGTTCTGGTCTGGTTCTGGACTGGTTCTGGTCTGGTTCTGGTCTGGTTCTAGTCTGGTTCTGGTCTGGTTCTGGACTGTTCTAGTCTGGTTCTGGTCTGGTTCTAGTCTGGTTCTGGTCTGGTTCTAGTCTGGTCCTGGACTGGTTCTCGTCTGGTTCTGGTCTGGTTCTAGTCTGGTTCTGGTCTGGTTCTGGACTGGTTCTGGTCTGGTTCTGGTCTGGTTCTGGTCTGGTTCTGGTCTGGTTCTAGTCTGGTTCTGGTCTGGTTCTGGACTGTTCTAGTCTGGTTCTGGTCTGGTTCTAGTCTGGTTCTGGTCTGGTTCTAGTCTGGTCCTGGACTGGTTCTCGTCTGGTTCTGGTCTGGTTCTAGTCTGGTTCTGGTCTGGTTCTAGTCTGGTCCTGGACTGGTTCTAGTCTAGTCTAGACTTTCTACCTGCATCAGACTCGGCAACTTCAACACCTGAAGCCAAGAAAGGTAAAACTGAACTTACCCTTGACCAACTTCAGGAAAACATACAGCATAGAATGGATGAATGTCTATGGTCTCAACCATTGATAAAAACGCCGCAGCTGTTGACCGAATGAATGATAAACTGGACTGTTTGTTTAATGAGGTGGATGCTGTGATAGACACCGTACAAACTGTTAAACAAACGGTAACGGTTCAAGATAAACGCATTAAAACTCTTGAAGAAAAACTAAATGAGCAGGAGCGTTACCAGCGGCGTTGGAACCTGCGCCTGTACGGTTTACTGGAGAAGGACGGAGAGGACCTGAAGAGGACGGGGACCGACATCTGCTGCTCAGTGGCCCCGGAGATCGGTGATGCTCTGCATATCTTCCTGGACATCTGCCACAGAGTCGGGAGGAAAAACGACGGTGGTACTCGACCCACTTTGATACGGTGTATCTCCAGGTCGGTAAAAGATCAAATATGGAGAGGGGCCAAAAACTCTGATTTTCTAAAGTTTTGGAGAAGACTTAACATCCAGAGACAAAGAAATCCACAACACCTTATGGCCGCAGATTGAAGCTGCAAGGAGAGAAGGGAAAAAGGCCTTCTTTGTTGGAACTAAGGCCATAGTTGATAGCAAAGAAATAAAACGGTAATTACAGTGACACAGATGAGGAAATAATGAACATGTAACCGGTATTTTCTGTTATAAACTCAATATGAGTTAAAAGTGATATAGGCTTAAAGGTGTGAAGTATTCAGCACTCTGCTTTAGTTGAAAGTTTCTAATTTTGGTTCAATAAAACTGCAATAATAGATATTAAATTTGATTCTTTGAAATTACTGTCTTTAAATGTTAGAGGCTTAAGAGATAATGTTGATATTATTTTTTTTACAGGAGACCCACTCTATAAACAGCGATACTAAGTTATGGAAATCTCAATGGGGGGATCAATGTTTATTTAGATCAATGTTTATATTAGTTTAATAATATTTTAATTACAAAGCTGGACAACTCTGTGATCATAATTTGTAACTTATACAATTATAATAGTATATCTGTGGCTAAAATGATGGTAACAGAACTATGTAACAAAATAGAACAACTTCAGAATAAATACCAAAACTCATATGTTATCATAGGAGGTGATTACAATGATGCTCCTAATGATCTGTTAGACAGAACTCCCGCTCAAATTTCCACTGTATCCAGGTTCAAAAGCACTGAATGCATGATTGACAAATTAAATTTAGTAGACATCTGGCGTTTCTTTAACCCTAATAGCAAAGAATATACTTGGTATAATTCTAGTAGAACCTGATGTTCTAGAATTGACCTATGGTTAACAACACCTAACTGTATTCAGTTTGTCAAAGAGGTTTCGCACATTCATGCTCCGTTATCTGATCACCAAGCAATAGTTATTCATCTTTGTGGAACTAAAAATAACAGAAACCAAAAAAGAAACAACATTGCCTCCTTAAAAATAGATGACAAAATATTGTCTAACCCTGATGACATAAGAAGGCATAAAAAACCTTCCAAAATTTTTATAGTAGCATTTACAAATCAAACTCTCAGCCTGAAAATTGTGATCTGTTTATTCAGTCAATTAAGACACTTATCCCAGAAGTATCAGATGGGTTTAGATCTCAATATGATCAACCTATTACCAAAACAGAAATGGGGATAGCGGCAAAATCTTAACGAGGCAAAGCGCCTGGCAGTGACGGCCTTTCTGTTGAATTCTACCATCATTTCTGGGATATAATAGAGCTTCCTCTGTTTGAAGCACTAAATCAATGTATTGCAACTAATGAAATGTCAATCAGTATGAAGCAAGGGATAATCAGTTTGATCCCAAAACCTGAAAAAGACCCCTTAAGCATTGAAAACTGGAGACCTACAACTCTGTTAAATGTCGACTATAAAATATTAGCACTAATCTTTGCCCAACGTCTGAAAAAAGGACTCGGTGATATAATAAGTGAAACACAGACTGGATTTATGTCCAATCGCCATATAAGCTCCAACATACGTGGAGCACTATTTTTTTATTTAAAGTGCCCCAAGCCTTTGGTTTTGGTCCTAACTTCATTTCTGTTATTCAAACGCTTTATAAGAATATCAATAGTTGTGTTATGCTTTATCCAAATACATTCTCCAGGTTTCAAGTTACAAGATCTGTCCGCCAGTGCTGCCCCATCTCCCCATTTCTGTTTTTAATCGCAGTAGAACTTCTTTCAATATACATCAAAAGTGACTCTGAGATTAAAAGTCTAAACATTTTTGGGAAGGAAATCAAAATAACTCAATTAGCAGATGACACCGCCATTTTCCTTCAAGACAAATATCAGGTTGAGAAAGCTGAGTCTAAAATCTAAAGTCTAAATGTGAAATATTATGTTTGTATGAGTGTAACATCACAATAATACACAATATATATATAGGAATCTCAGCAACTTAACTTCATTCCCAAACTGAAAAAACTAAAATTATCCTGAATCTATGGACTCAAAGAGACATTTCAATTTGGGGAAAAACACTGCTGACAAAAACTGAAGGAATTTCAAGATTTGTTTATCCAGCGCTATCTTTAAATGTTAATGACTCTGTGTGTACAGACATCAATATATTGTTCATGGACTTTGTTTGGAAAAACAAACATCATTACATTAGAAGAGCAGTACTTACCAGCCCTAAAGAGACAGGGGGTCTTGAGCTTTTCGACTTTACGGTACTTAATCATACATTTAAAATGACGTGGCTCAAACAATGTATTAGCTAGTGTAACTCATTATGGTACTTTATTCCAGTGAATATCTTTAAAAATGTTGGAGGTCTTGAATTTTTATTGAAATGTAATTATAGTGTTGCAAAATCACCGATAAAATTAAGTGCCTTTCACCAACAAACGCTTTTAGCTTGGAAAATCTGTTACAAACATAATTTCTCACCACACAAGTGTATCATCTGGAACAATGGAAACATAATTAGGCGAAATAAATCTATATTTTTACCAAAATGGAGAGATAGAAAAATAATATTTTTACAAGATTTAGTAAATGATAATGGACAAGTATATAACTACGATACTTTTATAAGACTGTATGATTTTCCAATTTCTTCACAAGAATTTAACTCCGTAATCAAATACATTCCTAATGGTTTATTAGAATTTATGAAGACACAACAGAAAACAGCAACACCAATAATTACCGAGCCGATAATAATTGATGGAATAAACTTTAATAGCAACAAATGTGACTGTACCAAAATGCAAATCTCACTGGAACAATCAATTCATAGATATTAACTGGAACACAACCTGGTTAAACCCCTTCAAATATTGTCTTAATAATAAAATTAGAGAACTGCACTGGAAAATTATACATCAGATTTACCCCACAAATCTACTCATTTCCAAATTTACAGTCAAAGAAACAAAATGTACATTCTGTAAAATGGAGGAAGAAACTATATCTCACCTTTTCTATGACTGTAAGTTTTCCAAAGAAGTTTGGACCCAGTTAGAAACATTTATTTTGCAGAAAACAACCTACACAATAAAATTAGACTGTTGTAAAATAATAACTCATTACTACCATAAACAAAGGAAATTAGAGTATGTTGTTAATTTATGTCTACTACCAGGGAAAAATCATATCCATAAGGCCAAATTTAGCAACAGCAAACCCCTTTTCAGATTATTTATCACAGAACTATATAACTACCTGGAGTCTTTGAAATGGGTCTCAAATAAGAATCGACCCAAATACTGGACATAGTACCATCACTTGGTATATATATATATATATATATATATATATATATATATATATATATATATATATATATATATATATATATATATATATATATTCTGATTCCGGTTCTGGTTCCGGTTCCGGTCTGGTGCTAAAATGGCGGCTGCATTGAGACGTCAGTTCTAAAGCCAAGGCATAGCTGCTAGCGCTTGAATTAGTTCAGAAATATTGTCTGTAGGTTTGTTTATTACTAGTAGTATCGCATTTGGGACAGTTGTTGATCCGTTATTGGGACAGTTATATCTGTTCAGACCGGAAGGTGATTATAAAAAAGTTTTGATAATCACTGATATCAAGAATGAAGCTGTCAGAGAAGTTAAGAGCGGTTAGCAGCTGTTAGCATTAGCGTTAGCACACATTCAAGCGCTTTTTATGAGTCTGTTATTAGTATTTTATCAGAGCACAGATTTTTATGAACGTCTCTTTTGTGTGATCGATCTCTGAGGAGTTGGTAGAGTTTTAAAAATCATGAATAAAGAGCTGTTATTGATGTTAAGAGCCGTTAGCATCTGTTAGGTCCGTTAGCTTCAATTGCAAACAGACTAAGGACACTAATATGTTTAAATTTTAATGTAACACTGCTTTAGGATTTTACTTTCACTAAGAGTGGAGTAAAGCATGAATAATTCAGTGGTTTAAGCGATTTGTTGGAGATGGGCAAATCAGTTTTTCATCAGTGTGAGCTTTGGACTTCTGCTTCAGGTCTAAACTGTGACTTAATCGGGTCTGAAGTTTAATAAAATAACAGAAACGGAGTCAGCATCTTTGTAAATATTTGTTACTAATCATCCTTTTTCTGTTTTTCACTTAGGATCATATCTAAACCAGGACTGAACCAAGATTTAGGAATGGACTAGTACTAGACCTGAACTAAGTCTGGATTAAACCTGGACTACACTCTTGACTAAATACAGACTAAATTTATCTGATCCAGCTTTAAACCAGGCCTGTGATTGGTCAGGGCAGTGAGCTTTGGAGGCCTGTGATTGGCCAGAGCAGTGGGCTTTGGAAGCCTGTGATTGGTCAGGGTGGAGACGGCGGAGGTGGCCCATTGGAGGAGGCTGATGGAGGGGGCGTGTCGAGTCCCGGTGGCCTGCTGTCGGCCCCGCATCCTGGTCCTACACGCTCTGTTCTGGGGCTTGGTTTCTCTCAGGTCAGTCCCACACAGTCTAGAACCAGTCTTGGAGAGATCTGAACTGGGTGTATAAGGATTTGATCAGGTATTAGATGGATATGTTCTGTTTGTAGTTTGGTTTTGACCTGGTTAGGCCCAAGCCCCTCAGCGACGTTGAGGAACTGATTGGAATTGCTCAAAGTGCGTGTAACACACTAAATTTAAGTTAATGAAAGCCCCACATCTTGTTTGGTTCATGAGAGCTTTCCACAAATATATAATTTGTGGTTGCCATGGAAACCGCATATTGAAATCTGTAACACTGGTGAGTGTATATTTGTGGCCCACGATGTGCACTTTCCTACTCTCATTTCATGAGAGTATATATTTATGTGATAGGATAGCGCGCTAATTTGACCTCCTGAACGTGCTCGAAAACTCAAATATCTTTGCCCGAAATTCAGGATTTGGAAAAAAATTATTTTGGAGGTCCCATACAAACCCATAAAAAGGGGCTCGACAGCGCTCCCTGGAAAAGTTAAAATACAATACACCAATCGGAAGTGAAAGTTTTTGTTTTTTTTGGTATAGCGTCAAAAAAATTGGAACACACATTTCTCACATCAAGGCAAACAAAAAATATTATTATGGCTTTTCCCCTGACAACAGGAAGTCAGCCATCTTGGTTCTATAGTTGCACAGTCAGATATCGTACTCCTCATATTTTAAGGAACTCGTCCTAGGGCGTTTGACAGAATGAGCTCAAATTTGCACAGCATTATCTTCAGAAATGGCTACCTTTAGAAATGGCTCTCCAGTGCCCCCTACACATTTTGAATAAGGTTAGGACATTATTGCCGCTTGTGGCTTTAATTATTATTTTTAGGCCTGAGCCCCTCAGCAATTGCAAGGAACCTTTTGGAAAAGCCTGAAGTGCACAAAGCGCACTAAAACCAGTACCAAAAAAATTTAGTTTTATGGAAATGTATGAAATTTGGTACAGACAAAAAACCCACCCATGCTGTATCTGCTACGATGTTGCCATGGCAATGACCGAAACCATGCAATAAGGCACTCTCACACGCCAAACTTTTAGTTTTCTGTAAATGCCACATACACTCCTCATGTGTCCCTGAGCAAGAAAACTCCATTAGACCCATGATCTTAGTACAAACATGCTGCCATGGCACAGCTTTAAAATATACAAATACTGGTCTGATATTAGGCCTGTGCGACGCCTGAGAGAACTTTTATGTAAAAGAGTGAAAATTAATGAAACACATTCACATTCAGAGATGAATGCAAAAGTCTGTAGGGATCAAATATTTATATAATGCAAAATGCAACATGTGATCAATAAATATGTGTGTTGCATAGAATAGGTGGAAAGAGGCGCGACAGCGCCCCCTAGAGAAAACTTTGTGACCAGGGTGCGACTGTGCTCCTTGGAAAAATGTCATAGATGTATTTCCCAACAATTTTGGGCTCTCTTGAGTTGTTACAGATGCACCAGCACCAAGTCACGGCGAGGGCCGATCATCGCCGCTAGTGGCTTTAATTTGAACTGTTTTTGTTGCAGAGTGTTTGGAGCAGTGTTACTCAGTGAGGAGAAGACCTCAGGTAAAACATACACAACTGCAGAGCATCATGGGAGCTGTTGTCCCCTGTCTGTAACCCCTGACCTCTGACTTCTGTTACAGCAGTGAGACCGGTGGCTGCCCCCTGCTGGCTCCTGGAGGAGTTCACAGTGACCACGGCCTGTGTCCAGTGCAACGCTTTTGAGACGGTGACTTACACAAAAAACAAACACAAAATACTTCACCAGCTTCAGAAACAAAAATCAGAGTTTGTATTTGTTGTTGTTTGTTCCAGAGGTCATGGCCCGTCTGCGCTCAGACTGGGTTCTATCAGAGAGTCAACTGCACCAAGTCCAACAGAGATGAGGTCAAGAGGTAACTGTTCCAAATTCACTTAGAACCAGGTCTAGTCCAGGACTAAAACCCTAAACCTGCTGTAGTTCTGTTCACTAAAGTGTTGTAACATTAGCTGCTGCTGAAGAAACACTTTCATATTTAGAACTACAGCTCCCAGAATGCACCTGGGTTAGTTTGAGTATAGACCCTGTTACAAGTGATGTCATCCAAAACTGTTGGACCATTTTCTTTTATTTAAAACAACTCAGGTTCAGCAAAACTGGCTAATTACTTCACACAGCGCTAACTGCTCCTGTAGCTTTTACCTCATGTAGGGCTAACTGCTACTGCCCTGGTTCTGTTTAGTTCTGACCTGGTTCTGTTTAGTTCTGACCCGGTTCTGTTTAGTTCTGACCTGGTTCTGTTTAGTTCTGACCTGGTTCTGTCTCCCTGCAGCTGCCGGTCCTCATCGTTGGAGGAGCACCTGTTCTGGAGGTTCGAGGCGGCCATGTTGTCTCTGACGGCAGTCTTCGGAGTTCTGGTCGTGGCCCGACAGCGAGCTCTGGACCGACTGGCCTCCGAGAAGGTCAGGCGCCAGATCGAGTCCATCTAGACCCACCAGGACCGGACCAGGTCAGGCGCCAGATCGAGTCCATGTAGACCCACCAGGACCGGACCAGGTCAGGCGCCAGATCGAGTCCATCTAGACCCACCAGGACCGGACCATGTCAGGCGCCAGATCGAGTCCATCTAGACCCACCAGGATCGGACCATGTCAGGCGCCAGATCGAGTCCATCTAGACCCACCAGGACCGGACCAGGTCAGGCGCCAGATCGAGTCCATCTAGACCCACCAGGACCGGACCATGTCAGGCGCCTGATCGAGTCCATCTAGACCCACCAGGACCGGACCAGGTCAGGCGCCAGATCGAGTCCATCTAGACCCACCAGGACCGGACCAGGTCAGGCGCCAGATCGAGTCCATAAAGACCAGGACCAGACTCGACTCGGAGCCACAACCTTTTTAAACTTTATTTAAACCAAAAACTCTTTTATTTGAACTTTAAAACCAGTTTTTGTAGAATTTTTATTTCAGAGACTTTGATGACATCATCGCAGCACTTCGCTGTGATTGGTTCCTCAGAGAAACGCTGTGATTGGTTCAATGAACTGAACACACTGTTGTCTGTAGTTTTTCTTTTTTCAAATAAAATATTTCAAGACCTCTTTATTTCCAGATATTTTCAGATTCAGTGCTTTTTTTCCTGAAATGAATAAGTTTTGAAAAGGTCCTGGAAAAACCTGAAATATAAGGTCATTGGTTTTGGGTAAGTCCTGGAGAAATTTAACGTAATGATGATTTCACATGGATTTAAAAAAGTTTGAAGTAGTATTAGTTAGCCTGTCCAGCCAGACGGCTTTCTCTTTGTATTACATACAGAAAAAGTCAGTCTGGGATCGCCCAATCTGCCTCCGATTTCTGCTCCGGCTCTTTCTTACCGACCAATCGTAGCGAGGGAGGCGGGGTTTTGTTTCGCGTCATATTGAGCGCGAGAAAACAGTAGCAGGTTTAGGGAGCTTACTACAATCAAAATAAGCACTAAACTCGATATTACACCCTGCGTCCTCAGATGTTTCTGACAAAAACAACAGAAGTCATTCACCGTCACCGAAGCATCTTCTCTCTCGAGCCACGCTGGTGTACGCTGTGGTTTGTTGACAACTAGAATAAGTTTCGCTTTCCTTACGTCACATCCGTGGCTTCTCTGATTGGTTCACTCAGCGAGCGTTAGTTCTGCCCATGGTCCCGCCTTGAAATCCTGTTTAAATCCATCGATCCCAGACTAACTTTCTCTGTATGTAATACAAAGAGAAAGCCGTCTTGCTGGCCAGGCTAAGTATTAGTAAGACTTTACCTGGATTTTATTTCAAGTCAATCGAATGAAAAGTGTTTTTAATGATAAGAAAAAACAACCAATTAAATAGATGTTTAAATGAGTTTTGAACACGCTTTATTTGTTCCAAAAGTATATTTGGGATAGTTCTAAGAGGATTCATGAGAGGAGCCAGGTCTGGACTGTAACTCCCGTTTTTTTCTGGGTCCATCTGGGACCAGGACTCCATTTAAACCAGATTATGAGAGTTTCTGAGGCTGAGAAACATTAAAATAAAAAACAATTAAAATAATAAAATAAATAAACAAGCAGACAAGTTTTTAGTGTTGGAGCTATTATTGTAGTTTATTTGCTAATATCAAAATAAGGTAATTTATGTTTTGTTGAGGTTAATTTTGGTAATTTGTCTTTGCATTTCTATGTGTTATTTTGCTAATTTAGTTTAGTCTTTGATTTTTACTAATTGTGTTGTTTTGTCACAGGTTTGTCACGGTCTGCAGGTCCCGAGGACAGAGAGGAGCAGGAGCTATCTGGAAGTTTGCTGTGGGATTGTGTAAATAAATCACCACAAAATGTGGTTGTTGTTGTGGATTAGTTTATTTTTGACCTGCGTAAACCTGTCGTGACAGTTCCCTGGTGGCGTTCAATTGGTTTGCTGGCTTCTGTCGTTCAAAAACAAGACATTTTTTATTAAATCATTTTATTGAACATTTTTAGTGAAAACAAAAGAATAAATCTGAGTAAATGACTAAGTCCGGTCCGAGTCGAACCGGGTCAGAAAGTTCTGGAGGCTGTAGACCAGACCCGGACCCTCTCCGCTCTTCATCCTGATGAACTCCTCCAGATTCATACAGCTCTCTGAGGATGAGACGTAGTGACATCACAACGTCACACACTAGAGTCATTACAGCCCTGTTCTAGACCCCGTCCCGACCCGGTTCTGACCTGCCGTCCTGATGGGGGGGTAGGGGGGAGGGGGCTGCTGCCAGGTTCCGTCTGGGTTCTTCATGTGAGACCGGTCTGAGGCGAACTTCTGCAGGAACAGATCCGACGGAACCACACGGAACATTCTACAAAACAGAACCGGCTCCAAACCTGAGTAAAACTGATGTGTGGGACTCTGGGTCCAGTCCAGGTCCTGGTCCGGTCTTACCTGTGGTACTCTGGGTCCAGTCCAGGTCCAGGTCCGGTCTTACCTGTGGGACTCTGGGTCCGGGTCCAGGTCCTGGTCCGGTCTTACCTGTGGTACTGAGGGTCCAGGTCCTGGTCCGGTTTTAGCGCTGAGAAAGCATACTGTTGTAAAGAACAGGGAAAGTCCAGAACCGAGTCCAGATCAAAGACCAGAGGCTCAGAACCAGGTCCAGACCAGAGCAGCACCACGTGATAGTCCTGGAACACACAGAGACCGGGTCAGACCCAGGTCCAGACCTTTGTTTTAGTTTTTTTCAGTTTCTCAGAAAACATCTAAAAAAACAACAACAAAAAGTTACAAATACTGTTTGAAAAAAGTAAAAACGAAAAATTAGGTGAAAGAATTTTGAAACAAATTAAAATGAAAATAATTTTGTGAAAAAGAGTCTTACCCAAACGACCGGAAGATCTCCTCGACCAGACTTCTGCTTCCACAACGGGACCTGACAAGACCAGATATAGTCCGGGTTAGACCGGGGTCAGACCCGGTTTGACCGGGTTAGACCAGGTTCGGACCGGGTTCTCACCGTGCGGTGGAGGTTGGAGATGAAGACCACCTGCAGGTCTCTCAGAGGAACCTCTGCTTCAGAACGGAACCAGTCACAGAGGTGCCACACGTTCTCCTCACTAGAACCATACAAAACCTGTTCAGATCCATCTAAACCTTATTCTTTAGACCAGTTGGTCCAGTGGAACTCAGATAAAGTGAGCTATACTGAGCCGTGTTGTCTCGGGTTGTTACCAGTAGCAGCTGGTGTAAACACACTCCTCGCGCTGCGGAGTCTTCATCACCGGACCGGACGTAAACATACGTCACTTCCGCCTCTTCTTCTTTTTAAAAAAAATGATTTAACGCGTTACAAAAAGCTAAAGCCGTCTCTTTTCGCCTTTTGTCTTTCACTAACCCTTACCCCAATCCAGAGCCGTTTCAGCTGGAGCTGGTCACGTGGCGTCAGTGTGACCTCTGAACTCGCGGCGGAAACACGTGGTGCGCGATGGCAGCGTCCACAAGCAGCATGGGCCCATCCGAACCGGCACCGGGACCGAAACCAGAACCAGGAGTGACATCAGGGGAAAGCTCCAGGAAGAGGCGGACAGAATCGGAGTCTTACCCCGAGGAGGTGAGTCCTGCCCCGAGCCTCGGTGTAGGTCTGGCGGTAGCATTAGCATGAGGCTAATGACGGAGAGAGATCATATCAAAGATGGATTAAAGGTCTTTTAAGGAGTCCGCAGCCGGTTCTGAGTCTGGTCCAATTTAAAAAAAAACTGAAATAAAAGCTGTGAGTTTTAGTGAAATTGTGAATGAAAAGAATAATCCGTCAATCAGCCAGTTGTGTGATACTAGTTATGACCTGGTTTAGTCCTGGTCTAGACCTGGTTTAGTCCTGTTCTAAAGCAGGATGTGAACAAACTCAGTCTAAGACAAAATCTATAGTAGTCAAATTTCTTCAGTTTATGTCTTTTTTTCCTGTTTTTGTTTTTTAAAGGAGTTTGAGTTTGAGTCTGCTCCTGATGAAGAGGACGATGAAGATGAGACGGACAGCGAGGACAGTGTTTACTCTGGTCTCGAGGACTCAGGGTCTGACCTGGACTCGGACCAGGACCTGGACTCTGGGAGCAAGGAAGAAGAGGGCTCTGAAGAGGAAGGTGTGAAACATGATACAGAGGTAAAACTGAACACGTCACTTCAGAGTTTAAAGTCAAATCATTCAGTTTCAATTTTCCAGAAAAGACAGAAATGTGTTGACTGTGATTTTTAATGTTGATTCTTTTATTTATTTCTGCTCAGACTCAGACGGAAAAGAATAAAAACCCAGAAGAGAACCAGACAAAGCATGAGTACGAACAGGACTCGTCTGACGAAGAGGTGAGACCGTTCCTCTGTTCCTCTGTTCCACCGTTGAACCTGCTCTGACCTATTCTCTCGTCCTGTTCGGAGCAGGACATCCGGAACACGGTGGGGAACATACCGATGGAGTGGTACGCAGACTTCCCTCACGTCGGCTACGACCTTGACGGAAAAAAGATCTACAAACCCATCAGGAACAAGGACGAGCTCGACACCTTCCTCGACAAGATGGAGGACCCCGACTTCTGGTAACAGAGGGACCAGAACAGGTTTTAGATGGATCTGAACAGGGTTTAGATGGATCTGAACAGGGTTTAGGAGGATCTGACTTGTTTTTCAGGAAAACGGTGAAGGATAAACAGACGGGTGCTGATGTGGTTCTGTCTGAGCAGCAGGTGGCGCTGGTGAATCGTCTTCAGAAAGGACAGTTCGGAGATGTCAACTTCAATGAGTTTGAGGTGAGACTCAGGACCAGAACCGAACCAGGACCAGAACCGAAGTCTGTTTAAACTTAGACGACTCTGTTTTTCAGCCGTCGGTCGACTTTTTCAGCTCTGACGTCATGATCCATCCTGTGACCAACCGTCCGGCCGACAAACGCAGCTTCATCCCCTCACTCCTCGAGAAGGAGAAGGTAAACGGGGGAAACCGGGGGGTCAAAGGGGGGAAATGGGGTCAATCAGTTTTAAAGTTGTTTTAGTTTGACTTTAAACAGAACTGATCAGATCTAAATGTTTTAAACATTTCTAAATGAGTTCTAGTCACTTTTAAACAAATTTTAAAGGGATTTTTATTGGACGTTATTGAGTTCTAAGTGGTTTTAGTTGGCCTTACCTGTGGTTCTGTTTAGTCCTAGTAAATCCTCTCTTAAGTCCTGTCTGAACCATAGGTGTCGAAGCTGGTCCATGCCATAAAGATGGGCTGGATAAAGCCGCGGCGCGTTCAGGACGACTCCGTGGGGCGCTACTACGACCTGTGGAACTCGGAGGACCAGACTCAGGCCAACCTCCGGATGCACCTCCCCGCTCCGAAAGTGGCTCTGCCGGGTCACGAGGAGTCATACAACCCACCGCCCGAGTTCCTCATGACGGACGCAGAGGTGAGGCCCTTCTTCAGCTGAATCTGATGGTCCTGGTTTTAGGATCAGGACTAAACCCAGTCTTGGTCTTTGGGTTGTTTTTCAGAGAACCGTTTGGGAACAGCAGGATCTGAGCGACAGAAAGATCCCCTTCGTCCCAAAGAAGTTCTCGAGTCTCCGTCAGGTCCCAGCCTTCGACCGATTCATCCACGAACGATTCGAACGATGTCTGGACCTGTATCTGTGTCCACGACAGAGGAAGATGAGGGTGAGGAGGGGGCTGAGCAGGTTCAGGGGGGTTTTGAACAGGTTTTAGTTGTATTTGAACCTCATACATTGTCTCATCCAATCAGAATTGTGTCTGACTGTGACATCACGTGTTTCTAGGTGAATGTAAACCCTGACGACCTGATTCCTAAACTTCCCAAACCTCGAGATCTGCAGCCGTTCCCCACGACACAGGCTCTGGTGAGTTTACTCTCTTTATCAGTTCTGGTCTTGGTCTGGTCTTGGTCCGGTCTTGGACTAAAGCGTGTCTATGTTGCAGGTTTATAAAGGCCACTCTGGTCTGGTCCGATCCATCAGTGTGTCTCCCTCTGGACAGTGGCTGCTCTCAGGTGAGTCCTCTGTCTGTCTCGGCCCGGTTCTGTTTGTAACGGTTCTGTTTGTAACGGTTCTGTTCTGTCGTAGGCAGTGACGACGGCTCGGCCCGGTTCTGGGAGGTTGGTTCTGGTCGGTGTCTGAAGAAGGTAGAGGTGGGAGGAGTCATAAAGTGTGTGGCCTGGAACCAGAACCAGAACCTGAGTCTGGTGGCCCTTGCTGTGTAAGAACTAAACCAGAACCACACTAGAACCACTGTGAAGTCATTCTAGAACCCGGCCCAAACCAGTCCAAAACAAGTCCAGAACCAGCGACATAGGATGCTAACGTAAGCTGTTGTCGTTCCAGAGACAAGTGCATTCTCCTGGTGTCGCCCCCGGCAACAGCAGCAGATAAACAGGTTTCCACGGCGACAGAGCATCTTCTGATGGGTTCTCAGGGGGAGGAGTCATCACAGGGGGAGGAGCTTGTCTCCTGGAGCGACGCCGAGGGGGAGGAGCTTAACCAAGGAATCAGAATCAAGATCCAACACCCCAAAGTAAGCACAGTTTTAGCTGGACTGCAGCAGGTTTTTGTTGGATTTAAACAGGCTTTAGATGGCTTTGAACAGGTTTAGATGGATTTGATCAGGTTTCTCTCAGGTTTAACCCTCTCCGGTCTCCAGCCAGTCTCGCAGGTCTCGTGGCACTCTAAAGGAGACTACCTGGCTGCGGTGATGCCGGACCACTCCAGTCACCTGCAGGTGCTGATCCACCAGGTAAGCAGGAGGCGGAGCCAGAACCCCTTCAGGAAGAACAAGGGATTGGTCCAGAGCGTAGCCTTTCATCCAATCAGGCCATACTTCCTGTTGGCCACGCAGCGCAGCGTCCGGATCTACAACCTCCTCAAACAGGAGCTGAGCAAGAAGCTGCAGGGCAACGCCAAGTGGATCTCCAGCCTCGCCGTGCACCCAGGAGGTAACCGGGTCTGGACCGGGTCTGGACTGGGTCAGGACCGTGCCTGATCTCAGCCTAAACTGAACCAGTATTATAAGCCATTTTGATTACTGGCCACTCGAGGTATTGCACCGAAATAATCCTCTACCCAAAAAGGATTTTCCCAGAGACTAGTAAAAACAAACACCTCATATTCAGCTACAGGACACATACAACTGACAAAAATATTTTATGTTTATTTTCATATTTGGGACTTTTTCCTCAGGTTAAAGTCCTTAAATTTGCTAAAAATAACTTTAGCTCATTGGTCAGAAAATATCAAGTGGAACCTGACGGAGGTAAAGTAGAAGAGCGAGTGTGGTAGTGACCTGCTTTATGGGAAACGTAACGAGGAAATAAACCCAGAATTCAAAATTTTGGTGTGCTGCACCAATGAGCAACGTAACAATGTCCATTATAATAATAATAATGGCCGGCCAATCAGTTTTGTTTCCTGTTCTAATAATAGTACTGTAACAAGATGGCGCTGAAAGAGGAAAATTGGCTTATATTGCAGTAATACATTGGTGATTATAGTGTCTGGAATAGGTTTTAGTTGAATTCATACAGGTTTTAGGTGGATTTAAACAGTTTTTGAACTGATTTAATTGGATTTGAGCTATTTCATCTGATCATGTGACCTCCACTGATCATGTGACCTGTTTGTTGCAGGTGATCACGTGATCTGTGGGAGCTACGACTGCAGACTGAGTTGGTTCGACTTGGATTTGTCAACCAAACCGTACAAGACTCTTCGGTACGAGTCCCTCAGACTCTTTATTAAATATTTGAGTCTGAGTCTCACGTTTTAAATCACTCTGTTTTCACAGACATCATAAAAAAGCAGTGAGAGCCGTATCGTTTCACAGGAACTACCCTCTGTTCGCTTCAGCCTCCGACGATGGCTCCGTCATTGTTTGTCACGGCACCGTTTTCAGGTAAAACACCAACAAAACACAGCCTTCATTTTATCCAAGTTTTTGGTTTTTTAACTAAACTTCATCAAAAATGTTTTTTTTCTCCTGTTTCTGACATGGTTCTCCTCCGGTTCTGACCCAATTCTTCCCTGGTTCTCCTCTGGTACTGACCTGGTTCTCCTCTGGTACTGACCTGGTTCCAGTGACCTGCTGCAGAACCCGCTGCTGGTCCCAGTGAAGGTTCTAAAGGGTCATGTGATCACTCATGACCTTGGAGTCCTGGACGTGACCTTTCACCCCACGCAGCCCTGGGTCTTCTCCTCAGGTTCTGACGGTACGGTTCGCCTCTTCACCTAAACCTGGAGAAACCTGTTCCAGACCAACTCGAACCTGTTCCAGTACACAGCAGAACCCCAGAGGAACTGCAGCTGAACTGTTTTTGTCTCAATCTTTGTTTGAAACTGAAGTTCAAAGGTGTCAAGGTTTTTTTTAGAATTTTCACCTTTTTGCTTTAATATAAAATATTCATTTTTATTTTAGTTCACTTTCTTTAAACAATTTGTTTTTGTGAAAAGGTCCAGACTCAGACTCTACACCTTTAGTAAACTTTATAAAATAAAAATAGACCTGTGTTTGTTTTGTTTGAGTAAAGTTTGTAAAAGCAAACCTGAGCAGACTTTACTCCCAGTGGTCACCAGAGGAACTGCAGCTGATCTGTTTCCATAAAAATAAGTCTGTCAAAGATTTCGTCATTGATAATAAATGTGTTTTTAGTGAAATATATTTATTTAAAGTGCAGTTCATTGATTCACTTTTCCTCAAATAGAACTCTCTTCAGACGACTTCTATAAAACCAAACATTTCTGAATTTTCACATCTTTATTCTTTTCTGAGCGACATTTACCTTAACAATTGAAACTTTTTACAAACTCCATAAAAACACACACATTTTTAAAAAAATACATAATTAAAACTTTTTAAAGTGACTTTTCAGAGTATGTATTGATGTTAAAACGAATTTTAGAAGTAGTAGTAAATAGTTTAACCTTTTTTTTCTAGAGCCAAAGAACAAGCAGTAATATAAAAAATAAATTTAGTTTTAATGTTTCTTTTAAAATAAAACCACATTTCATGTTCATTGTTATAATAAAAACAGCCCTTTGTCGAGTCTATCTCAAACACTGAACAAACACGTTTAATGCATTATAAATATATTTATAAAGTGACACAGCTTTAATGCAAACATTCAGAAAAGCTACTAAGCAAAATATAATTAAAAAATATATTTTTAATTAAA
The DNA here is from genome assembly GCA_036850595.1 of Rhyacichthys aspro. Classification (NCBI taxonomy): domain Eukaryota; kingdom Metazoa; phylum Chordata; class Actinopteri; order Gobiiformes; family Rhyacichthyidae; genus Rhyacichthys; species Rhyacichthys aspro. The sequence continues at coordinate 332,500 of CM072158.1, read as the reverse complement.
GACATCACAAATATCTTGACTTTATTATTATTCAAAATGAATTCAACAAACATTTTAATAAAAACAAAGGAGACAAGGCTGAGTTTATTTTGTTTATTGAGTCTTTTTACAAACGTCTTTCCCACAATCAGCCGATGGCCTTCGTTTAAAACCAACCAATCGACTTTATCGTTGGTCCGTCGCCGCGGTAACGGACGGTTTCTGGTGTGTCACCGTGGTAACGGCATAAATACTCTGTGATAAACTCTTTAAAAATATCCTGACTTTGATCAATTTTACAGAAACAGTTAAAACATGCAGAAAACACACAGTGCTCTAGCCGGACCTCAGACAGAAACTGACGAAAACTGGTTTAGACCAGGTTCAGACCAGGTTCAGTTCAGTGAACTTTATATAAATAATAAATTTGTCATAGTTTTGAGATTTGAAACAGATTAGATCCACTGTGTGAGGTTTTTTTTTGGCTGTGGCTGTTTATTGCTCAGTTTTTAAGGCCTTTCAAAATAAAGAGCTGTATCTGGTTTTGGTTTTAGGTTTTTTGGAGACCCCAGTTTCCTGTTTCTTCAGATGTATGTTCTGGTAGAATTTCAGAATAAAAGCCTGTATGTTCTTGTTTTTGTCAGATATCTGTGAAAAACCACGGCTTTGAGCTTTACTCTGGAAAAAACAAAGATGAAGAATATTCATAACAAATGTCTCCATAAAAATAAAAGCCTCGCCGCAGTTGCTGTTTCAGATACAGCAGAAGTCAGAGGGCACGGGGTCAGAGGTCAGAGGGCAGCAGGCTGTCAGGCTCCTCCCCCAGAACGGCTTCCAGAGACGTGATTGGCTCCTGCAGCGAGAGGGGCGTGTACTGCACCAGCTGCTTCCCTGAAAACACAAACGCTTATTAACGTTAGAACACAGGGCCTGAGCACCTGTGTGAGCAGTGTGAGGGCAGTGCTAACCTGTGAGGGCAGTGTGAGGGCAGTGCTAACGTGTGAGGGCCGTGCTAACCTGTGAGGGCAGTGCTAACGTGTGAGGGCCGTGCTAACGTGTGAGGGCAGTGCTAACGTGTGAGGGCCGTGTGAGGGCAGTGCTAACGTGTGAGGGCAGTGCTAACCTGTGAGGGCAGTGCTAACGTGTGAGGGCCGTGTGAGGGCAGTGCTAACGTGTGAGGGCAGTGCTAACGTGTGAGGGCAGTGTGAGGGCAGTGCTAACGTGTGAGGGCCGTGTGAGGGCAGTGCTAACGTGTGAGGGCAGTGCTAACCTGTGAGGGCAGTGCTAACGTGTGAGGGCCGTGTGAGGGCAGTGCTAACGTGTGAGGGCCGTGTGAGGGCAGTGCTAACGTGTGAGGGCAGTGCTAACGTGTGAGGGCAGTGCTAACGTGTGAGGGCAGTGTGAGGGCAGTGCTAACGTGTAAGGGCAGTGTGAGGGCAGTGCTAACGTGTGAGGGCAGTGTGAGGGCAGTGCTAACATGTGAGGGCCGTGTGAGGACAGTGTGAGGGCAGTGCTAACCTGTGAGGGCAGTGTGAGGGCAGTGCTAACGTGTGAGGGCCGTGCTAACGTGTGAGGGCAGTGCGAGGGCAGTGCTAACGTGAGGGCCGTGTGAGGACAGTGCTAACCTGTGAGGGCAGTGCTAACGTGTGAGGGCCGTGCTAACTGTGAGCGCAGTGCTAACGTGTGAGGGCAGTGCTAACCTGTGAGGGCAGTGCTAACCTGTGAGGGCAGTGCTAACCTGTGAGGGCAGTGCTAACCTGTGAGGGCAGTGTGAGGGCAGTGCTAACGTGTGAGGGCCGTGCTAACGTGTGAGGGCAGTGCTAACCTGTGAGGGCAGTGCTAACCTGTGAGGGCAGTGCTAACCTGTGAGGGCAGTGTGAGGGCAGTGCTAACGTGTGAGGGCCGTGCTAACGTGTGAGGGCAGTGTGAGGGCAGTGTGAGGGCAGTGCTAACCTGTGAGGGCAGTGTGAGGGCAGTGCTAACGTGTGAGGGCCGTGCTAACGTGTGAGGGCAGTGCTAACCTGTGAGGGCAGTGCTAACCTGTGAGGGCAGTGTGAGGGCAGTGCTAACGTGTGAGGGCCGTGCTAACTGTGAGGGCAGTGCTAACGTGTGAGGGCAGTGCTAACCTGTGAGGGCAGTGTGAGGGCAGTGCTAACGTGTGAGGGCCGTGCTAACCTGTGAGGGCAGTGCTAACCTGTGAGGGCAGTGTGAGGGCAGTGCTAACCTGTGAGGGCAGTGTGAGGGCAGTGCTAACCTGTGAGGGCAGTAGGCTCCTCAGTTTCTTTTGGAGGATCCACCGACAGGAGCTGCACAAGAGAGAACTAGTTAACACAGAAGAGTAACACCTTAGTAGACTATCACTGGAGTAACACTAGAGTAGAGTAACACTGGAGAAGAGTAACACTAGAGTAGAGTACCGTGTCCAGGCTGTCCAGGTCGAAGTCGGAAGTGTGAGTCGGAGAACTGAAAAACTGAAGCACAAACTGGTTTAAACCTGCTTCAACAAAAGGAACCAACAAGAACATTAGGGTGCTTCTGTATTTGTGTCTACCGGTCACAGGGTCAGAGGTCAGGGGATCAAAGGGTGGACAAACAATATTAAATATACATTTGATTTATTTTACAATATTAAGATTGTACTTTAAATAAAACCATAATGTCTTTGTAAACAAATTTACTCTGAAAAAGAAACACAGAATGAGACTAATATAACTGGCCTGATGATTGCAGCACATTCAATCTTTCACACAGGGTCAGATTTCATTAGGTTAGAGGTCACAGGGTTAGAGGTCACAGGGTCAGAGGTCACAGGGTCAGGGGTCACAGGGTCAGGGGTCACAGGGTCAGAGGTCACAGGGTTAGGGGTCACAAGGTTAGGTCACAGGGTCAGGGGGAGGTACCTCGATGTTGTGGAGGGTCCGTACCTCGAGGAGAGGAGACGTGTCGAAGGTAAATGTCTGAGAGTTCAACATGTTCTGAAGGTTCTCCAGCCCAGACTCAATACTGTCCACATGATCCAAGAGCTCGGACCTGGACCGGAACCAGAACCAGAACCAGAGTTAGAACAGACAGAACCAGGACTAGAACCAGGACTAGGACCAGAGTTAGAACAGACAGCACCTGGACCAGAACCAGAGTTAGAACAGACAGAACCAGGACTAGAACCAGGACTAGAACCAGGACTAGAACCAGAGTTAGAACAGACAGAACCTGGACCAGAACCAGAGTTAGAACAGACAGAACCAGAGCCAGGACCAGGACCTGAGTTAGAACAGACAGAACCAGAGCCAGGACCAGGACCAGAGTTAGTACAGACAGAACCAGGACCAGAAACAGGACCAGAGTTAGTACAGACAGAACCAGAACCAGGACCAGAACCTACCTGTCGATGCAGGCCACAGTCTGACACTTCTTCTGTGACGACATTGAGGGGGCGGGGCTCATGGTGTCGGCTTCTGATTGGCTCTGTGGAGACTGGATAATCGGTTCTGATTGGCCGAGAGGAGGGACCATCACCTGAAGGGGCGGGGCTATGGCTGAGGGAGGAGTCAGAGGGACAGTAATTAAACAATTTATCAATATTAAATTTAGAGAAACACATTGAAAAAAGCTGGAAAGATTGAAAAATTTCATAAAATAACTGAAAGAAAATGGCTGAGACGGATGAGAGGAAAAAGCTAAAATTTTAACATTTAAAAATAATAATTAAAAAAAAAACAATTCAGCCTCATTCAAAACTTTCAGCTTGCTAACATTTTCAATAATATCAAATTTTCACAAATACTTCAGATTTTAGTTTAAACTGAAAATGTTAATGGATAACAACACAATTTGTAGAAAACCCTGAAAAAGCGTTTGAGAATTTTCTAAATTCATACATTATAGTGATTTTATGATTTAAAAAATGCAGCAGCTGAAATAATTTGCTAAAGTGTGGACTCACCATTTGTTCGAGCGCTCTGATTGGTCGCCTGATGGATCAGAAGGTTCTGGTTCTGATGGGTCAGAAGGTTCTGGTTCTGATGGGTCAGAAGGTTCTGGTTCTGATGGGTCAGAAGGTTCTGGTTCTGATGGGTCAGAAGGTTCTGAGCGGCTGCAGAAGTGTCATTCTCCTGAAGAATGGAGTTTATGAAAGTTGTCGGAGACAAAGGCGTCTCGACCTGCGGCAAAATCACCTCCATTTCAGGCTCCACTTTGACCAACGGCTCGCTGAAAAATATCACAGAAAAATCACAGCAATCTGAGAAAAATAAAAAATAAATTAAATAAATAATAATAAAATAAATAATTGAATAATGAGGGATGGCTGTGATTGGTCGTTACCTGAGGTCGGTCCCCTCGCTGATGACATCATCACTGGGGGGCGTGGCGACCTCAGTGATGTCAGAGATGATTGGTCCAGAGCTCACAGGTGAGTCTGAGGGGAATAGGTTGGACGCCTGCAGAGAACAGAACCCAGAGTTACCCCACCAGCCAGATAGTCTGTTCCACAGAGGGAAGCTTCTTAAATCAGGAACAGTGAGACTCACCTGAGACTCATCTGAGTCTCGGATGGGTCTCGGGTGGGTCTAAGGTGAGTCTCGGATGGGTCTCGGGTGGGTCTTAGATGGGTCTAAGATGAGTCTCGGATGGGTCTCAGGTTAGTCTAAGGTGGGTCTCGGGTGAGTCTAAGGTGGGTCTCGGATGGGTCTAGGATGAGTCTCGGATGGGTCTAAGATGAGTCTCGGATGGGTCTCGTGTGAGTCTAAGGTGGGTCTCGGGTGAGTCTAAGGTGGGTCTAGGATGGGTCTAGGATGAGTCTCGGATGGGTCTAAGATGAGTCTCGGATGGGTCTCGTGTGAGTCTAAGGTGGGTCTCGGGTGAGTCACAGATGGGTCTCGGGTGAGTCGGATGGGTCTCGGGTGAGTCACAGATGGGTCTCGGGTGAGTCGGATGGGTCTCGGGTGAGTCGGATGGGTCTCGGGTGAGTCGGATGGGTCTCGGGTGAGTCAGATGGGTCTCGGGTGAGTCACAGATGGGTCTCGGGTGAGTCACGGATGGGTCTCGGGTGAGTCTCGGGTGAGTCACGGATGGGTCTCAGGTGAGTCTCGGCTGGGTCTCGGATGGGTCTCGGGTGAGTCACAGATGGGTCTCAGGTGAGTCTCGGCTGGGTATCAGGTGAGTCTCAGAGTCTCGGATGGGTCTCGGGTGAGTATCAGATGAGTCTCGAGTGAGTCTCGGATGGGTCTCGGATGGGTCTCGGGTGAGTCTTGGAATGGGGATCTCGGATGGGTCTCAGGTGAGTCTCAAGTGGATCTCGGATGGGTCTTGGGTGAGTCTTGGATGGGTCTCGGGTGAGTCTCAGAGTCTCGGGTGAGTCTTGGGTGAGTCTCGGATGGGTCTCGGGTGAGTCTCAGATGGGTCAGGGGTGAGTATCAGATGAGTCTCAAGTGAGTCTCAGGTGAGTCTCGGGTGAGTCTTGGATGGGTCTCGGGTGAGTCTCAAGTGGGTCTCAGATTGGTCTCAGGTGAGTCTCAAGTGGGTCTCGGATGGGTCTTGGGTGAGTATCAGATGAGTCTTGGATGGGTCTCGGGTGAGTCTCAAGTGGGTCTCGGATGGGTCAGGGGTGAGTATCAGATGAGTCTTGGATGGGTCTCGGGTGAGTCTCAAGTGGGTCTCGGATGGGTCAGGGGTGAGTATCAGATGAGTCTTGGATGGGTCTCGGGTGAGTCTCAAGTGGGTCTCGGATGGGTCAGGGGTGAGTATCAGATGAGTCTTGGATGGGTCTCGGGTGAGTCTCAAGTGGGTCTCGGATGGGTCTTGGGTGAGTCTCAAGTGGGTCTCAGATAGGTCTTGGGTGAGTATCAGATGAGTCTTGGATGGGTCTCAGGTGAGTCTCAAGTGGGTCTCGGATGGGTCAGGGGTGAGTATCAGATGAGTCTTGGATGGGTCTCGGGTGAGTCTCAAGTGGGTCTCGGATGGGTCTTGGGTGAGTCTCAAGTGGGTCTCGGATAGGTCTTGGGTGAGTATCAGATGAGTCTTGGATGGGTCTCAGGTGAGTCTCAAGTGGGTCTCGGATGGGTCAGGGGTGAGTATCAGATGAGTCTTGGATGGGTCTCGGGTGAGTCTCAAGTGGGTCTCGGATGGGTCTTGGGTGAGTCTCAAGTGAGTCTCGGATAGGTCTTGGGTGAGTATCAGATGAGTCTTGGATGGGTCTCGGGTGAGTCTCAAGTGGGTCTCGGATGGGTCTTGGGTGAGTCTCAAGTGAGTCTCGGATAGGTCTTGGGTGAGTATCAGATGAGTCTTGGGTCTTGGGTGAGTCTCAAGTGAGTCTCGGATAGGTCTCAGGTGAGTGAGGAGAGTGTTACCTGCAGATGCTCGAGGCTGAAGGGTCGGCTGTATTTGGGCAGAGAGTGACCAGAACTACCATCGTTCAGCATCAGGGGCCTGAGGAGACAGAACCAGGTAAGAACCGGGTGAGAACCAGTTCAGAACCGGGTCAGAACCAGGGCTAAGCTAGAATTAAACCAGGACCAGGGCTAAGCCAGGACTAAACCAGAACTTTAGGTGGTTTATGTGGGTTTTACTCACAGTTTCCTCTTGAGGCCCATGACACGGTTGGACTGAACCAAAGAAACCAGGAACTGGATCAACTGTGGACAAAGACCAGGGTTAGACCCAGACCGGTCCAGACTTGGTTCTATAAAGAGTATATTTGGTCCAGACCTTGTTGACGACTTTCTGCTGCTGAACGTGTTTCTGTCGGAGGCTCGCCACTTCTCTCCACAGAGCCGCATTCTCCCTGAAAATAATACAAATATTAATAATTATTATAATAAACACATAAACAGAGCCGCATTCTCCCTGAAAATAATACAAATATTAATAATTATTATAATAAACACATAAACAGAGCCGCATTCTCCCTGAAAATAATACAAATATTATTCATTCATTCATAATAATACAAATATTATTCATTCATTCATTCATCTTCTACCGCTTATCCCACTTTGTGGGGTCTGGTGGCTGGAGCCTATCCCAGCTGCTTTGGGCCTTAGGCGGGGTACACCCTGGACAGTGGACAGTTCGTCGCAGGGCTGACACTTAGACGTACATTGACAGACAACCATTCACTCTCACATTCATCCACTAGGGGCACTTTAGAGTACCTATACATGCATGTCTTTGGACGGTGGGAGGAAACCAGAGTGCCCGGAGAGAACCCACGGTGACACGGGGAGGACATGCAGACTCCTCACAGAAAGACCAGAGTTAGACAATGATGTTTTTTGGGTCGGCTACAATCGGCCAACGATGTGTTTTGGGTCGGCCGGGATTCGTACTCACGACCTTCTTGCTGTGAAGCGGGAGCGCTAACCACTCCGCTACGTGCACCCCAATACAAATATGAATCATTATTATAATAAACACATAAACAGAGCCGCATTCTCCCTGAAAATAATACAAATATTAATCATTATTATAATAACTCACTGTTTCATGGCGTTGATTCTGGAGTCAATCGTTTCCTGTTTTCCTTTCATCACCTGAACGTCACTTAAGATTCTGTTCACTTCATCTGCAGCTTTCACTTCATCCTGACGCACCGAGGGCACCTGAATGCACCACAGAGACACAAGTTTAACCAGAGGGCACCTGAACGCACCACAGACATAGATCATGATCGTGGTCTTGATTAAAGCTAAACTCTGAACAGAAGATTTTGGAAAAGTCCTAACATGACTCTCCAGATGGTCTGTGTTTGGAGTAAAGGACCTCATCTCTAGTTCATCCCTTAGAGTATATTTATATTTTGAGAGTTTTTTGTAATGATTCTGCTTCACAGGTTCCCAACAGAGAAATAAAGTTCCTCAGACATAAATATGTGTTTGTGGAGTCAGAGCCTTTGATCTGATGTCCTTCCTCACATTAACACCTGCAGAATGACTCACAGCAGTGACCTTCCTCTTGATGTTCTCCAGCTGATGTTCTTGTCCTCGGATGAAGAACGGATGTTGAAACTCGGTGTCATCTCGTTCAGGTTTCACCAAACCTCCCTGCTCCAGGTGCACCACCTTCCTAAAGCCGTCTACAGAAGGGAAACAGGACAGACTGAGACTGAGACACAACAGACGGGTTTAGAGCCGAGTGAGACACAACAGACGGGTTTAGAGCCGAGTGAGACACAACAGACGGGTTTAGAGCCGAGTGAGACACAACAGACGGGTTTAGAGCCGAGTGAGACACAACAGACGGGTTTAGAGCCGAGTGAGACACAACAGACGGGTTTAGAGCCGAGTGAGACACAACAGACGGGTTTAGAGCCGAGTGAGACACAACAGACGGGTTTAGAGCCGAGTGAGACACAACAGACGGGTTTAGAGCCGAGTGAGACACAACAGACGGGTTTAGAGCCGAGTGAGACAGAACAGACGGGTTTAGAGCCGAGTGAGACAGAACAGACGGGTTTAGAGCCGAGTGAGACAGAACAGACGGGTTTAGAGCCGAGTGAGACAGAACAGACGGGTTTAGAGCCGAGTGAGACAGAACAGACGGGTTTAGAGCCGAGTGAGACAGAACAGACGGGTTTAGAGCCGACTGAGACAGAACAGACGGGTTTAGAGCCGACTGAGACACAACAGACGGGTTTAGAGCCGACTGAGACACAACAGACGGGTTTAGAGCCGAGTGAGACAAAACAGACGGGTTTAGAGCCGAGTGAGACAGAACAGACGGGTTTAGAGCCGACTGAGACAGAACAGACGGGTTTAGAGCCGAGTGAGACAGAACAGACGGGTTTAGAGCCGTCTTGAACAGGTTTTAGTTGGTCCTGACCTGGTTCTAGCTGGTCTGGAACAGGTACTAGCTGGTCCTGACCTGGTTCCAGCTGGTCTGGAACAGGTTTTGGCCGGTCTATACTCACACATGTTGAGCTGTCGGATGAAGGAGGCCATATTGTTGTGTTTGAAGAATTTGGGCAGAACTTCCTTCGAGAACTGTCCCTGATCCAAGACGTGGAAACTGGTGCCACTCTGAACAAACACAAACACTTTACATTAAAATAAATCTGAATAATACATAAAAATTAGGGGAAAAAAATAGATTCATGTATGAATTGCAATTACATTTTTTTACAATTCGAAACGATTTGCAATTTTTAAAAACGTATATTTTTTTAAATGATTTTTTTTCTTCTTTAAATAACGTGCTGTTGTCGCACTAAAAAGACGGAAGCCAACCGTTTGTGCACCACCCGGACACTGAGGTCAGAGGTCAAAGCAAGTGGAAGAGGAAAGACAAGCCCGAATCCCCTCCTTCACCTCTCAAGCACTACATAGTGCTGCACTTCATAGAGGACTATATGGTGACTCAATTAGTGAACAGTTTCAGACTCTACACGTGTGTTTTCTGTCGATGATAGTCACGTGACTCACATGTTAAAAAAAAAGTTAGCTGATAATGGACTTTTGTAATAGACACTGGCAAGACTTGTTTTATTCAACAAGCCGTGTCCCATTAATGACCAAAACAGACTGCATTATTGAAAATTGACAAGATGATGAAATAAATTGAAAATTGATATTTTCTGACATCTTAAATCTAAATAAATATGGTCTCCAAACCGGTCTTTATTACTTTTTAAAAATCTTTTCCATGTTTATTTTTCCTTCTTGTTATTTGCAAGTACATTTACAATAAATCCGTACAATTTTATTCTTTTCACTTTATTTTGGATCCTTTTCTGTAGTAAATGAGTTTAAACGATGAACACTTTAGTTTCTTTCATCATTGGATCTGAACCAGTTTTTCTTCTATTCTCTGAGTTTATCTGAACCTGAACGCAACGTCTGTAACAATGTGTTAAGGGACTGCTTTTTAGCTTCGTTAATCTCATAAGTCACTAATGAAGCTGCTTCAGTCTCAGTTTAAAAAAGACTCAGTCTCTGTTCATATCCATAAACGACATTTGTGGGATTAAAACCGGGGTCAAAGGCCAAACTCAGGGCTGTGAAAACCTCCAGGGGTCATAACATCTTTATTCTGGGTAAATGTCATAATTATATCACATTTGAGCTTCTGTTTCATTAAAATATTGACAAACTTTTGCTGATCCTTAAAAATCATACTTCTGGTGAAAAAAACCCAAACTGTAGACAAGAGCCATGTCATTTTGGATAGTTGTATGCCGTTTTTAGTCGATTAGAGTTAAACATAAAGTTATGTGGTATTTATTTAACTAAAGCTCTAGACACAAAAAAAAGTTTGTGTTGAAGTGTTGTTTTCGACCGTAGTGAGTGTTTTGTCGCCGTTAGCCCTCGGCCTCACTCGGGTGTTTCCGTCACGGTTCGGTTCGGAAGGTTTCGGTCAAGACTCGTACCGGGCTCCAGCGGATCAGCGCGTCCGTCTGAGGGTCTTCCACCAGGGTCCACAGCTTCGTGAGAAAGGCCGGGACGTTACTGACTCCAAACCCCGGCCCAGAGGCTCCTCCGCTGGGATCCATGCCCCGCTGTGTCCCGGACAAACCTCGCGGGAGCTAATGCTAAAGCTAATGCTAAAGTTAGCCTCTGCTTCGACACAAACAGCGAAAAACTCCTCAAACCAGGGCAGAGTTCGGCTCAGTTTGGTTCTGCTCGGCTCAGGGGCGGACTCTGCGTTTAACTGGAGAATATTTAACTCTTTATTCCGAACAGAACCGAAGCCACGCAGTAAAAAATCCCCAAATCTTTCTTAAGCTGCTCTCGATCCGGGGCCCCAGCTCTTCTTCTGCCTCTGCTCAGACAGAGTCCAGACCCTGCAGCGTTATACCGCCCTCTACCGCCCACTGGGCTGTACTGGTCCTGTTCTGGTCTTGGTCTGGTCCTGGTCTAGTCCCTGTCTGGTCCTGGTCTTATCCCGGTCTGGTCCTGGTCTTATCCCGGTCTGGTCCTGGTCTAGTCCTGGTCTTATCCTGGTCTGGTCCTGGTCTGGATGGATTTGTAAGTACGGTGAAGGCCGTACTTTGAATTTCATGTTTTTATTTTTTTGTGTAAAGCTCATAAATGAATCTGAACAGAGCAGGTTACACAGTTAAAATCCTGCTAAAACTCTGGTTTAAAACAGTTAAAATCCTGCTAAAACTCTGGTTTAAAACAGTTAAAATCCTGCTAAAACTCTGGTTTAAACCGGTTAGAATCCTGCTAAAACTCTGGTTTAAAACAGTTAAAATCCTGCTAAAACTCTGGTTTAAAACAGTTAAAATCCTGCTAAAACCTCGAGACTGACACATGTTTTATTTTGAAATTCCTCTGAAGATGGGCCTGATACGGTCTGGTCCTGGACTTCCCCAGGTCTGGACTTCCCCGGTCCCGGTCCAGTGGGTCCTCGACACAGACGGTTATTGTTGGATATAAATAAACCTGGCACTGCAGTGCATCCTGGGAAAGTCCAGACTGGACATAGTTTATTCCAGACTTGACTCTGATCTCTGTCGGACGTGAGGCTCACAAACTGTTCACAAAGCACTTCACTTTAACTGACCTCTGACCTTCAATCATTTTTCTGAAAACGCTGCCTTGTTAGAGAACAGAGGAAAGGTCACTTTAGTGGCTTTGGGTCAGTATCCGTTCGCGCCAAAATTTGGTTTACACATGCACACAACCTTTTGCGCATGCCCTCAGCCCACACAAGTATTGTACGGCAACACCATTGGACAAATAGTACTTAATATTCACTCTGCCTTTTTCATACTTACAATATTAAAATGTATCATTTTAAACATAGCCATAAGAACTTTGTAAACAGACGTTTATGCTGCTGAAGAAACTGATAAAATAAAATAATGTAGAATGAAGACTGATGTAACTGACCTGAGATCAGCATCACATCACTCTTTTTTAAGATAAACTTTGTGAAACGGGGCTGTGTTAACATCGTTAGATTTTAATAAAAGGCTGCAGGAACATCACTGATCAAAAGAACTGGTTAAACAATTTCTAGCGATTAAAAGGAGTTCATGTTAGCCTAACGGCTAACGGGCTAGCATGACACAGGTCTGGTAACTGACCCAAATCAGGAAGTGACAAATTAAGTGAATCCAGAGACACGAGTGTAGATTTCATTCAGACAGAATTTAACTATATGCAAATCAGGAGACACGACAGCCAATCACAGGACAGGATTTGATGACCTGAGAGGAGCAGGTCGTGACCCCGTGAGCCACTGGGGTCAGACGAACAGAGACAGAGAAATACCTGAGCTTCAGGAAAAACAGAGCGTCCTTTATTACGGCTGTCTCTGTAAACAGATCATGTGACCTGGATCATGTGACTCAGATGCCCCTTGACCTTCGACCCGGTCAGACTCTCCGAGTCCGGCTCCGGTCCAGGTCTGGTCTGGTCTTTAATCAGAGCGGTTTATTAGGTCTTTAATGAGTCTAGACGGATTAGACCCGGATCAGGTCTCACTTAGACCAGAAATTGGCTTATTATTGGTTTATAATCAGTTTCTAATCAGTTTGTAGCGCTAGGACAGGGGGGTCTTTGACACATGTACAGACTGTCCCGGGACAGGGGGACGGGGCGGGACAGGGGGGTCTTTAGTCTCAGAGAGTCTTTGAAAACATGTAAATGTGACCTTACTGTGTTTCAAAGAAGCTCCGAAAAACACTGAAAGAACGCAAAAAAAAAGGTAAAAGGCTCGGCTTCGTTTACCTTCAACAGAGAGTCCTTTCTCCCACCTGAAGTCCTGCTAAAACCTGTTCCAGACCCGCTAAAACCTGTCCCAGACCGGCTTGAACCTGAACCAGACCCACTAAAACCTGTCCCAGACCGGCTGGAACCTGAACCAGACCCACTAAAACCTGTTCCAGACCCGCTAAAACCTGTCCCATACTGGCTGGAGCCTGAACCAGACCCACTAAAACCTGTTCCAGACCCGCTAAAACCTGTCCCATACCAGATGGAACCTGTTCCAGACCCACTAAAACCTGTCCCACACCTGCCAACCCCCGAACCGTCCCAGACCAGACTCCAGATTAGCGCTGCTGTTAATATGAGTCTGCGTTCCTGTCGTTCCTGCTGCAGACCGGCTTAAACCTGACACCAGACCCTCCAGACCAGGACCAGACCAGGACCAGACCGGGACCAGACCGGGACCAGACCAGAACCAGACCGGGACCAGACCGGGACCAGAACCAGGACCAGAACCAGGACCAGACCGGGACCAGACCAGAACCAGACCGGGACCAGACCGGGACCAGAACCAGGACCAGACCGGGACCAGACCAGAACCAGACCGGGACCAGACCGGGACCAGACCGGGACTAGACCAGAACCAGGACCAGACCGGGACCAGACCGGGACCAGACCGGGACCAGACCGGGATCAGACCAGAACCAGGACCAGACCGGGACCAGACCAGAACCAGACCGGGACCAGACCGGGACCAGAACCAGGACCAGACCGGGACCAGACCAGAACCAGACCGGGACCAGACCGGGACCAGACCGGGACCAGACCGGGACTAGACCAGAACCAGGACCAGACCGGGACCAGACCGGGACCAGACCGGGATCAGACCAGAACCAGGACCAGACCGGGACCAGACCAGAACCAGACCGGGACCAGACCGGGACCAGACCAGAACCAGGACCAGACCGGGACCAGACCAGAACCAGACCGGGACCAGACCGGGACCAGACCAGAACCAGGACCAGACCGGGACCAGACCAGAACCAGACCGGGACCAGACCGGGACCAGACCAGAACCAGGACCAGACCGGGACCAGACCGGCACCAGACCGGGACCAGACCAGGACCAGACCGGGGCCAGACCTGGACCAGACTGGGGCCAGACCGGGACTAGACCTGGACCAGACCTGGACCAGACTGGGGCCAGACCAGGACTAGACCTGGACCAGACTGGGGCCAGACCGGGACCAGACCGGGACTAGACCGGGACCAGACCGGAACCAGACCAGGACTAGACCGGGACCAGACCAGAACCAGACCGGGACCAGAACCAGGACCAGACCGGGACCAGACCGGAACCAGACCAGGACCAGACCTGGACCAGACCTGGACCAGACGGGGGCCAGACCGAGACCAGACCTGGACCAGACCGGGACTAGACCGGGACCAGACCGGGACCAGACCAGGACTAGACCGGGACCAGACCGGGACCAGGACCAGACCGGGGCCAGACCGGGACCAGACCGGGACCAGACCGGGACAAGACCTGGACCAGACCGGGACAAGACCTGGACCAGACCGGGGCCAGACCAGGACTAGACCGGGACCGGACCGGGACTAGACCGGAACCGGACCGGGACCAGACCGGGACCAGACCAGGACAACACCCTCCAGACCAGGACCAGACCAGGACTCGGACACCAGACCCCCTAGACCCACCAGACCCACCAGACCCTCCAGAGACTCTGAAGTCTGGTTTTTATTAAACCTGTCTGACCCTGAGTGATCTGAGGATCCTTGTACAGCAGTGACAGCAAAAGACAAAAAAACTCCACCAAGATTAAATCCAGATTAAACTGAGATTAAACCCAGATCAAACTGAGATTTAGATTCAAGTCCAGGTCCAGACCATATCAGACCAGGTCCAGACCAGATCAGACCAGGTCCAGACCAGATCAGACCAGGTCCAGACCAGATCAGACCAGGTCCAGACCAGATCAGACAAGGTCAAGACCAGATCAGACCAGGTCCAGACCAGATCAGACCAGGTCCAGACCAGATCAGACAAGGTCAAGACCAGATTAGACCAGTTCCAGAGCAGGTCCATCCTTTCAACTGTTCAGATTGAGGCCAAAAAAAAGCTCCACAGTAAAACTAGTGTCCAGACACATTTCAACAAAAAAAGAGCTGTGAGTTTCTCTAAAAACTGGATCTGACTTTTTTATGAAGTTGTTTCTTTTCCCGATATTTTCGACACCTTTCAGCTCTTCAGCCCTTTGACTTTCACCCATTTTCACAGATTCACCGATTTTAAACTTTTAAATGTCTAAATTGGGACATTTATGTGATTTCTTTTGGTAATTTTGCAAAATTCTACGTTTTCTGCCTTTTCTTTTGCTTCTACCTAGTTTAACCTTTTCGCACCGTTCAAACTTTAAAAAGATTTAGCACTAAACTTTTATTATTTTATTTCATTCATATAGATGTGACATTAGTTCATTAGTGTCTATAAAAAATACTTATAGATACATAAATGCATGTACAAACTGAGACAAACTGGAGACAAACAGGAGACAAACTGGAGACAAACTGAGACAAACTGGAGACAAACAGGAGACAAACTGGAGACAAACTGAGACCAACTGAGACAAACTGGAGACAAACAGGAGACAAACTGAGACCAACTGGAGACAAACTGAGACCAACTGAGACCAACTGGAGACAAACTGAGACCAACTGAGGACAAACAGGAGACAAACAGGAGACAAACTGGAGACAAACTGGAGACAAACTGAGACCAACTGAGACCAACTGGAGACAAACTGAGACCAACTGGAGACAAACTGAGACCAACTGAGACCAACTGGAGACAAACTGAGACCAACTGAGGACAAACAGGAGACAAACTGGAGACAAACTGAGACCAACTGAGACCAACTGGAGACAAACTGAGACCAACTGAGGACAAACAGGAGACAAACAGGAGACAAACTGGAGACAAACTGAGACAAACTGGAGACAAACTGAGACCAACTGAGGACAAACTGGAGACAAACAGGAGACAAACTGGAGACAAACTGAGACAAACTGGAGACAAACTGAGACCAACTGAGGACAAACTGGAGACAAACAGGAGACAAACTGGAGACAAACTGAGACCCACTGAGACACACGGGAGACAAACTGAGACAAACTGGAGACACATTGAGGCAAAAGGGAGACAAACTGAGACCAACTGGAGACAAACTGGGGACAAACAGGAGACAAACTGGAGACAAATTGAGGCCAACTGGAGACAAACTGAAGACAAACTGGGGACAAACAGGAGACAAACTGGAGATAAACAGGAGACAAACTGGGACAAACTGAGACTAACGGGAGACAAATGTGAGACAAACTGAGACCAACTGGAGACAAACTGTGACCAACTGAGACAAACTGAGACCAACTGGAGACAAACAGAGAAACTAAGACCAACTGGAGACAAACGGGAGACAAACTGTGACCAACTGAGACAAACTAAGACCAACTGGTGAAAAACTGGAGACAAACGGGAGACAAACTGAGACAAACTGGTGAAAAACTGGAGACAAACGGGAGACAAACTGAGACAAACTGGAGAAAAACTGGAGACAAATCTGAGACAAACTGAGACAAACTGGAGCCAAACTGGAGCCAAACTGGAGACAAACAAGAGACAAACTGAGACAAACAGGAGACAAACTGGAAACAAACTGGAGACAAACTGGAGACAAACAGGAGACAAAATGGAGACAAAATGGAGAAAAACAGGAGACAAACTGAGACAAAAAGGGGACAAACAGGAGACAAAGTGGAGACAAACGGGAGACAAACTGAGACAAAATGGAGAAAAACAAGAGACAAACTGAGACAAAAAGGGGACAAACAGGAGACAAACTGAGACCAACTGAGACACACGGGAGACAAACTGAGACAAACGGGAGACAAACTGAGACCAACTGGAGACAAACTGGAGACAAACTGAGACCAACTGGAGACAAACTGGAGGAAAACAGGAGACAAACTGGAGACAAACTGGAGACAAACTGAGACCAACTGAGACACACGGTGGACAAACTGAGACAAACGGGAGACAAACTTAGACCAACTGGAGACAAACTGTAGACAAACTGAGACCAACTGGAGACAAACTGAGACAAGTAGGAGACAAACTGAGACCAACTGGAGACAAACAGGAGAAAAACTGGAGACAAACTGAGACAAACTGGAGACACTCTCAGCCCCTCTCAGACCCTCTCAGACCTGCTCAGACCCTCTCAGACCCTCTCAGACCAGCTCAGACCCTCTCAGACCTGCTCAGACCCTCTCAGGCCTGCTCAGACCAGCTCAGACCCTCTCAGACCCTCTCAGGCCTGCTCAGACCAGCTCAGACCCTCTCAGACCTGCTCAGACCCTCTCAGGCCTGCTCAGATCCTCTCAGACCTGCTCAGACCAGCTCAGACCCTCTCAGACCTGCTCAGACCCTCTCAGACCCTCTCAGACCCTCTCAGACCCGCTCAGACTCTCTCAGACCTGCTCAGACCCTCTCAGGCCTGCTCAGACCAGCTCAGACCCTCTCAGACCCTCTCAGACCCTCTCAGACCAGCTCAGACCCTCTCAGACCCTCTCAGACCCTCTCAGACCTGCTCAGACCCTCTCAGACCTGCTCAGACCCTCTCAGGCCTGCTCAGACCAGCTCAGACCCTCTCAGGCCAGCTCAGACCCTCTCAGACCTGCTCAGACCCTCTCAGACCCTCTCAGACCTGCTCAGACCCTCTCAGACCCTCTCAGACCTGCTCAGACCCTCTCAGGCCTGCTCAGACCAGCTCAGACCCTCTCAGACCCTCTCAGACCCTCTCAGACCTGCTCAGACCAGCTCAGACCCTCTCAGACCCTCTCAGACCAGCTCAGACCCTCTCAGACCTGCTCAGACCAGCTCAGACCCTCTCAGACCAGCTCAGACCCTCTCAGACCTGCTCAGACCCTCTCAGACCAGCTCAGACCCTCATAGACTTGCTCAGGATAGGTTCAGGACAGAGACCGTCTTCAGACCCAGGGCTGGTCTCAGATGTTTTCTCAGGTTCATGAAGTTCATGGTCGGCTCCGGTTTCTGTCTTCTCTTCAGACTCTTAGTTTTAGGATGGTCCTGTGTGGTATTTGGTGTGGGTTTTTCGTGGGTTTTGTTCGTCCTCGGGGCCGGTTTGGGGAAGGTCCTGTCTCTGAGAGTGTCCTGTCTCGTCTCAAAGCGTCTTCTCATCAGACGCCTCTTTCTTTGCCACCTCTTCATTTTCTTCTTTTCACTGTACATTAGAAACCATTAGAAACCCGAGCCGTGCACACACACATGCACGCTCACACACACGTGCACGCTCACACACACGTGCACGCTCGGTGACATTTGGGTTTGGTATAAAGCCTTCTGCACGCGCTCAGTGCAGCTCACTCTGACTCCACCTTTACCTGTAGTTCACTTTCATTAGTTCTCCTTCAGTTGTTCTGTTCTCTTCACTGTTTCCACTGTTTCTGCTCTGTTTCTTACCTGTTCCTCACCTGAGTCTCACCTGTTAGTCACCTGTTACTCACCTGAGGACCCTGACCTCTGACCTCATCATGTTCAACAGGTAGGACCGTGCTTTCACCCAGCTCTTCACCGAGAATCATCAGATTAAATGTTCAAGACAGAAAAGTGATGGATGGATCTGGGTTTACACCTGGACTGTAATTGGGTTTGAGTGGTTTAAAAATGGTTATAGATGGATTTGGGTGGGTTTTTAACCTGGACTGTAACTGGTTTTGAATAGCTTTAAACTGGCTGGTGCAGACTTTAATGAAACCTTTGTTCAAAACTCAACGGTCTTTTGTCTGATGTTAATGGAGGTACTCATTGTTCTGTCAGGAATTGTAACTTGCTTTGTGTTGGACTGAACAGTGTTTTTAAAAATACATTAATAAATACAAATTCAAATTAAATACAAATTCACCAGTAGGTGTCCCACTTTGTCCCACTTTGTATCTCTTTGTCCGACATAAACAGACACATTGGGTCTATATGATCAGCTCGTCCTCATCTGGATGATTACATCTAAACCTCCCACTCTTGTGTTACTCTTTATCAGAGCTACATTTCTTCAGCCGAGAGCCTTGGATTTGTGTAAAACACAGAGGAACAGCAGGCTGCATCGGACCATTTGTATAAAAAAAATAGAATTTGTCCAAGTCTAAAGTGAAGGTAATGCAGGACAGTCACTGAGTCAGGACTGAACTGGACTAGACCAGGCCTAAACCAGGTCTAGGACTGTCTGGAGCCTGAATAAAGACTTGTGTATTAATGGTATTTTGTGTTTTGTGCAGGACGGTGGTCTTGTTGTTGTCCCTGGTCCTGGTTCTGGTCCGAGCAGAAGTGGACTCTGTAGGTGAGACTCTTTAGACCAGACTTTGTAACCTTTTACCTTTATATCTTCATCATGTGATGGACTCTTTGTGACTGTCCTGGACACATCTCTGTTCTCTGTCCATCCTGGGACTGGATACTTCTGTGGTTCTCTCTGAGGTTTCTCTGGGTTTTTGGAGTTTTTCCTCTGATCCTGATGGAGGCTGTATGGACAGAGGATGATGTCTAGCACTTGCTGTCTTCTGTTTTTGTTCTGCCTTTTGAGGCAGTTGTTATTGTGATACTGGGTTATAGAAATAAAACTGAATTGAACTCAATACACACTCCACTACAATATTTTACATAAAGTACATCAGAGGACTGGGTTCTGGTTCTGTTTCAGGATCAGTTAGACCTGTCCCGGTCCAGAGTCTTCACACAGAAGTTCCTCAAAAAGATTAGTGACAGAACATTATCGAAGAATCAACGACTGTCTCAAAATAATAACTTCAACCTCTTTCTGTTATTTTCAGATTCAGCTGCTCCAGCTCTGTCCATATCCACAGGTAATACTCCACTATACTCTGTTAACTACTACACTATACTGTGTTAACTACCACACTGTACTCTGTTAACTACCACACTGTACTCTGTTAACTACCACACTGTACTCTGTTAACTACTACACTGTACTCTGTTAACTACTACACTGTACTCTGTTAACTACCACACTGTACTCTGTTAACTACCACACTGTACTCTGTTAACTACTACACTGTACTCTGTTAACTACCACACTGTACTCTGTTAACTACCACACTGTACTCTGTTAACTACCACACTGTACTCTGTTAACTACTACACTGTACTCTGTTAACTACCACACTGTACTCTGTTAACTACTACACTGTACTCTGTTAACTACTACACTGTACTCTGTTAACTACCACACTGTACTCTGTTAACTACCACACTGTACTCTGTTAACTCTCACACTATACTGTGTTAACTACTACACTGCACTCTGTTAACTACTACACTGTACTCTGTTAACTACCACACTATACTGTGTTAACTCTCACACTATACTGTGTTAACTACTACACTGCACTCTGTTAACTACTACACTGTACTCTGTTAACTACCACACTGTACTCTGTTAACTCTCACACTATACTGTGTTAACTACTACACTGCACTCTGTTAACTACCTCACTGTACTCTGTTAACTACCACACTATACTGTGTTAACTACCACACTACACTCTGTTAACTACCTCACTGTACTCTGTTAACTACCACACTGTACTCTGTTAACTACCTCACTGTACTCTGTTAACTACCATACTGTACTCTGTTAACTACCTCACTGTACTCTGTTAACTACCACACTGCACTCTGTTAACTACCACACTGCACTCTGTTAACTACCACACTGTACTCTGTTAACTACCACACTGTACTCTGTTAACTACTACACTATACTGTGTTAACTACCACACTACACTCTGTTAACTACCTCACTGCACTCTGTTAACTACCACACTGCACTCTGTTAACTACCACACTGTACTCTGTTAACTACCACACTGTACTCTGTTAACTACTACACTGTACTGTGTTAACTACTACACTGCACTCTGTTAACTACCACACAATACTGTGTTAACTACTACACTGTACTCTGTTAACTACCACACTGTACTCTGTTAACTACCACACTATACTGTGTTAACTACTACACTGTACTCTGTTAACTCTCACACTATACTGTGTTAACTACTACACTGCACTCTGTTAACTACTACACTGTACTCTGTTAACTACCACACTGTACTCTGTTAACTCTCACACTATACTGTGTTAACTACTACACTGCACTCTGTTAACTACCTCACTGTACTCTGTTAACTACCACACTATACTGTGTTAACTACCACACTACACTCTGTTAACTACCACACTGTACTCTGTTAACTACTACACTGTACTCTGTTAACTACTACACTGTACTCTGTTAACTACCACACTATACTGTGTTAACTACCACACTACACTCTGTTAACTACCACACTGTACTCTGTTAACTACTACACTGTACTCTGTTAACTACCACACTGTACTCTGTTAACTACCACACTGTACTCTGTTAACTACTACACTGCACTCTGTTAACTACCACACTGTACTCTGTTAGCTACCACACTATACTCTGTTAACTACCACACTGTACTCTGTTAACTACTACACTGTACTCTGTTAACTACCACACTGTACTCTGTTAACTACCACACTGTACTCTGTTAACTACCTCACTGTACTCTGTTAACTACTACACTGCACTCTGTTAACTACCACACTGTACTCTGTTAACTACCACACTGTACTCTGTTAACTACCACACTGCACTCTGTTAACTACCACACTGTACTCTGTTAACTACCACACTGTACTCTGTTAACTACTACACTGTACTGTGTTAACTACTACACTGCACTCTGTTAACTACCACACTGTACTCTGTTAGCTACCACACTATACTCTGTTAACTACTACACTATTCTACTATACTATATTAAATACTGCACTATACTCTAATAGATGTGACACTATATTGCACTAAGCCTGAAACCCTCTAAATCTCCAGAGGGAAGGGCCATCTTTAAAGAACCCACAAATGAATGACTGAAAAGCTTACCTATGACCTTGACCTATGACCCCTGCAGATCTTTAGAAATATGTTTATTTACTTTATTTTAAACCAAATGTTCTCTTTTTGTTTCATCGTTGTCTCCTTTCTTTTTGTTTCAGACAAGGACTCGACGTCTGACGAAGCTCCTACAGGTAACACTTCCTGCTGAGGTCACTTCCTGTAAGTGGTAACGGTGATGTCAGAGTGATGTCATGTGTTTGTTTTACAGAGAGCATGAACGCAGCATCTCCAGATCAACCAGGTAACTCTGTATTTAACACTGGCTCTTTCAGCTCAGATCCAATACTAGACTCAGGTCCACTGTTAACTCTGGTTCTGCTGAGTTCTGCTGGGTCTGTGCTGCAGTTTCTGTTTTCACTGGTGATCTGTTAAAGTTAAGACAAAAACTGTCTCCTTCACATAGAGTCCCTCAGAAAGCAAAGGTTTGTGGAATCAGTGAGAATCAGTGAAAACAGCTTTATAAAAACAGTGTTATCAGAGGAAAAAAGTCTCTGTTTAAACTCTTTTCTTATTGGCCAAACACGAAACAACAGCATAACACACATTAAAACCAAGTATTTTTTAGGATGTTTTTGTTGGATGTACAGCCTGAAAGTGTTGCTTTAATGAACCTGCTCTGCCATCTGCTGGAAAGTGTCAGTAACTACACTGGACTGGATTCATTGACATTTGAATATGAAAAACTAAAGAAGCATAATTATGTTTTCATCATGTTTTTTGGTTTATTGCTGGTTTCTGAATGTTCTGTGATTGTTTCAGACCAACCTCAACCCGACGCAGCAGCTCCTTCAGGTTCAGCACTTTTCATTGATTTATCTCTCACTGATTTTAGATTATTTGGTATAATAATAATAATAATAATAATAATGATAATGATGATAATAATAATAACAATAATATTAAAAACTATATTATTATTATTATTATTATTGTTATGATTATTATTATTATTAATGATAATAATAATTATTATTATTTGTTATTATTATTATTATTATTATTATTATTATTAATGATAATAATAATTATTTGTTGTTATTACTATTATCATCATTATTATTATTATTATTATTATTAATGATAATAATTATTATTATTATTTGTTATTATTATTATTATTATTATTATTATTATTATTATTATTATTATTATTATTATTATTATTATTATGTGATGGTTGCAGCAGGTGTGAGCAGCAGCAGCTCAGAGGCTCCTGACGGTCAGATTCTAATATTTCATTTGTTTTATTATTTGATCGTTTCATTTGTTGTTCACTCTTTACATCTTTGTGTCTTTAGCCCCACCCCCTCCTGCAGTTCCAGCCAATCAAGTGCCAGCATCGGCCTTGTCCAGCAGCAGTAAAGAGGAAGATGATGGTGAGGTTTCATAATCATCAATTTAAAAACAGACCAAACGATACAGATAAAAAAGGCTATGTCTTTCTGCTTCTGTGAGGATTTATGGATTATCATGGTCAAAATCCACCCTTCTGCTTTAATATTCTTGAATTTAATAATTTCTTTCATAATATTTTTTAAAATATCTTTAAAACACATTAAGTTACAGAACAGTTTGTAATACTACACAGTCAAAGTCCAGTCTTAGACCAGGTCTTTGTGAATGTCAATGTTTTTGTGATGAATGTTGTCTTTAAACAGAGGATGAGAGCAGAGACTCTGGGGAAGCGCCGCCCAAGAAACCCGTGTCACGTTCATCTCGAGCCAAAAGCCCTGCCCTCGTCGCTCTAGGCCCCGCCCCCGTCGTTCCAGGCCGCGCCCCCATCGCTCTAGGCCCCGCCCCGGTTGTTACAGGCCCCGCCCTCGTTGAGCCAGGCCCCGCCCGCGCGCCCAGGAGAGGTCCCGCCCCCGCGAAGCCCAGCCCCGCCCAGCCTGCCCCCGTGGCCCAGTCAAAGTCCTCGAGTCGGAGATCATCAAAGAAACGGAGCCGGACTTCACGCAAAACAGTCTGAAGCCATAACGGCACAAAACAGAGAAAATATACAGAAATATGTTTAAAATGTTTTTCAAATGTATTAAAGGCACAGAGCAGGTCTAGAACGCGACACTGAGATGAGGACGAGACAGAAATATACAAAAATATAAAATATATCTTTAACACAAAGAGGAAGAACCTCAAATTCATTTAAGATTGTTAGGAAACTGTAAAAGAACTGGACGTGGTTCAGTTTGGTCCAGAATGAAACCAAAAAACCAGACCAAACTCAAAGTCCAGACCAAACAGTGCAGGAGAAAATTAGCAGCAGCAGAACATTTTCAATTAGATTATAGATGAAGATTATAATCACAGACATTTAATCTGGACCAGTCCTGGTCTGGTCCTGGTCTAGTCTTGGTCTAGTCCTGGTTAATGGGTCTCACAGCAACAAACTAAACCTATTACATTAATAAAAACAGATCTGATTCTTTTAATTTGTTATATTTTTATTATAAAGCTGTTGGCAGAGACTAAAGTTAATAATGTTTTTGCCTCAGTTTGGTCTGGATTTTTGCATTATTTTAGATTTTATATAATTTTTAAGACATTTTCTGAAAACTCAACCACTAACTGAGTCTAATATAAATGTTTTCTCCTTCCTTCTTTCCTCCCGGTTCTGTTAGAGCCCGGTTCTGTTTGAGTCCGATGAGTCCAGCCTCAGATGAGAGCTGATCAGAGACTATTATAAATAGAGTATATCCTCGTATAATATTTGAAACATATAAAGGAATGTAACTGTTGTTTGTCATGTTTTAAAAGTTACCTTTATCTGTTTAACCTCTGAGCTTTAACCTCTGACCTCTGACATCACAATAAAGTCACAATATTCAAACTAATGGAGCAGGTTCTTTCTAAATAAACAACAGCAGCCATTTTGTGTCTTCACTGAGTCGTTTGTGAGCAGCCGCCATTTTGTATTGTGTAATCAACAAAAACTACAAACTAACGAACCAAGAACAAATCACAATTAGACAAAACAGAGTGGGAGACTTGGAAATTAAAATTGAAGCACATAATTTGAACTTTGTTTCAAACTTTTTGACAACAAGCTGCAGAGCAGGAGTTAGAGCATCAGGACATCCATGAGCCGGGGTGACAGCGGGTGGGGCATGTTCACCTGTGGAGAGACGAAGGTGTGGTGCAGGGAGCAGGAGCTCCACCTCTGGTGTAAGCGGCAAGAACAGTGAACACCGTGTGGCCCCACGGGACGGAGATGGCAGCAGCTGCCCCAGACTCACAGTTTGCTCCAGCTCCTGTTTTAGCCACGAGGCTAATGGTAGCTACATATCACAAAATAAAACATCCACTTGTATTCCATTATTCCAGCCTTCTTTATTAACTTCATTTGAATTAACAGCTGTTTTTTTTTTGGGTCATTCATGTATTTCTATTTCACTGTAGCCTCTGATAGGTCAGATCAAAAACAGTAACTATAAAAGACAATACAAACAGGAACAAAAACACACCAAAACTGTGCACACGTTAAAAGAAAGGCAACCTTAATCCTGCTTTAATAAATCGATGTCACCTGACCCTGACATAAATAACTCCATCACTTTTATTTATGCCTTTTCTAACCTTTTCTAACCAAGTCTCGGGGCTGACTCAGACCTGCTTCTGTGAAATACAGGATCTGTAACTGTCCCAGGGTCGGCCCCGGGACAAAAGGACACAGCTCTAAAGATCCGCGCAGCAGAATGTGATGTGTTTCGATCCTGGAGTCCTCAGACGAACAGATGATCTGGCACCGGTCTGCTCTGGTCTGGGTTAAATCCAGAACTGGGTCTTGGTCTGGTTCCAGTTGTTTCCAGAGAGACTCTTGCTTCTGTTCAAACGTCTCTCAACAACTTTAGAGACAAACAGTAAAACTAAGAGAGTTCTGAGCGGGTCCGAGAGAGAGTTTACTGAGCACCTGCAGGGTTTTAACACAGTCATTACGTTTGACAAAAATCAACGCCTTCAGAGTGTTTAAAAAGGTTAATGTGTTTAACCCTTCGACTACGCTCTGTCCTCAGGCTCTCTTCTCTCTGAACAGAGTTCTTTGAGGTTTTCAAAACTGAGAGCTCAGTCCTGAGACGAGGAACAGCTCTGGAGCAAACATGAGCACAAATACTTTCAGATGCATTCAACACGAAATATTATATAAAACATGGCACTACCGAAGAAAAAAAAAGATTAAAAATATATAGTATATATTTATAGTCCAGATTAAATAAATACTGTCCATCAGAGTGACTGACACCTTTACTCTGAGCTGAGAAAAAGCACTTTCACTACAGTGAATACTCATTTTTATTGTTAATATTTCTTTAAATCCTCTCAGATCTGGAACTGTCCTCAAAGACGTCTAGGACTCCTCCATCTTCAACATCTTCAACAAATCCATTTCTTTTTGTGAAGAGATTTCAGGAAAAGACAGTGTTGGAAGAATAATAATTATAATTTATATGTGTAACAATGATCAAAGTTATAACTAAATAAACATTTGCATCCAAATCTGTCTTATAATCAACAACTTCATAAGAGCCCAGTCCTGGTCCGGTCCTGATCCGGTCCTGGTCCGGTCTTGGTCCTGACCTGGTCCGGTCCTTGTCCTGGTCCAGTGGACTCTGTTTGATCCAAACTCATTTTGGCTCATTTCTATTCTCTGCGACAAGGTCTCTGAACAGGTCTATAAACCTGTCCAGTTTATAGACCTGTTCAGAGCCGACAGATTCATGGACCTGTTTGGACGCGGTATTTGTTTGGACCCGGTCTTTGTTTGGACCCGGTCTTTGTTTGGAACCAGTCTTTGTTTGGAACCAGTGTTGTCCTGAGCTGACCCTGGTTTCAGCAGACTTTTAATCAGATGCTTAAGTTGTATCAGATTGTAAATATTTCTTTTCTCTGGAAGCAGCTCTCTGTAACTGGAGCTGTTTCATATTTTACCTCAGCCTCTTTCTGAGGGTCAAAGGTTAGGGTCAAAGGTTGGTAAGGTTCTGATCCAGATCTGACCCAAAAGAGACCCAACAGTTCAATGGGAACACAACTTCTCTTGTATTTTTTGTTTCATTAGCTGTTTTGAGCTGACACAGACATGGTCCAAACCAGACTCAGGACCAGGACCAGACTCAGGACCAGACTCAGGACCAGACTCAGGAACAGGACCAGACTCAGGACCAGACTCAGGAACCGGACCAGACTCAGGAACTGGACCAGACTCAGGACCAGACTCAGGAACAGGACCAGACTCAGGACTAGACTCAGGAACAGGACCAGACTCAGGACCAGACTCAGGAACTGGACCAGACTCAGGACCAGACTCAGGAACAGGACCAGACTCAGGAACAGGACCAGACTCAGGAACTGGACCAGACTCAGGAACTGGACCAGACTCAGGGACAGGACCAGACTCAGGACCAGACTCAGGACCAGACTCAGGACCAGACCAGGACCAGACTCAGGAACCGGACCAGACTCAGGAACTGGACCAGACTCAGGGACAGGAACAGACTCAGGACCAGACTCAGGACCAGACTCAGGACCAGACCAGGACCAGGACTGTTGCTTTCACATGACTCTAACTTCTGTAATAAACCCAGAACAGATGTTAGTAATAATTATATTAATACATAATAATAACAACAAGCTAACAGAGTGGCTGGAGTCTGCCTCTGAACAGATTCAATCAGAACAAGTTTTTAGTTTTTACAGAAGCTCAGACTTAGCTCGGACTCGTTTGTAGTAAACCTGTTCATTATGTTCTGTTCTGAGTCTGTGACCCCACCTTGACTAGGACCTGGACTAAGACCTGGACTAAGACCTGGACTAAGACCTGGACCTGGAAGAGACTGAAGAGGATTTGCTCAGAGACACACACAGGGACTGAACGTACTTCACCGTCAGGATCAGAAGACTAACACACAAGCTGCTGTAAACTCATTAAAACTGTGTTTAATTTGTGTCGATAACACAGGTCCCAGCAGCTCCTGGAGATAAACCCGAGATGAACCCGAGATAAACCCGAGATGAACCCGAGATAAACCCGAGATAAACCCGAGATGAACCCGAGATAAACCCGAGATGAACCCGAGATAAACCCGAGATAAACCCGACATAAACCCGAGATAAACCCGCAATAAACCTGAGATAAACCCGAGATGAACCTGAGATAAACCCGAGATAAACCCAAGATGAACCCGAGATGAACCTGAGATAAACCCAAGATGAACCCGAGATAAAACCGAGATAAACCCGAGATAAACCCGAGATGAACCCGAGATAAACCCGTGATGAACCCGAGATAAACCCGAGATAAACCCGAGATGAACCCGAGATGAACCCGAGATAAACCCGAGATAAACCCGAGATAAACCCAAGATGAACCCGAGATAAACCCGAGATGAACCCGAGATAAACCCGAGATGAACCCGAGATAAACCCGCGATAAACCCGACATAAACCCGACATAAACCCGAGATAAACCCGCGATAAACCAGAGATAAACCCGAGATGAACCTGAGATAAACCCGAGATAAACCCAAGATGAACCCAAGACCCAAGATGAACCCAAGATAAACCCAAGACGAACCCAAGATGAACCCGAGACCCAAGATGAACCCGAGACCCAAGATGAACCCGAGATAAACCCGCGATAAACCCGAGATAAACCCGAGATAAAACCGAGATAAACCTGCGATAAACCCGAGATGAACCCGAGATAAACTTAAAAATGAACCTGAGATGAACTTGAGATAAACCCGAAATAAACACGCAATAAACCCACGATTAACCCGAGATAAACCCGAGATGAACCCGAGATAAACCCAAGATGAACCCGAGATGAACCCAAGATGAACCCGAGATAAACCCTAGATGAACCCAAGATGAACCCGAGACCCAAGATGAACCCGAGATAAACCCGAGATGAACCCGAGATAAACCCGAGATAAACCCATGATGAACCCAAGATGAACCCAAGATGAACCCGAGATAAACCCGAGATGAACCCGAGATGAACCCGAGATAAACCCGAGATAAACCCAAGATGAACCCAAGATGAACCCGAGATGAACCCGAGATAAACCCGAGATGAACCCAAGATGAACCCGAGACCCAAGATGAACCCGAGATACACCCAAGATGAACCCAAGATGAACCCGAGATAAACCCTAGATGAACCCGAGATGAACCCAAGATAAACCCGAGATAAACCCAAGATGAACCCAAGATGAACCCGAGATAAACCCGAGATGAACCCAAGATGAACCCGAGACCCAAGATGAACCCGAGATAAACCCGAGATGAACCTGAGATAAACCCGAGATAAACCCAAGATAAACCCAAGATGAACCCGAGACCCAAGATGAACCCGAGATAAACCCAAGATGAACCTGAGATAAACCCGAGATAAACCCAAGATGAACCCGTTATGAACCCGAGACCCAAGATGAACCCAAGATAAACCCAAGATGAACCCGATACCCAAAATGAACCCAAGATAAACCCAAGATGAACCCTAGATAAACCCAAGATGAACCCAAGATAAACCCCGAGACCCAAGATGAACCCGAGATAAACCTGAGATAAATCCGAGATAAACCCCGAGACCCAAGATGAACCCGAGATAAATCTGAGATAAACCCGAGATAAAACCAAGAAAAACCTGAGATAAACCCAAGATGAACCCAAGATAAACCCAAGATGAACCCAAGATGAACCCAAGATAAACCCCAGATGAACCCGAGATAAACCCCAGATGAACCCGAGATAAACCCGAGATAAACCCAAGATCAACCCGAGATAAACCCCGAGACCCAAGATGAACCTGAGATAAACCTGAGATAAACCTGAGATAAACCCGAGATAAACCCGAGATGAACCTGAAATAAACCTGAGATAAACCCAAGATAAACCCGAGATAAACCTGTGATGAACCTGAGATGAACCCGAGATAAACCCGAGATAAACCCGAGATGAACCCGAGATGAACCTGAGACCCAAGATGAACCCGAGATAAACCCGAGATGAACCTGAGATGAACCCGAGATAAACCCGAGATGAACCCAAGATGAACCCGAGATAAACCCGAGATAAACCCGAGATGAACCTGAGATAAACCCGAGATAAACCCAAGATGAACCTGAGATGAACCCGAGATAAACCCGAGATAAACCCGAGATAAACCCAAGATGAACCTGAGATGAACCTGAGATGAACCCGAGATAAACCCGAGATGAAGCCGAGATAAACCCAAGATAAACCCGAGATAAACCCAAGATGAACCTGAGATGAACCTGAGATGTGCCTGACCAGGACCAGACCAGGACCAGATCAGGACCAGATCAGGACTAGACCAGGACCAGACCAGGACCAGACCAGGACCTGACCAGGACCAGATCAGGACCAGACCAGGACCAGATCAGGACCAGACCAGGACCAGACCAGGACCAGATCAGGACTAGACCAGGACCAGACCAGGACCAGACCAGGACCTGACCAGGACCAGATCAGGACCAGACCAGGACCAGATCAGGACCAGACCAGGACCAGACCAGGACCAGATCAGGACTAGACCAGGACCAGACCAGGACCAGACCAGGACCTGACCAGGACCAGATCAGGACCAGACCAGGACCAGATCAGGACCAGACCAGGACCAGACCAGGACCAGATCAGGACTAGACCAGGACCAGACCAGGACCAGACCAGGACCTGACCAGGACCAGATCAGGACCAGACCAGGACCAGATCAGGACCAGACCAGGACCAGACCAGGACCAGATCAGGACTAGACCAGGACCAGACCAGGACCAGACCAGGACCTGACCAGGACCAGATCAGGACCAGACCAGGACCAGATCAGGACCAGATCAGGACCAGACCAGGACCAGATCAGGACCAGACCAGGACCAGATCAGGACCAGACCAGGACCAGACCAGGACCAGTATATCCTGTATAACTCTGGATAAAGACTAAAGTCATAATTGTCTTTAAGTGGGACGTGTCTCAGAAACTTTAAACTGAAACAGATTTGTGCTTTAATCTGGTTCATATAAAGTTAGTTTTAAACTCATTCATGTTCAGTGATGGATCTGAGGACATTCTTCTTCAACTGGTCGAACAGGAAACAAGTCGATGGTAACTTTCATGTATGTCCCGTAGAACATGTGACTGTACGTGACGTATACAGTCTCTGGTCATGTGGTTATGAAACAGTTTTGGGAAACATTAAAAAAGTGTTTTTCTTCAGTTCTGTCTCAGATCAGAGTTTATCAACTTTTAGAAAATAATACATTTTTTACACTTTATTTATATATGTATTAATGTTATTATTTTATCTAAAACATACCAAAAAAAATTAAACATATAAACCTGAGTTTGCTGCAGTTCTCAGGACTCACCTGTTCAGGGTCAGGGGTGAAGGTTAGGGTCTGATTATTATTAACATATTTGGTATGACAATATTGAAAAGTGACAAACACAGTTTGAGGCTTCTGTGGGTTCTGTGAGAGGTCAGAGGTCAGAGGGTTCAGGTGAAATCTTCGGTAGTGGTCTGTCCCTGAGGTGTGTGCTGTAGCGCTGGATCAAAATACTGATTTCTTTAAAGTATTGTTAGAGTATTTTGGATCTATTTTACGGTTGTGATGTCCTTGGTCTCTGTCAGACTCAGACACCTGCAGGAACATGTTTCCAACCTCGAGCCCTATCAGCTGAATAACAACTCTGTTGTTATTGCTTTGTTTGTGAACTGACCTTCTATGAGGTTTATAAGCTCAGTCCTATGAAAGCAGACTTGAGTGTTCAATACTACTCTGTGTTGACTGTTCAACTGTCTCTGAGCCTGTATCTGATAGTAATAAACTTCTTCTGCTTAAGTCTCTGCAGTGTATCTATGTGTTCCAATACTTCACAGCTCTAAGGCAGTAACCCAATTCTCTTACAAGTATGATACAAATAGAAAGTACATCAGCATTTTAAAGTATTAGTTTTACAGAAATCAAAAATCCAAAACAAGAGGGTTGTGCTTTAAAACCAATTTTAACAGAACTTATTTTTGGTTCAGATGCAGTTATTGAGGAACTTTGGAGACCCTGCAGCAGATAAACACTCATGACTCATGTTTGACTGAGCCCCCAACCGCCACAAACCCTCTTGGTCAGAGGCTCCTGTGAGAGGTCAGAGGTCAGAGGAAACCAGTAAAATCAGGTGAAAACAGGTGTGAAACAGAGCAGTGAGGGAAGAAGGAAGAGAGTTTCAGAGACAAACAGAGGATGGAGTCTGTCTGTGGGAGGAGTCTGGACCCGGGCTGGACTCAGTCTGGTCTCAGTCTGGACTCTGTGGGAGGAGTCTGTGGGTGGAGTCTGTCTGTGGGAGGAGTCTGAGTCCAGTATAAACCAGTCCTGACTCAGAGTCTGCCTTAGATCCTGCTCTACACTCTTCACCTGGTCTCAGTCTGGTTTTACCTGGGGTTTGTCTGGTTATACCTGGTCTTTGTCTGGTTTTACTTGGTCTTTCACCTGTGACCTGAGCCTGTGCCGGACACAACATGCTCCACAGGTAAGACTCACCTGCACACACACACTCAGACAAAACCTGGACTGGATCTCGACTACACTGGATTGGACCTTGTTCTGGCCTAGTACTGGTTCAGTCCTGGTTTTTGTCCCATGTTAATGGAGTAAATACAGTTTACTACTAATGACACGTATTACTGTATTTATCACTCTATTCATCTGAAGTAACGTCCACAGACTGGTCTAGAACTGGTCTAGAACTGGTCTAGAACGGGTCTAGAACTGGTCCAGAACTGGTCTAAAACTGGTTTCAACAGGTTTTTAGATTCAGTTCTGACTGATTCTTCAGTGAAAACATAACTCTGTCTTCGATCGTTGAGGTTCTACTCTTCATCACATTTACTCTTTCTGTTACATTCTGTTCCTTCAGATTTACACAGGTTCCTCATGGTCCTGTTCTGGTTCTGCTGTGGTCTGGTTCTGGTCCTGCTCTGGTTCTGCTCTGGTCATGTTCTGGTTCTTCCCTGGTTCTGGTTCTGTCTCAGTGGGACAGAGGTTGTTTTTTTTAGTCTGAACCAAATCAGATGAAAATCTAAACAAATCCAGCTCTTTTCATCTTTTTATTCATTCATTTGCTCCAGAAACATCTTTAACCAAAACACCAGCTCTGCCTTTGTTCTCACCTCAGCCGTTGAGGTTCTGCTGAGGTTCTGCTGAGGTTCTGTTGACGTTCCGTTGAGGTTCTGCTGAGGTTCTGCTGAGGTTCTGCTGAAGTTCTGCTGAGGTTCTGTTGAAGTTCTGCTGAGATTCTGCTGAGGTTCTGCTGAGGTTCTGCTGAGATTCTGCTGAGGTTCTGCTGAGGTTCTTCTGAGGTTCTGCTGACCCTGAGATTTCCTGCCTCCTGATTGGTGGAACATGTTCTCAGTTATGATGCTCTGCAGTTTATTATAAATGAAATAATGAACAGGATATCTAAGGAACAGCTGTTCTTGAAAAGAAATTGAATTAAAAAACATGAACGTCATAATTTAGTGCAGTTTATTTGTTTCACTTCTGCCTCAGGCATTTGTTATCGATATTATTTTAATTTTTTTCTCACATCACACAGAAGGATCTGTTCTGATAGTTCTGTGTCTTTAATGATGTTTTCTGTAATATTTGTATATTTATCAGGTGTGTTGTTGATAATATTTGTATATTTATATATTTCTCAGGTGTGCTGCAGGTGTGTTGTTGCTGAGTCTTCTCTCTGTGTCTCTGACGGCTCCACTTCCAGGTCAGTATACTAATCTATAAATAATCAATAACCCTGATCAGACTCTAACACTGTGTGTTTTTGCAGACGACCCTCCTTCAGACAACGGTCAGAATCTTTCTCTCTGTTTTTCAATAATATTCATATTAATAAAACATCAAATAAATAAAATAAATATAAAAACCTTTTTCAGTGAAAGAGCTGCACAAACCCTTTGACGGTAAGTTTTATTTATTAACGCCTTGACCCATTACATCATATGTATTTTATTTATTATAATGATTACATTTATTATTATGATCTGAATGTAAAGTAAACAAATAGAAACACTGTTGGATATAAATGGAGATAAATACAAATAATCATTTCATTTTAATAAAAAACAAGCTGGAGTCACATGACCCTATGTTTTACAGAAGTATTCACTTCCGGACCCACCTCCACAGGTAACACTCACCTGAGACTCACCTGAGACACAGGTAACACTCACCTGAGACTCACCTGAGACACAGGTAACACTCACCTGAGACTCACCTGAGACACAGGTAACACTCACCTGAGACTCACCTGAGACACAGGTAACACTCACCTGAGACTCACCTGAGACACAGGTAACACTCACCTGAGACTCACCTGAGACACAGGTAACACTCACGACTACCGAGACAAGGTAACACTCACCTGAGACTCACCTGAGACACAGGTAACACTCACCTGAGACTCACCTGAGACACAGGTAACACTCACCTGAGACTCACCTGAGACACAGGTAACACTCACCTGAGACTCACCTGAGACACAGGTAACACTCACCTGAGACTCACCTGAGACACAGGTAACAGCAGAGATGGACACAAGTCTTCTGGTCACGAGTCCAAGTCACAAGTCTCTTTGCAGACGTAGTTTAATGTTCTACTTGAAGCTTGATACTGCTCTTATTAATAAACCTATTGTATATGAATGAGTCCTTTTGGAAAAGTAAGCTACAGAGTATAGTTAATTCAAAATAGAAAGAACAACATAACATCTTTTAGTATTCTTAACTAGAGATGCATCAGTCCAGGTGTTTTAGTCCAGATCCTGATCCAGGTGCTTTGAGGATCTGCAGGTATCAGATACTGACCCGATCCATCTGGTATTTGAATATAGATCGTGTTAATAAAGACCCTTGTGTTTGTCACATGACCCATTATAGAGATGGGGTTATTATTACATTTTATCATGATGAGTAGATTTGTCCAAATAAAAAGAAAGTAAAGAGCAGCCCTTTTCTCATTATATAAACATACAATATCAACTTAGAAAAGAGTAATTCATTTTATTAATGATTCATTCTTTATGATTCTTGTGGTAAACTACTATAATCCAGAGGTTAGCATTGATCAAACCAAAAGGAATTTTAGGGACTGTACCTTTACTGTTTTACTCTCAAAATGAATAAAATGCATCTTACAACAGCAGCTTTCTGTCAAACCTCACTCATGTCAATCATATTAGTGAATAAAGACACTCAGAGGGACGGGCTGTGAAACTGATAAAAGTGTAAGCTACAAACAGTTAGCTTTCCTTTAGCTCGCTGCTAACAAGAAGCTGCAACAGTTAATAACAACTGTGGACGAAGCAGGTGGATTTATCACACTCTTGTTCCTCTGACTCAGCTGAACCTGCTCTGGTCATGTTCCCCGTGAGCGACAGCGCCCCCTGCTGTTGTCTCTGAGCGATAGAGACGTGCAGCGTGTTGTTCTCAATAACAATTGAATAGTTTATAACAAAATCTAAATCAAATCTCCACTCCGCTGATTTGACAAA
Source organism: Rhyacichthys aspro (assembly GCA_036850595.1). Taxonomy (NCBI): domain Eukaryota; kingdom Metazoa; phylum Chordata; class Actinopteri; order Gobiiformes; family Rhyacichthyidae; genus Rhyacichthys; species Rhyacichthys aspro. Next base: position 297,212 of record CM072158.1, on the reverse strand, counting down.
TACAACAAGAAATACAACGAGCATCGAGCAGGTGGGAAAAGGTTGATTGTCAACGAGTCTCAAACTGAGAGTCCAAGTCAAGTCCCGAGTCTTTGGACCACGAGTCCGAGTCGAGTCCCAAGTCTCTGTTTGTAACGACTTAAGTGCGACTCGAGTCCAAGTCACTAACGAGTCCCCATCTCTGGGTAACACTCACCTGAGACTCACCTGAGACACACCTGAGACACATGTGACACTCACCTGAGATGTTGTTGTGTTTTTCAGACAGCACTGACTCTGGAGAAACCACTGAAGGTAAATTAACACTCGCACAGCGGCGGCCATTTTGTCTCCAGTTTATGAGTGGTGGCCATTTTGTGAAAAACTAACTCTGTTTGTTTACAGCTCCATCTGCAGAGGCTCCCTCAGAACAAACAGGTAATGGACTAGTCCTGGGTTAGACCTGGTTTAGACCTGGGTCAGACCTGGATTAGTCCTGGGCTGGACCTGGTTTAGACCTGGTTTAGTCCTGGTTTGAACCTAATGTAAAGCTGTTTTGTCCTGGTTCTAGGCACTGACAGCGTGAGCAGTTCCAGTTCTGTGGACTCTGGTTCAGACTCTGGATCTGAGTCTCAAGATGGCACCGGTCTAGACTCCATAGACTCAGCAGACTCAGTGGACTCGCCAGACTCTGTGGACTCTGCAGACTCAGTGGACTTGGTATACTCAGTGGACTCCCCAGACTCTGTGGACTCAGTGGACTCGCCAGACTCAGTGGACTCCCCAGACTCAGTGGACTCGCCAGACTCAGTGGACTCGCCAGACTCAGTGGACTCCCCAGACTCTGTGGACTCAGTGGACTCGCCAGACTCAGTGGACTCCCCAGACTCAGTGGACTCGTCGGACTCAGTAGACTTGCCGGACTCGCCGGACTCAGTGGACTCGCCGGACTCAGTGGACTCGCCGGACTCAGTGGACTCGTCGGACTCAGTGGACTCGTCGGACTCAGTGGACTCGCCGGACTCGCCGGACTCAGTGGACTTGCCGGACTCGCCAGACTCAGTGGACTCGCCAGACTCGCCGGACTCAGTGGACTCGCCAGACTCAGTGGACTTGCCGGACTCGCCAGACTCAGTGGACTCGCCAGACTCGCCGGACTCAGTGGACTCCATGGACTCCGTGGACAGCACCGAGTCTGAACCAGGTAAACCCCAGACCCAGAGACTAAAATGCATCCTTTTATCAAAATAAATATGGACAGAGATCAGATCTGGTTTAGTCCTGGTCCAGACCTGGTTTAGTCCCAGTTCAAACCTGGTTTAGATCTGGTTTAGACCTGGTTTAGTGTTGGCTTTTGATAAAAATGAGACCGGTGTGTTTCAGGACCGGAAACTGCCGAGGAGGATCTAGAGAGTCCTGAGAGTACTGAAAGTCCTGGAAGTCATGAAAGTCCTGAAAGTCCAGAAAGTCCAGAAAGTCGAGATATAGAAAGTCCAAACGACACAGAGAGTCCAGAGGAGACAGAGGACCTAGAGAGTCCAGACCCAGACAGCACCGAGAGCCCACAGAGTCCTGAGAGTCAAGAAAGTCCTGAGAGTCCAGAAGACTCCAAAGAACCAGACAGTCCTGAGAGCACAGAGAGTCCTGACACTTCAGACAGTCCTGATGTGGAGGAACAGGAAAGTCCAGACAGCAGCGAGGGTCCAGAGGGTCCAGAAAGTCCTGAGACTTTAGAGAGTCCAGAAAGTACTGAGAGTCCAGAAAGTCCAGAAGGTCCAGAGAGCAGTGAAAGTCCAGACAGTCCAGAGATGGAGGAAAGTCCTGAAGAGTCCGACATGAACGAGAGCGAAGAAAAAAACAGTGAAGCCTCAGAATCAGGTAAAAACAAAACAAACCTGGATTTAGGTAAAAACTGTTCATTCCCTCACTCTTAAAGCTCTGCTGAAAGATCTCACTCACTTTTAGTTGGACTGGGACAGATTTTACTACGTTCAGACCAGGCTTTATGAGGTCTTAATCAGATTTATTAAAGGTCCCATGTTATGTGAAATCGACTTTTCTGAGCTTTTAACCATGTTCTAACGTTGTTTCTACCTCAAACACATACCCAAAGTTGTGTTTTGTTTCATTCGCGCATGTTTAAGTAATTTATTTAGTTTGAGCTACAGTCCTTTCAACGAGCTGTTTCACGCAATGACGTCAATATGTGAAATAAACCACTCCTCTCCAGGAAGTGCTCCTCCACACTCCTCCTGCCCCTCTCTCCTGCACTGTCAACAAGTGCCGAGCTCTGCAGCTCAGACACAGAGAAGCATCGCTGCTACTGTGTTAGCTTACTAACAGTCAGCAACATTATTGTATTACTAACAAGCATTACTTACATAGCTCTACATATTGCTAGGCTACTTTATTATAGTTCTTTCAATACACTGCACACCAGCTACCTTAGGAGTCTCCAGGCAGCATATACATTCTCAACTTCAGTAGGCATTGTACGGTCATTTCCACATGTGCACCGATAAACAGAAGCAGTTAACACGCGCTATGCTACGGGCTACACCATAGAAACATACACAATAAATAGTTTTTCATTTACCAAGCAGAAACGTCTTGTAGAAGCCTTCGAGGTCTTTGTGTTTGCTCATGTTCTTCGAACTCAGAATCAGACTCTGGGTCGAAGATATACGGCTCATTTACTCTCAAAGCTATTGCTGAAAAAGTTATTACTACCATTTACCGTGTTTACTTCAGTCTGTTTCCAGCGTAGCTCGCGTAGCTATAGCGTGACGTCATGAGTGGGCGGGGCCAACACGGGAGAGCTGAGCCTTAAAGTGACAGCGCCAAATCAGACCGTTCACTTTCGACTCATGATGAGAGCTCATCCAAACCGCTTGTATAAGATAAACATTGAGTGTTTCATGTTGCAAAATGTGATATGGTAACCTACATGTATCCAAAATGCACTGTATAATGTTCAAAATAGTATAATATAGGACCTTTAAAACTATGTGACAGATTTATGACCTAACCCTGTCTGTTTTCTCAGACCACGGTGAAGACAGTGATTCTAAAGAAAACGACTCCACTTCAGGTAAAACTTGGTTTGATCTGAAGTGGCTCTGATTCTGACGAGTGTTTATTGTGTTTTTGTTTATTTCAGAAACAGATGAAGGTACGAGGAAGACTCTGCTCTGTACCTTTCGTCGATTAAGATCGTTTTAGTCTTAATGATTGTCACACCCTGAACTTTATACAACATCAATATTCAAGTTACAGAAGGTTTTTTGAAGGATTTGAACAGGTTTTAGTTGGATTTGAACAGGTTTTAGTTGGATTTCAACAGGTTTTAGTTGGATTTCAACAGGTTTTAGATGGATTTCAACAGGTTTTAGATGGATTTCAACAGGTTTTATAGGGATGTGAACAGGTTTTAGTTGGATCAGATTAGGTCTAGCTGGTCTGGAGCAGGTTTTAGTTGAATTTACCGTTTTTTTTCCGCTGAAGACAACTCTGATGCTGAACAAACATCGGATGAAGACGAGTCTCTGTCTCAAGAGGAAGAGGATGAGGACAAGCCAACGGGAGAGCTGGACTCTGATGAGATCACAGACGAGGACGATAGCCTGGAGTCTGAGGAGCTGTCCACAGAAGGTACAAGACCGGACTGAACCAGTTCTGAACAGGGTCTGAACCAGAACTAAACCAGGACTTCATGACACAGCTCTATGTCTGCGTTCAGACGGTTATATTTGTCTGTTTTATTATTATCGGAATTATTTATCTAAATGTAGAATTTAATACTATTTCTCCAAAATAATTTTGGGAGAAAAGTAAATGTGACAAAACGTGACAGAAATGTTTTTAAAAACCTAATCCACAAACTGTGCTTTGGGACGAAGTAAATATTACACTCAAAATGGCCGCCGCTGATCTTCTTTTTCTGTTTGTTTTTTTCAGCGACACCGAAGGATGGTTCTCCTCCTTCCACCACTCAGGGTAACACTGCACACTGTGACATAGTGACATCACAATGTAACACTGACTGTCAAACAATTCACATGAAGTTACATGGATCTGAACAGGTTTTAGAGGGATTTGAATAGGTTTTAGAAGGATTTGAACAGGTTTTAGAGGGAGTTTAACAGGTTTCCACATTAGTGACAGATATTGTCTATTTTCTGATGTTTTGCTGTTGTTTTTGCAGCGATGGCTTAAACAAGCGTGGAGCTCACCTGTCGACAGGTAAACCTCAGACACAGATCAGAGACAGAGTGTGTGTTTACAGTAGAGTGTGTGTTTACAGTAGTGTGTGTGTGTTTACAGTAGTGTGTGTGTTTACAGTAGTGTGTGTGTTTACAGTAGTGTGTGTGTTTACAGTAGAGTGTGTGTTTACAGTAGTGTGTGTGTGTTTACAGTAGAGTGTGTGTTTACAGTAGTGTGTGTGTTTACAGTAGTGTGTGTGTTTACAGTAGTGTGTGTGTGTTTACAGTAGAGTGTGTGTTTACAGTAGTGTGTGTGTTTACAGTAGTGTGTGTGTGTGTTTACAGTAGTGTGTGTGTTTACAGTAGTGTGTGTGTGTTTACAGTAGAGTGTGTGTTTACGGTAGTGTGTGTGTGTTTACGGTAGTGTGTGTGTTTACGGTAGTGTGTGTGTGTTTACGGTAGTGTGTGTGTTTACGGTAGTGTGTGTGTTTACGGTAGTGTGTGTGTTTACAGTAGAGTGTGTGTTTACAGTAGAGTGTGTGTGTTTACAGTAGAGTGTGTGTTTACAGTAGAGTGTGTGTTTACAGTAGAGTGTGTGTGTTTACAGTAGAGTGTGTGTTTACAGTAGAGAGTGTGTGTTTACAGTAGAGTGTGTGTGTTTACAGTAGAGTGTGTGTTTACAGTAGAGTGTGTGTTTACGGTTGTGTGTGTGTTTACGGTACAGTAGAGAGTGTGTGTTTACAGTAGAGTGTGTGTGTTTACAGTAGTGTGTGTGTTTACAGTAGAGTGTGTGTTTACGGTAGTGTGTGTGTTTACAGTAGTGTGTGTGTTTACGGTAGTGTGTGTGTTTACAGTAGTGTGTGTGTTTACGGTAGTGTGTGTGTGTTTACGGTAGTGTGTGTGTTTACAGTAGTGTGTGTGTTTACAGTAGTGTGTGTGTGTTTACAGTAGAGTGTGTGTTTACAGTAGAGTGTGTGTTTACAGTAGTGTGTGTGTTTACGGTAGTGTGTGTGTTTACAGTAGTGTGTGTGTTTACGGTAGTGTGTGTGTTTACAGTAGTGTGTGTGTTTACAGTAGTGTGTGTGTTTACGGTAGTGTGTGTGTGTTTACAGTAGAGTGTGTGTTTACAGTAGTGTGTGTGTTTACATTAGAGTGTGTGTTTACAGTAGAGTGTGTGTTTACGGTTGTGTGTGTGTTTACAGTAGTGTGTGTGTTTACGGTAGTGTGTGTGTGTGTGTGTGTGTTTACAGTAGAGTGTGTGTTTACAGTAGAGTGTGTGTTTACAGTAGTGTGTGTGTTTACAGTAGTGTGTGTGTTTACGGTAGTGTGTGTGTTTACGGTTGTGTGTGTGTGTTTACAGTAGTGTGTGTGTTTACGGTAGTGTGTGTGTTTACAGTAGTGTGTGTGTTTACGGTAGTGTGTGTGTGTTTACAGTAGTGTGTGTGTTTACAGTAGAGTGTGGGTGTTTACATTAGAGTGTGTGTTTACAGTAGAGTGTGTGTTTACGGTTGTGTGTGTGTTTACAGTAGTGTGTGTGTTTACAGTAGTGTGTGTGTTTACGGTAGTGTGTGTGTGTTTACGGTAGTGTGTGTGTTTACAGTAGTGTGTGTGTTTACGGTAGTGTGTGTGTGTTTACAGTAGAGTGTGTGTTTACAGTAGTGTGTGTTTACAGTAGTGTGTGTGTTTACATTAGAGTGTGTGTTTACAGTAGAGTGTGTGTTTACGGTTGTGTGTGTGTTTACAGTAGTGTGTGTGTTTACGGTAGTGTGTGTGTGTGTGTGTTTACAGTAGAGTGTGTGTTTACAGTAGAGTGTGTGTTTACAGTAGTGTGTGTGTTTACAGTAGTGTGTGTGTTTACGGTAGTGTGTGTGTTTACGGTTGTGTGTGTGTGTTTACAGTAGTGTGTGTGTTTACGGTAGTGTGTGTGTTTACAGTAGTGTGTGTGTTTACGGTAGTGTGTGTGTGTTTACGGTAGTGTGTGTGTTTACAGTAGTGTGTGTGTGTTTACAGTAGAGTGTGTGTGTGTTTACAGTAGAGTGTGTGTTTACAGTAGAGTGTGTGTTTACAGTAGTGTGTGTGTTTACGGTAGTGTGTGTGTTTACAGTAGTGTGTGTGTTTACGGTAGTGTGTGTGTTTACAGTAGTGTGTGTGTGTTTACAGTAGAGTGTGTGTGTGTTTACGGTAGAGTGTGTGTTTACAGTAGAGTGTGTGTTTACAGTAGTGTGTGTGTTTACGGTAGTGTGTGTGTGTTTACGGTAGTGTGTGTGTTTACAGTAGTGTGTGTGTGTTTACAGTAGAGTGTGTGTGTGTTTACAGTAGAGTGTGTGTTTACAGTAGAGTGTGTGTTTACAGTAGAGTGTGTGTTTACAGTAGAGTGTGTGTGTTTACAGTAGTGTGTGTGTTTACAGTAGAGTGTGTGTGTTTACAGTAGTGTGTGTGTTTACAGTAGTGTGTGTGTGTTTACAGTAGAGTGTGTGTGTGTTTACAGTAGTGTGTGTGTGTTTACAGTACTGTGCGTGTTTACAGTAGTGTGTGTGTTTACAGTAGAGTGTGTGTGTTTACAGTAGAGTGTGTGTTTACAGTAGAGTGTGTGTTTACAGTAGTGTGTGTGTTTACAGTAGTGTGTGTGTGTTTACAGTACTGTGTGTGTTTACGGTAGTGTGTGTGTTTACAGTAGAGTGTGTGTTTACGGTAGTGTGTGTGTTTACAGTAGAGTGTGTGTTTACAGTAGAGTGTCTGTGTTTACAGTAGAGTGTGTGTGTTTACAGTAGAGTGTGTGTGTTTACAGTAGAGTGTGTGTGTTTACAGTAGTGTGTGTGTTTACAGTAGTGTGTGTGTTTACGGTTGTGTGTGTGTTTACAGTAGTGTGTGTGTGTTTACGGTTGTGTGTGTGTTTACGGTTGTGTGTGTGTTTACAGTAGTGTGTGTGTTTACGGTTGTGTGTGTGTTTACGGTTGTGTGTGTGTTTACAGTAGTGTGTGTGTTTACGGTTGTGTGTGTGTTTACGGTTGTGTGTGTGTTTACGGTAGTGTGTGTGTTTACGGTTGTGTGTGTGTTTACGGTAGTGTGTGTGTTTACGGTTGTGTGTGTGTTTACGGTTGTGTGTGTGTTTACGGTAGTGTGTGTGTTTACGGTAGTGTGTGTGTTTACGGTTGTGTGTGTGTTTACAGTAGTGTGTGTGTGTTTACGGTAGTGTGTGTGTTTACGGTTGTGTGTGTGTTTACAGTAGTGTGTGTGTTTACGGTTGTGTGTGTGTTTACACACTGTATTATTAATTTCTCTTTTATTTATGACATTCCATTAAGTTCACTGACTCCGCCTCCTTTTTATTTTGGCAAAAAATACACAATACATTATAAAAAAGAGCAGGTTCTTCAATAAGGAATTCTTTCCTGTTCTGGTTTGAAATTCCAATGAAAAGACATTTGTGTTTAATTTTAAACACAACAAGCACCTTGTTGAAAACCTTTTGTTTATGTCTGATGTTTTCACAGGACCCCGCTCCATCACTCAGGGACCTGCTCTCTGATTGGTCGGTTCGTCGGTAAGCTGCTCTCTGATTGGTCGGTTCGTCGGTGAGCTGCTCTCTGATTGGTCGGTTCGTCTGTGAGCTGCTCTCTGATTGGTCGTTTCGTCGGTGAGCTGCTCTCTGATTGGTCGGTTCGTCTGTGAGCTGCTCTCTGATTGGTCGTTTCGTCGGTGAGCTGCTCTCTGATTGGTTGGTCCGTCTGTGAGCTGAAAGGTGGTTGGCTGTAAATGATTTTCGTAGTTTTCTCTAAAAAATGAGTAAAATAATAAATAAATCTATGTTGTGCATCACACGAGCGTCCTTCTGTTTAAATATGTGTCGATAAACAATGTTGAATAAAGTCTAATGCTGTCTCTGTGTTGTTTGAACTAAAATAAAGTCTGAACCAAACACGAGTCCGTCCCTCAATCAAATCAATCAAACTGATCAATGAGGCTCCAGCTTTAGTCACAATTTATTTAGCTTTTTGTGCAGAATTACATAAAGTTTTTTCTATTTTCTGTGTTTGGATTATTTTACAGCGACATATATAACGTAGACAGAGTGTCTCATATTGTGTTTTTACCTGGATGTGAAAAAAGGCTCAAGCTGAAGCCTCAGAGTGAACAGGTGAGCGGCAGGAAAACAGAGGAGCAGTGTGTGGGGTCAGAGGTCACTCTAATCATCTGACCCCGGACCCCTGACCTCTGACCTCAGACCTCCGACCTGACACATCTTTAAAGCCTCAGTTTGATGAGTGAGGGTTCTCAGGGGTCTCCAGTATATATATATATAATACCTGTGACTGACGCTGAGATTTAAGAGCCACATTTTCTGAAACAGGACTTTTCTTCATTTTAAAAAAGAAAATGAGTTTAAGTGAAATCTGTGGAAGTGAGTCCAGGTGAGTCCAGGTGAGTCCAGGTGAGTCCAGGTGAGTCCAGGTGAGTCCAGGTGAGTCCAGGATGAGTCCAGGTGAGTCCAGGTGAGTCCAGGTGAGTCCAGGTGAGTCCAGGATGAGTCCAGGTGAGTCCAGGATGAGTCCAGGATGAGTCCAGGTGAGTCCAGGTGAGTCCAGGTGAGTCCAGGATGAGTCCAGGTGAGTCCAGGTGAGTCCAGGTGAGTCCAGGTGAGTCCAGGATGAGTCCAGGTGAGTCCAGGTGAGTCCAGGTGAGTCCAGGTGAGATCCAGGTGAGTCCAGGATGAGTCCAGGTGAGTCCAGGTGAGTCCAGGTGAGTCCAGGATGAGTCCAGGTGAGTCCAGGTGAGTCCAGGTGAGTCCAGGATGAGTCCAGGTGAGTCCAGGTGAGTCCAGGTGAGTCCAGGTGAATCCAGGATGAGTCCAGGTGAGTCCAGGTGAGTCCAGGATGAGTCCAGGTGAGTCCAGGTGAGTCCAGGTGAGTCCAGGATGAGTCCAGGTGAGTCCAGGTGAGTCCAGGTGAGTCCAGGTGAATCCAGGATGAGTCCAGATGAGTCCAGGTGAGTCCAGGTGAGTCCAGGATGAGTCCAGATGAGTCCAGGTGAGTCCAGGTGAGTCCAGGTGAGTCCAGGAGAGTCCAGGATGAGTCCAGGTAAGTCCAGGTGAGTCCAGGTGAGTCCAGGTAAGTCCAGGTGAGTCCAGGGTGAGTACAGGGTGAGTACAGGTGAACAGGAAGACTCATTGAGGCCGCTCTGTGAAGTGGAACAGGTCTGAAACTAGACCTGGCCCGGACTCTGAGGGTCACATTATCCTGTGGACCCTGTTTGTGCAAACTAAAACCACAGACATGTCCAAGACCGAGAACCTGTCCAAGACCGAGGACCTGTCCACAACCGAGGACCTGTCTAAGACCGAGAACCTGTCCAAGACCGAGGACCTGTCCAAGACCAAGGACATGTCCACAACTGAGAACCTATCTTAGACCGAGGACCTGTCCACAACTGAGAACCTGTCTAAGACCGAGGACCTGTCCAAGACCACAGACCTGTCCAAGACCACAGACCTGTCCAAGACCACAGACCTGTCCAAGACCGAGGACCGAAGTCCAGAGTCACTTTATTTCATCATTTATTTTTCTGTTCAAACCTCTTCAGACTCAGGTGTGTTTGAGGTGTTTTATGATTGATCTCAATGAGACGCTAAAACTGTGAAAGTGCCTCAGGTTGAACTTTTCTTTAATGTAAAAGTCTTCAATAAAAACACAGCAGCAGCGTCTCTCACAGCAACACAGAAAATAAAAGATCAGCGACAAAAGAAAACAGCACACGATAAAGTTCAGTTCCTTTTGGATAAAAACATCAGATTCTGGGACACGTTAGAGACATTCAACTCATACACTCCATGTATCAGGCCCCGGGGCCCGGGCAGGGGTCTGTGAGGGGGTTTGTGAGGGTCTGTGAGGGGGTCAGTGAGGGTCTGTGAGGGTCTGTGAGGGTCTGTGAGGGTCTGTGAGGGTCTGTGAGGGGGTCTGTGAGGGTCTGTGAGGGTCTGTGAGGGTCTGTGAGGGTCTGTGAGGGGGTCGGTGAGGGTCTGTGAGGGTCTGTGAGGGGGTCTGTGAGGGTCTGTGAGGGGGTCTGTGAGGGGGTCGGTGAGGGTCTGTGAGGGGGTCTGTGAGGGTCTGTGAGGGGGTCTGTGAGGGGGTCGGTGAGGGTCTGTGAGGGTCTGTGAGGGTCTGTGAGGGGGTCTGTGAGGGTCTGTGAGGGGGTCTGTGAGGGTCTGTGAGGGTCTGTGAGGGGGTCTGTGAGGGGGTCTGTGAGGTTCTGTGAGGGTCTGTGAGGGTCTGTGAGGGTCTGTGAGGGTCTGTGAGGGGGTCGGTGAGGGTCTGTGAGGGGGTCTGTGAGGGGGTCTGTGAGGGTCTGTGAGGGTCTGTGAGGGTCTGTGAGGGTCTGTGAGGGTCTGTGAGGGGGTCTGTGAGGGGGTCTGTGAGGTTCTGTGAGGGGGTCTGTGAGGGGGTTTGTGAGGGTCTGTGAGGGGGTTTGTGAGGGTCTGTGAGGGTCTGTGAGGGTCTGTGAGGGGGTCTGTGAGGGGGTCGGTGAGGGTCTGTGAGGGGGTCTGTGAGGGTCTGTGAGGGGGTCTGTGAGGGTCTGTGAGGGTCTGTGAGGGGGTCTGTGAGGGGGTCTGTGAGGGGGTGCAGGGGGCCACTTCCTGAACAGAGGCTGACTGTGTGACGCTGCGCTCTGATTGGCTCAGACCACACAGGTGCAGATCATGGGAAGAGAGCAGCCTTTAACCTGAGACTCACCTGAGACTCACCTGAGACCCTCAGACCTGCTGGAGCCGGACTTCACTGAGGGGTCCAGAGGGAACTTGGTGTGTGTCGCCTGCCCCCCACCCCACCCCAGGCTCCCTCCTTGGAGTCCAGGTGAGTCCAGGTGAATCCAGGTGAGTCCAGGTGAGTCCAGGTGAGTCCCCTGCTCTTGGGGGGGGGTCCCAGTGGGTGGTATGTTTTTAGTCGGGTCAGAGTGGGATCGGGGGTCCCAACAGAACTCACAGAACCACATGTGTATCAGTCCCACTGGTCTCTGATCCACTCAGGACCAGGTCAGGACTGGGTCAGACTCAGGTCAGACTCAGGTCTCAGTTCTATCTGGACCAGTTCTGGACCAGTTCCAGACCAGTTCCAGACCAGGTCTGGACCAGGTCTGGATCACCTGATCCCTGTAAAACCTGACCTGTTAAAGACCTAATTCTGTTCTGTGCCGGATCCACGTGGCTCTGGTTTCAGGACTTCGGTTCTGCCCCGATTCACAGGAAGTCCCCGCCAAAAGAAAAGAGGAAGTCCCGCCAAAAGAAAAGAGGAAGTCCCGCCAAAAGAGCAGAGGTCAGTGGGTTTAGTCTGAAACCCACAAACACAGAAAGACCTGGAAAGACCAGGATGTGGGTTCTCACGGGAAACGGAACATTACAGGTAAATATCTCACCTGTAAACGCCTAGACCTTTCAGACTGGACGTCCTCAGACTAGGACTGAGGCAAACCTGGACTCAGACGGACTCAGACCAGGAATCAGACCAGGACTGAGACCGGACTGAGTCAGTCCTGGTCCTGGTCCTGGTCTTGGTCTCTGTCCTGGTCTTGGTCTTGGTCTTGGTCTTGGTCTTGGTCTTGGTCTTGGTCTTGGTCCTGATCCTGGTCCTGGTCTGGTCCTGGTCTGGTCCTGGTCTCAGTCCCGGTCCTGGTCCTGGTCTCAGTCCTGGTCCTGGTCTCAGTCCTGGTCCTGGTCTTGGTCTTGGTCTCTGTCCTGGTCTTGGTCTTGGTCTTGGTCTTGGTCTTGGTCTTGGTCTTGGTCTTGGTCCTGATCCTGGTCCTGGTCCTGGTCTGGTCCTGGTCTCAGTCCCGGTCCTGGTCCTGGTCTCAGTCCTGGTCCTGGTCTTGGTCTGGTCCTGGTCTCAGTCCTGGGCTCAGTCCTGGTCTCAGTCCTGGTCCTGGTCTTGTTTTGTGCCTATAGAATGAGCCTCAGTCCCAGAGCAAACAGAACGGTGTTTGTCCTAAATCCAGGTGAGTCCAGGTGAAACCAGATCCAGACTAAGCTCCGTGACGCAGCGTAAACCGAGCCTGAGCCGGACTGAGACCTGGACCGGATCAGCTGAGTCCGGTCTGGGTCTGGGCCTGAGGAATGCAGCCCAGATAAAGGGCCTCTGTGTGAAGTCCGTACTGAGACAGGCCTCTCTTTATGGACAGAAACCAGATCCTTTACGCTCCACGGTCTGGAGTCTGGACTAGACCCGGATCTGTCTGGTGTTTCTCTCTCTGAGCCGGTCTCACAGGTCTACGAGGTCCAAGTGAAACCAAAGCCAGGACCTGGACCTGTTTATGAGGATCACTGGGACTGGAACAGGTCTGAGCGAGTCTAGGTTCAGTGAGGATTTGTTCGGACTCAGACCTGAACCCGGTCTGATGTTTACAGACTTAATGTATTTTCTGTTTTTAATGTATATATGCAGCTTTATGCATATATCGTTATTGGTTTAGGTCATGACCTCTCTGACCTCTGACCTCTGGCCGGGGCTGCAGACACAGGAGCAGTTTATTAAACATCCTGCTGTGTTCTATGAATAACATTCATTTAAAAATCTCTATATAACTCTCTGATTCTTGTCCTGTTCACTCACCTGAGTCTGATCAGACAGGTGTGAGTGCAGCGCCCCCCTCTGGACAGGTGTGATCACTGGAGTGGGCGGGGCCATAGTATGAGCTCATGCATATGTAAATTAATCTAAGACATTACCTTCACTTTGGGTTTGATCTTTCTTTAATAAAGATTTGACCAAAACAATACAAAACCAGAACAATGTGTAACTCACAGTGGCCATGTTTGTAGTCCACAACTCTTCATCTCCTGCCAGCTCCGATTGGCTGTTGGTTTATACGCTCTCCTCCGATTGGCTGTTGGTTTATACGCTCTCCTCCGATTGGCTGTTGGTTTATACGCTCTCCTCCGATTGGCTGTTGGTTTATACGCTCTCCTCCCATTGGCTGGTTTTGTCTGCCTCTTCTTATTGGCTGCTGGTTAAATGAAAGAGTTTCCTGTCACCTGTGCAGGTGTACTCTCCTCTGATTGGCCGCTGGTTTAATTCCTGCGCTCCCATTGGCTGCCATGAGATATAAAAGCTGAAATGAAGGCGGAGCTGTGTCTTTGTCTGAACTCAGTCTGAATCTGAAACGAGTCTGAGTCTGGAGCAGGATGCTGCCTCTGTGAGTATTATTATTTTTATTATTATATCCATACATTATTATTACATTATTATTACATTGCATATAACACACAGAGACACTAAGAAATATATGTCTTATTATTAATGACAATAATGTGACAGAAAAGAGAACAGACACAGAACTGTAGAAAACAAAACTGAAGCTGAGGCTGCCTCTGTGAGGATAATATTTATAATAGTTTTTATTATTATTATTATTATTATTATTATTATTATTATTGTTATTATTATTATTATTATTATTATTATTATTATTATTATTTATTTATTTATTTATTTATTTATTTATTTATTTTTATTATTATTATTATTAATAATAATAATAATAATACTCATATTACATATTCAAAAACATATGTTATAAACCCTAACTGTACAAATTTAACATTTATAGAGAAAACATTTCAGATAATGATATTGATACACCTCGTCTGTTATTACTGACAAAATCACTGACAATAACTGCTTCTGTGAATGTTTATGAAAATATGAGTGTTTTTTTATAGTCATGGTTTACATCAGACCGCATTCTGAAACGGGATTGGCTTTTTAACTTTTAGAGATTTTTATTAAATATATATTACTGCTAAATCAAGTCAAATGCGGAAGAAAAAAAAATCATGGTTTAAAATAGTTTGAGTTTTGTCTTTCTCTATTTTTGAGCAAATGTCGCTCTGAGGTTTATCACAGTTTGAGAATCATGTGTTTAGCTCTGAGTCTCAGATTATAAATATTATTATAAGTATATTATAAACGTAATCAGAACATGTTCTCGTTGGTCCAGGTCACAGTTATTAACTCAGTATAAACTCTTTTTTACAGAAATATGTTGCTGTTGTCGGTGGCAGTTTTTAGTCGAGTCTCAGCAGCTGCTCCTCTCGAAGGTAAAAATTATTACAGTTTTTATAATAAACACATTTACAGCTGGACTCTCAGCAACATATGTTATTAGAGTCTTTATTACAGTTGGTGTGTGCTGCCCCCAACAGGCTCACACTCCACATTACGTCACTACATCCTGTAGAAAAACTCAACCTGTTTTCATCTTAGTTCTGACCAAATAAACATGTATTTTACAAATTAAGTTTTCTTTTTTTTTTTTTATATATATATATATATATATATATATATATATATATATATATATATATATATATATATATATATATAAATAAACATTGAATATTTATGTGTGTTGTGTATATTCAGTGGAAAAGGAGAAGGAGGAGGTGGAGATTGAAGGAGACGAGGCCGAAGGAGAACTGTCCGAGGAAGAGGAGGGTACACTCAACACACACCTGTAACACACAAAACTGTAACACACACATCTAAGGAAGAGGAGGGTCAAAGGTCACAGCTGCTAAACAAACCCTAACCTTTTTTTAAACAACACTTAAACCTGAGTTACACTAAAGTTAAACAACGCCCTCTAATGGACACCCCCCAACACTGCACTGGTCTGGACCCGGTGTGCACCCAGTCTGGACTGATATTGAAGAGCTGCTGCAGTTCCTGTGGAGTCCTTTGGGGGCGCTCTAACAAACGTCTGGTTGTTTTTCAGATGAGGATCGGTCTCTGGACCAGACTCAGGGTGAGACTCGATAAAACCTCTTAAAGTACTCTAAAACTCTCTTAACCTGGATTTAAAACACTCCTGACTTTTACCCACGTCTAAACTGGTTTAAACCGGACGAAACTGGTCTAAACTGGTCTAAACAGGTCTAAACTGGTTTAAACTGGACTAAACTGGACTAAACAGGTCTAAACTGGACTAAACTGTCTAAACAGGTCTAAAGTGGACTAAAGTGTTTTTTAAAGATATTTTCTTGGGGCTTTTTGCCTTTATTTAATAGAACAGTAGGTAGACAGGAAACAGGGTGAGAGAGCGAATGGCATTGGGTAAATGACCCAAGTGGGAATTGGGCCACTGAGGTGCCCCTAAACTGGTCCTAATTTAGGCTGGAGGTTAGTGAATAAAGTACCGGATCTGACTCCACCCCTTTCTGCTGCAGGGATCCTGATTGGTCAGCAGCCAACCACAGCACCCTCTAGAGGCTCAGGTAAGACTTAATCTGCCCGGCGACAGGCGACTCTGTCCAAAAGAAATACTTCCTGTTGGTGATGTGTTTGTCCAGGTGTGAGCGGTTCACCTGCAGGCTCCGCCCACAGCCGTCAGTAGTTTTACTCTCTTTTAATATTCATATTTTTAAGTTTTTTATAAAGTGAGGCTTAATGTTTCTAAATGTTGGGACCTGTTCACAGCATCTGATGGAGGAACAGGAAGCTCCCCAGGTAACAGCCAATCACAGACCAGGACACACGGCCAATCACAGAGCAGGACACACGGCCAATCACAGAGCAGGACACACGGCCAATCACAGAGCAGGACACACGGCCAATCACAGAGCAGGACACACGGCCAATCACAGAGTAGGACACAGTTATACATGAACATGAATATTTAACATGTCACTGGCTCCAGGTTCCTCTGGTTCTGCGGTACCTGGTTCTGCTGGTTCTGCTGCAGACTCTGCTGGGTCCAGTGTTGGTTCTGCAGAGGCATCAGTAGGAGGTCTAGGTTCTACTGGAGGTTCTGAAGGGGGTCCAGGAGGAAGTTCTGCTGGGTCTGTGGCGGGTCCAGGAAGTTCTGCTGGGTCTGTGGCGGGTCCAGGAGGAAGTTCTGCTGGGTCTGTGGCGGGTCCAGTAGGAAGTTCTGCTGGGTCTGTGGCGGGTCCAGGAGGAAGTTCTGCTGGGTCTGTGGCGGGTCCAGGAGGAAGTTCTGCTGGGTCTGTGGCGGGTCCAGGAGGAAGTTCTGCTGGGTCTGTGGCGGGTCCAGGAGGAAGTTCTGCTGGAGGTCCGGCTGCAAACCCATCCGCTCCGTTCGCAGGTTCACTTAAAACAGAGGAGGATGTGGTCTCATTTGCATATTCATATTTATGTAAATCAGCCCAACATACATACATACGTTTTTGACTGTGTTTTTCCAGATCCTGCAGGCTCCGCCCCCGACACTAACGGTGAGATCCCATTGGTCCATTTCCTTCTGAGTTTCATTTTGTTGAAAAAAAGTTAAACTGAAGTGTGTTTCAGGATCAGACGGAACCGACTCCGACACCAACGGTGAGTCACTGAAAAGGTTTTAGATGGACTTGAACAGGTTTTAGGTGGTCTTGAACAGGCTTTAGGTGGACTTGAACAGGTTTTGGGTGGACTTCAACATGTTTTAGGTGGTCTTGAATATGTTTTAGGTGGACTTGAACATGTTTTAGGTGGACTGGTTTAAGGTGTATGTCACCAAAAAAGCTTTTTTCATTTTTAGTAAATTCAAAACTGCTCAAATATTGTGATAGACTATTCTAACTAGAATTCAAGAGAAAATTCAAATTTTACAGAAATGTGCTTAATTCTGTATGAACCTAATTTAAATATTTATAATGTGTTTGATTGTTTCAGGAAATGGACAAAAGTTCATGAATGGAGGAACAGCCGATAAGGGACCAATCACAGGTGGGGGGCGGGGCTAAGGAGAGGCGAGGGGCGGGGCTAAGGACAGGTGAGGGGCTCAGGACAGGTGAGGGGAGGGGTTAAGGACAGGTGAGGGGAGGGGCTCAGGACAGGACAGGTGAGGGGCTCAGGACAGGTGAGGGGAGGGGCTCAGGACAGGTGAGGGGCGGGGCTAAGGACAGGTGAGGTGATAAGGACAGGTGAGGGGAGGGGCTCAGGACAGGTGAGGGGCTCAGGACAGGTGAGGGGAGGGGCTCAGGACAGGTGAGGGGGTCAGGACAGGTGAGGGGAGGGGGTCAGGACAGGTGAGGGGAGGGGCTCAGGACAGGTGAGGGGGTCAGGACAGGTGAGGGGGTAGGCACAGGTGAGGGGAGGGGCTCAGGACAGGTGAGGGGGTCAGGACAGGTGAGGGGGTCAGGACAGGTGAGGGGAGGGGGTCAGGACAGGTGAGGGGAGGGGCTCAGGACAGGTGAGGGGGTCAGGACAGGTGAGGGGGTAGGCACAGGTGAGGGGAGGGGCTCAGGACAGGTGAGGGGAGGGGGTCAGGACAGGTGAGGGGAGGGGCTCAGGACAGGTGAGGGGGTCAGGACAGGTGAGGGGAGGGGCTCAGGACAGGTGAGGGGGTCAGGAATTCAGATCTGTCAGAAATATTTGAATTTCAACAGTTTGTGTCTGTTCTGTTCAGGTCCAGACCCAGATCCTGCTGCACACGACTTTCTGCTCAGCCTCATGGGTCAGAACCAACTTCCTGTTTGATTTATGTCGCTACCTTTTTTTTAATGTTGTTTTCCTCATTAAATGTTTTTAAGCATTTCCAGACACACAGACATCTGCAGAAGTCCAACAATAAAAAAGATCTTTGAGTTCATGGCGTTTGTGATTATACTGGTATTAAATCAAAAGTTATGAAAAAGGCTCCGAAACAGGTTTTAGGCAGACGCTTCGGACTTCGTCCTCGTCTGGAACAGTGAGGCCTCAGTGTCTGCTGCTTTTTTAAAGACCTGTTCCAGTCTGTCCTGAACTAGTCCAGAATCCATTGACTCTGAATAAATCCCATCTGTCTCTGTTTCAGGAGGATCAGACCCCTTTGGACCAGATCTACACCTGAACCAGGACCAGACTGCTCCACCTCCCCAACTCCACCACACAGGTCTGGACCAGCAGGGTCTACAGGGAACTGAATCGGTTTAGTTGGATCTTAACAGGGTTTAATTGGACTTGAATGCGTTTTAGTTGGAGTGAACAGGTTTTAGTTGGTCTAACCCTCTGATCTGGTTCCAGTTGGATCTTCAGCGACTGTGGGTCCAGACTCTGGTCTTGGTCTTGACACAGGTGAGTCCCAGTAAAACCAGGTCTGAGCCAGGTTTGGACCAGATCTGAACCAGGTCTGTCTCTGCAGGTCTTCCTCTTCCTGAGTCAGGCCCTGCCCCTGCCTCAGCTCTGGACCAATCAGCTGTGAGCTTCTCTTTAGGCTCCACCCCCTCAGCACCCTCAGGTTCAGTCTGGTCTAACTTTAACTGATCTTTAACTGATTTAAACTAGGACTAATGAGGTTCTGTCTGGTCTTTTAGATGGACCAGATTCTCCGGACTCTCCGGACTCTCCGGACTACAATGGTAAGTACTGGTTCAGGTCTAGTCCATGTCTAGTCCAGGTCTAGCCCAGGTCTAGTCCTGCTTTTGTTAGTTTCAACAGTGTTATATTTTAACATAAAATTAAACTCTATTTTGTTTTTCAGGAAACGGTCGCCTCACTCTGATCTCACAGCCTCAGCCAGGTAAAACCCGGTCTAAACCCGGTTGAAACCCGGTCTAAACAAGTGTGTACCTGGTCTGTATCTAGTCTAACCCAGTCTAACCCAGTCTAACCCAGTCTAACCTGGTCTAATCCTGGTCTAACCCGGTCTAACCCGGTCTAACCTGGTCTGGATCTGGTCTAACCCGATCTTGGTCCACAGTGACGGAACGCGTGTCTTTGGCTGAAGTCCAGACTCAGGGGCTGCCTGCATCCCATGACCTGACAGGTGACAGCTGATTGGCTCAGATTGGTGAATGATATTGATTATTGATTATTGACGAGGGTCTGATATATTTTCAGGTAAAATGGAGGCAGTGACGAGTTTCCCTCTGGAGCTCACAGGTGACTCTCACAGAAATCACGCAGATATTATATTTATTTGTCATTTTACATAAATACATGAAGTATGTTTAAGTTTAACTGACTTTAACTTAATTTTAAATGAAATATTTCATTTATTGTAATCTCATTAGAGGCTCTGACATAAACTAAAAAAACTGTTTGTGTTTCAGCTTCAGGACTGGGACTGGGCCCAGACGTCACAGGTAATACTCACCTGTTACACCTGTTACACCCACACACTTCCTGTTACATGACGTGTGTGTGTTTCAGAGTCATCTCACGTGATACTTCACACGGAGTCAGTTCAGCACAGCTTCACTCACCTGCACTCCACAGGTGAGACTCTATACACTCCACAGGTGAGGCTCTATACACTCCACAGGTGAGACTCTATACACTCCACAGGTGAGGCTCTATACACTCCACAGGTGAGACTCTATACACTCCACAGGTGAGACTCTATACACTCCACAGGTGAGACTCTATACACTCCACAGGTGAGACTCAATACACTCCACAGGTGAGACTCTATACATTCCACAGGTGAGACTCTATACACTCCACAGGTGAGACTCTATACACTCCACAGGTGAGACTCTATACACTCCACAGGTGAGACTCTATACACTCCACAGGTGAGACTCTATACACTCCACAGGTGAGACTCTATACACTCCACAGGTGAGACTTTACTCACAGGTGACACAGGTGAACAGTCATTCAAAACAGGTGTGTTCTCAGGGTTCATCTAAACTCCCTCAGGCCTCATCAAATCCCAGCAAAACCAAGAGGCTCAGTTTATCAGTTTATTCAGTTTAACTTCACACAAAGCAACTGCTGTCAGTTCGAAGCAAAGGGGGTCAGTTGAAGCAAAGGGGGGTCAGGTCGAAGCAAGGGGGTCAGGTCAAAGCAAGGGGGTCAGGTCGAAGCGAGGGGGTCAGGTCAAGCAAAGGGGGGTTAGGTGGAAGCAAAGGGGGTCAGGTCGAAGCAAAGGGGGGTCAGGTTGAAGCGAGGGGGTCAGGTCGAAGCGAGGGGGTCAGGTCGAAGCAAAGGGGGATCAGTTCAAAGCGAGGGGGTCAGGTCGAAGCAAAGGGGGGTCAGGTTGAAGCGTGGGGGTTAGGTCAAAGTGAGGGGGGATTGGGTCGAGGTGGTAGTTTTCACTCATTCAGATTATTTCTCTACAGTGTGCTCTCAGAGAAAGTACAAGCTCCACGACATGTGTTAGATGTATCTGTTTATTAACGTGAATGTTCCTCAGTTTCAGGTGAATTCTCACAGACAGAGTTGGTAACCGTAGCGACGGAGACAGGTACAGACTCAGGTAAGACCTGTCAGGTGAGAATGAAGACCCCATCACATTGTCAGATATTTTTCATCATGTTTTTTCATTATGTAGAATAGAGTGAGGTCAGTAAAGTTGAAATGTCAAGTTATTGTTATATGAGTTTAATGTGAGATTAATAATAATAACATAATGAGTTGAATATTATGTTATTGATATTGTATGAGGTTAATGCTGGAGTGTTGTTGCAGGAGCAGCTACAGTCACAGATCTGTCTCTGTCACAAACACAGCCTGGTGAGTTTATACGACAGTCTACTATACACCTGTCTACAGACAACCAGGTAAAACCAGGTCTGGACCAGGTGAAACCAGGTCTGGACCAGGTCCTGTCTGCTCTCATTCCATTGGCTCAGTCATGTGTTCTGTTCTGTTGGATATGTCTCTTTGCAGATGAAGGATGTGTAGATTTATGACCTGTAGACTGTTTACAGATCTGTAAATACAGATCTGTTATTATAGAACTGTAAATATGGATATATGATGTGTAGATCTGTAGAAGAAAGATTTATAAATTCTTAGGCCCAAGCCCCACACTGAGGTAAGGAGCGAAATGAGTGATATTGGGTGCAGACATGCAACATGTGCAAAATACAAAAGTGTGTAACAACATTTACATATGTGTTGCATAGAAAGGGACAAGAAGGGGTGCGACAGTGCCCCCTTAAAAAACAATAGCTTGTAGGTTTGGGACCAGGGTGTGAATGTGTACCAGAAAAGTTAAAAATTCAGTGCTCACTTCCTCATTAACATAACAATCTTGTGAGCCTTTGCAGGAAGTCCACATTGGATTGATCATGTGACCAGCTAATTCGCACCCTTCGTATTTTAACTCGTCTCAGGGAGTTTGACCAAACAGCTACAAAACAACATGAACGTGAACATGATCTAGAGAAGTGTCTCATCAAAAGCTGTTGAAGGTTTTGTAGAAAATGAAATGGTGCTGCCATGGTGACCCTGTAAATTTGGCTATTTTTGGAGTATTTGCCACCAGCACTGATATAACAATTAATTTGTTGTATTTGGCTCAAATTTAAACAGTTTGATTCGTTTCTTAAAGGGCCCCATCAGAGTTTTTAGGAAGCATAGTACAGCACCGGGTTGCGACCGGTGAGGGCTTGTGACTCTATTTTTCTCTTAGATCTGTTTCGCTGTAGATATAAACTGTATAGATCTATAGTCTGTTATAGATCTGTGGATCATAGAACAGTAAATGTCGATGTATGGTGTATCGATTTGTAGATGTAGAAGTGTAGTGTATAGATCTGTAGAAGATAGAGTTATAGTTTATTTTCTGTTGGATCTGGTTCTGTTTGTTCTCCTCAGACCCAGGTCCAGGTCCAGCCACGGAACACGACTACTCTCAGGGTTCTGAAGGTAAGTCCTGCCAAGGCCAGGCCAAAACCTAATGAAACCAGACTGGTTTTGGCTCTCTCGTTGTCTCTTCTCTCTCGTTGTCTCCTCTCTTTGTCTCCTTTCCTTGTTTCCTGTCTTTGTCTCACCTCCTCGTCTCCTCTCTTTGAGCAGGTTCAGAAAATGTGGAACTGGAGGATTCCTGCTGATTTTCACATCAAGCCCAGAGTCCACTTCCTCAGATTCCGCTTCCACTGCACCAGCCAATCACAGAGCCCCATCCGACCAGCCGGCCAATCAGAAAGGACCACACTCTAACCCCTACCACAGCCAATCACAGAGCCCCATCCGACCAGCCGGCCAATCAGAGAGGCTCCTCCGTCTTGCTCTAGTCTGTTATTAGTCAATAACAGACAGAAACAGAAACAGCCCCGCCCTCTCCCTGAAATAACCAATCACAGCACAGACTGGATTAGCCCCACCTTCTCTCTGAAATAACCAATCACAACGGATCATTCCTTCATTTTTATCAAGTGAAAAGTGGCTCTAAAAAGTTCTGTCCTGGTCCAGATTCAGTCTGAGGTCCAGTCCCAGTCTCAGACCTGGACTAGACCCAGACTCAGAGGATTCTCTGAGTCTTTTTCAAAAGGTGCTTCAGAAAATTTTTAGAGAAAATGTAAATGTAAATGCTGCAGAAAAATAAAAGATTTTAGAGGCTTTCAAAGGTCAGAGGTCAGAGGTCAGTTTAATGTGTTTAATGTGATTCTGGAGATTAATAAAAGTTTATTTTGAAATCACACTGGAATGGTCTGGTTTATCTGGCATTTGAACCTGTGACCTTCTGGTGAAGAACACAAATGATGGAGGTGCCTCCAGGTGACGGTGTTTGGTGTCTGTTTTTATTCTGTAATGAGCCACTGAACTAAAACCTTTCCGCTGGAAATACACAACTTCCATGAGTTTTTATTTTTAAAGTTTTGAAAAAAGTAAATTAACAAAATGTGATCGTTTAAGGAGTTTATTTGCAGAAAATCTCTGCTCATATATGAGTTCCTACTGCAGTAACTGTCTGTGCCGCAGGGGGCCGCTATGAATATCGCTCTGCTGTAAACACACGAAGAACAGGCTCACTGTGGCGCATTGCGCATGTGCGATCCGCTACACTGAAAACACACGGTGCGTTGTGGATTAATTTGTTAAAAACTGGCGGGTTTTCTCAGGTTTTTACAGAGTCTGGCTCCGGTTGGACGTAGGACCAGATCCGGACCCGGTTCTGGTTCAGAACAAAGGTTTAGACTGATTTAAACTGGACTAGGTGTTAGCACCATTCATTTTAAATTAGAGTCTAGATTAAGCGTTTTAACGAGTTTAAGTCCTGGTTCAGACCTGGATCAGACCTAGTTTAGTCCTGGTTTAGACCTGGTTTAGACCCGGTTTAGACCTAGTTCAGTCCTGGTGTAGACCTGGTTTAGATCTAGTTTAGTCCTCGTTCCTAACAGGTTTTTCTCTGGTTCCAGATGGACCAGAGCTCAGACAGATCCAGGTCTGGTCCCAGTTTAAAGAGAAAACAGGAGCAGGAGCAGGAGGAGTCTGCGCAGAAGAAGGTCAGTCTCGGTCCTGGCTCTGTGTTCCAGTCATGTGTTCACCTGTGTTCCAGTCATGTGTTCATTTGTGTTCCAGTCATGTGTTCACCTGTGTTCTAGTCATGTGTTCATTTGTGTTCCAGTCATGTGTTCCCCTGTGTTCCAGTCATGTGTTCACCTGTGTTCCAGTCATGTGTTCATTTGTGTTCCAGTCATGTGTTCCAGTCATGTGTTCACCTGTGTTCCAGTCATGTGTTCACCTGTGTTCCAGTCATGTGTTCCAGTCATGTGTTCACCTGTGTTCCAGTCATGTGTTCCATTCATGTGTTCACCTGTGTTCCAGTCATGTGTTCACCTGTGTTCCAGTCATGTGTTCACCTGTGTTCCAGTCATGTGTTCATTCCTGTGAGTTCTTTTGTATTCACCTGTGTTCCAGTCATGTGTCCACCAGTGTTCTAGTCATGTGTTCACCTGTGTTCCAGTCATGTGTTCCCCTGTGTTCTAGTCATGTGTTCACCTGTGTTCTAGTCATGTGTTCACCTGTGTTCCAGTCATGTGTTCACCTGTGTTCCAGTCATGTGTTCACCTGTGTTCTAGTCATGTGTTCATTTGTGTTCCAGTCATGTGTTCCAGTCATGTGTTCACCTGTGTTCCAGTCATGTGTTCACCTGTGTTCCAGTCATGTGACCACAGCAGGCAGGTGGCTGCTCACTACAACCGTCTGCAGGAGGTGGGTCTGGAGCTGCGCAGCCAGAGCAGGATCTTCTACATGAGGAACTTCAACAACTGGCTCAAGAGCGTGCTCATAGGTAACACACCTGAGACACACCTGAGACACACCTGGGACACACCTGTCTGTTGTTATTAATAAACCGTTACAATGTTAAATCACTAACGTTATCTGAACCTGAGCCTCAGACAGACGCAGACATGAGAGCTTCCTCCGAGACAGAAAACACCTGCAATAATCCAGTCAGTTTTGTTCATTAATGGGACAATTATTAATATTTATTTCACTAAAGTCTTGCCAGTGTCACAAAAGTGCATTATCAGCGGAGTCCAGCTAACTTTTTTTTTTTACATGTCACGAGTCATGTTACGAGTCACGTGACTATCATCGACAGAAAACATACGTGTAGAGTACGAGCTGTTCACTAACTGTGTCACCATATAGTCCTCTGTGCAGCAGTATGTAGTGATTGAGGGGCTAGGGGCTAGGGGCTAGGGAGGGGATTCAGACTTGTCTTTGAGGCTGAAATGTAATGACTCAAAGTTTCCCACAATGCATCAGTAAAAGTCAGGGGTCAGGGACTAGGGAGAGGATTATGATACAGCCATAATTTTTTCTACCTGGTTTAATCTGGTCTGGTTTTAGGCGAAGTTCTGGACCAGCTGAGGAAGTCCAGACCTGGTCCAGTCCGAGTCCTGGACCTGGGCTGTGGAAAAGGAGGAGACCTGCTGAAGTGGAGACGAGGGAACATACAGCACCTGGTCTGTACAGGTGAGTCCTGGTCCAAACCTGGGAGAGACCTGATTTAGCTCATCTGTCCTCACCTGGTCTCTCACCTGGTCTCACCTGGTCTCACCTGTCTTCAATTGGCTCACCTGGTCTCTCACATGTCCTCGCCTGTCTTCACCTGGTCTCACCTGGTCTCTCACTTGGTCTCATCTGACCTCACCTGGTCTCTCACTTGGTCTCATCTGATCTCACCTGGTCTCTCACTTGGTCTCACCTGTCCTAACCTGTCTTCACCTGGTCTCACCTGTCCTCACCCGCAGATATAGCGGAGGTGTCGGTGGAGCAGTGCAGGAGCAGGTACGAGGACATGAGGAGGAAGAGCCACAACGACAACATCTTCACTGCAGACTTCATTACAGCCGACTCCACTAAGGTACAGCACTGACCTCTGACTCCTGACCTCTGACCCCTGACAACCTGAATAGAATAAAGTGTCATTTTTCTAAAGTATTTATTAATAAGGCTGAACATTGTCCCTGAAAACCTTCCTGTGTGACCTCTGTCTGAACCCTGTGTGACCCCAGGAGCCCCTGTGTGAGCGGCTGGCTGACCCCACCCAGACCTTTGACCTGTGCAGCTGTCAGTTCGTGGTCCATTATTCATTTGAGACTCAGGCCAAAGCCGAAATGATGCTGAGAAACGCATGTGAGCGACTCCGACCTGGGGGCTTCTTCATCGGGACCACTCCCGACGCCTACGAGCTTGTGTGAGGACCGGACCGGGACTGGACCGGGACTGGACCGGACCAAGACCATGGCTGGGACCAGGACTGAATGATTTTTTAACTGTCTGTTGCAGGAAGCGGGTGTCGTCGGACGGGGGTCTGTCGTTCGGGAGCCAGGTCTTCAGGGTCTCCTTCAGCTCCGGACCTCCCTTCTCTCTGTTTGGATGTCAGTACCACTTCAGTCTGGAGGGGGTCGTGGACGTCCCAGAGTTCCTTGTGTACTTCCCCCTGCTCCAGAGGTCAGTCTGGACCGGGGTCAGGACCCGGACCAGGACTGGGGCCAGAGTCAGGAACGGGACCGGGGTCCTGGTCTTTAAACCTGGTCTTCAGTACGGTTTCCCTCTTTTCTGACTTGTTTTTTTTTTTTTGAAGGATGCTGGAGAAACACCGGATGCGCCTTGTTTTGAAGAAAAGGTTCAGTGAGTTTTTCGAGGAAAAGGTGAAGGACGAGCGCCACCGAAATCTTCTGATGAAGATGAGCGCTCTGGAGGTGAACCGGTTTAACCCAGACTCAGGTCCAGCTGCAGTCAGGACCAAACCAAGAGTCAAGTCTGGTTTTAGTTTTGCGGCTCTGTCTCAGTTCGTATTTTAATAGTTTTGTGTTTCAGCCGTTTCCTGCTGCAGACGGACGCCAAGCTGCAGACGCAGACGGACGCCAAGCTGCAGACGCAGACGGACGCCAAGCCGCAGACGCAGACGGACGCCAAGCCGCAGACGGACGCCAAGCCGCAGACGGAGAATACAGTCACGTGACTCACAGGTCACATGACCCGCCCCTGGTCAGTCCCACCTCAGTTTATCTTAGTTTGTCCCAGTTTGTCCCGTTCTAACCTCTTTTGGTTTTTGTCCAGGGGACTCTGAGTCGCTCTGAGTGGGAAGCAGCGAGTAAGTGAACCATTTTGACTCAATATTTAATTTGTCAATGAAATACAGCAGCGCCCCTTACATGCTTCTTTAGAATAAAGACTGTTAAAGCTTGTTTTGATTCAGAAGTGTTTCCTGTTTTTGATCAAACCTGTTTCTGTTTCAGGTATTTACCTGGTCTTCGTTTTTCAGAAAATGTCTGACTCTTCGTCCTGAACCTGTCTGTTTGTTTCTGTAAAAAGCTCAATGACGATAAAAACTGTCTCCGAGTAAAGTTTTTCTTTAGTAAATAAACTGAACTAAAGTAAAGACGTGTGTTTTCTTTTTTAAACGTTTGATTCTATTCGTGATCAGACGATTTATAATATTTCTTGTAAATTTTCAAGAGAGGGTTTGATAAAACTAAAAAGAACTGAACTGTCTCCAGTTTAAATCTGTCCAAAATCAGTTAGAACCAGTCCAAGTCCACCTTAAACCACATTAAATGTGTCTAAACTGTGTTTTATAAATAAATCAAATAACACTTCAGATTATTATTTAAGGCTTTTATTGTGAATGAGTTACAGAGGACATAGGCTCAAAAATCAAAGTGCTGTAAAAAAAAAAAAAAAAATCACTGTGGAGCTCTGTGATTGGCTGTGGGTCGATGACATCACCGGAGAGGAGCTGTGTGATTGGCTGGACTCAGGAGCCCTTGGTTTTTCGGATCATGGCCTCGATCATGTCCCACTGCTCTGGAGTCACCTGTGACAGAGAAGACCAGGTTTAGAACAAGTCCAGGACCAGAGGATAGGTTTAGACTGGTTTTAGATGGATCTGAACAGGTTTGGTGGGTTTTGGACTCACTCTGCGCAGCTCGTTGAACTCTCCGGCCATAGAGACGTACTCTCCTCCGTCCAAACGCACCACCTGCAGAAAACAGACAAAAACTTGCAAAGTCCGTATTTAACATCAAAAACCTTCAGTGAGAACCACCGTGTCAAGTTTTAACATGTCTAGGGTCTATGTGGACTTGGGTCTAGGTCTGTCGGTTCGTGGTTCCAGCTGGACTTACGGCCCCGGACATCCAGGAGGCGTAGTCGCTGCTCATGAACAGGGCCAGGTTGGAGATCTCTGAGGGTTTTCCCAGGCGTCCCACTGGAATCCGGTTTATCATGGACTTCTCAAAGACTCCGGTCGGGTCCAGGCGACTGAAGGCACCCTGTGGACCAGAACCATGGTTAGACCCAGACTAGACCAGGTCCAGACAACTGAAGGCCCCCTACGGACCAGAACCAGGGTTAGGGCGATGGTTGGTTCCAGCAGGTCTTACCTTGGTCTTGATGGGTCCTGGTTGGTTCCAGCAGGTCTTACCTTGGTCTTGATGGGTCCTGGTTGGATGATGTTAAACCTCAGTCCGTATCGACCCCACTCTGCAGCTAAAGACCTGGACCAGGAAAGGACTGGATCAGGTTTAACCTGGACTTTATGGTATTTTCTACGTAAACATTAATATGTTATTACTATTATTAATAAAGTATCTGTGGAGTGTATTACAGTATATTATATATTACTGTATATAAGCGTATATAGATGCAGTTTATTACAGTGTATATTACATATATATAAATGTACACAGGCACATATTAAAGATAAATAAAGGTGTTACTTGTAAAGAGCCTCGACACCGGCTTTGGCTGAAGCTGAAGGAACCACAAAACCAGAACCAGACTCAGCGTAGATCGTCGTGATGGCCAAGAATGAGGCTCCTGGAACAGACAGAACTGGATCAGAACCAGGTCACAACCAGGACTAAACAAGGACTAAACAAGGACTAAACCAGAGCCAGACCCGGTCTCACTTGTCTGGTTTTGGCTCCGGATCAGGACCAGGTTCTGGTTCCGGATCAGGACCAGACCCGCTCTCACCTCTCTGGTTCTGAATCAGTCTCTTGCCCAGGTCCAAAGTGACGAAGGCGGTTCCGTTCAGGACGATGTCGACGATGGTCTTCCATCCATTTGGACTCAGTTTTTCAGACGGACTCACAAAGTTCCCTGCAGCGTTGTTTATGACCACCTGAAGACCGGACCAGGACCAGGACAGTAAACATGTTTCCAAAATTAAGTGTAAAATAGTGAGTGGAAACTGAATGTTTGAGCCTGACTCAAATCCTTAAGTGACGGACGCCATTTTGTGTCAAGCGGCAGCTATTTTGTGTGTGTCCTTACGTCAGGGAGTCCTGTGAGCTCCTCCATTTTGTCGATACACTGAGTCACGGCCTGAGGGTCTCTGACGTCGCACTGAACTGCGTGGACCTGGAACACACCAGAACTCATCAGATCCAGGTCCAGACCGAGTCCAGACTTGGGTCTGATGGGGGTCTGACCTTGTTCCCGGTTTGAGCTGTGATCTCCTCAGCCGTTTTCTGAAGGACGTCCAGCTTCCTGTAAAAGATGAGAAAAACCTGTTCAAATCCATCGTTAACCTGCTGAAATCCATCTAGAACCTGTCCAGATCTATTCAAATCCATCTAGAACCTGTTCAAATCCTCTTAAAACGGTTTTAGTGGGTCCGACCTGCTGGCGATAACGCAGCTGGCTCCGAGCGAGGACAGGGCTGTGGTCATGGCTCGGCCTAGACCCGTGCCTCCTCCGGTGATGAACGCCGCTCGGTTTTTGAAAGTGTCCGGCGGCAGCATGATTTTATCCAACGGAGGGAAGAAGGAGGCCTGAGAAGGAGCCTCACGAAGAGCTGAAGAGACATGGAGGCTCTGCAGGAGACAGATCAGTCAGGAAATATCACACCATCTTTGTACTGCCACCGAAAATAAAGTCTGATACAGCTCCTTTAACAGCACCATCAGTACGACTGGGCTTTGAAATAAAAATGTCTTCCACTTATCACAGATGATTCACTTTTTATTTCCATCTTCCTTCTATTTGTACTGACCTGAAAAGGTAAATTAAGTTTATTTTTTTAGATTGTTAAATGATGTAAGGTCTTTTTCTGATCAGCAGTGCATTAGCCTCAGTTAAATCCATGTTATCATAGGGCCATTACTGACAATGACACAAATTAAATTCACAACATGAGACACAAACCACAGTGTATGTAAATAATATGCTTGATCAGTATGTTTTATACGCAGTTTAATGTTTATGCAACATGCAAATGAGTGATGTGGTTCAGACCCAGATTTATTCTTTCTACTTCCCTCATTTACCATCAGTTCAGGTGGGTTTTTATTACATGACATTATATAAAAACACCCCTGAAGCCTGTAAACTCCAGTCTGTTCTTTAGTAAAACTCTCGGTCTTTATTTCATTCTAAATAGTTTAACAGACTTTAACCAGTTCTAATAAAGTTCAGTGGGGAAAAGGTCACCGTTCCACTTTAAAACCACAAGACTGCGCTGTTTTCCAGGTCTAAATATCTAGGTCTAAACTTTTTTTAAAAACTGATCAGCGTTACTAAGATCACTCTAACTGCTCTTTTAATGCGTGAGTTTACGGCTGAAATCCTACCTTTAGTCCCAGTTTTTGCCTCAGATTCAAGGCTGACTGCAGTTTCCTTCTGACAACAGCTCCCGCCGCCATTTTGACAATAGTTGCCGCGCATGCGCGATGTGTTATAATCGTTAACGCGGAAAGAAAAAGAAAATGTTTAATAAAAAAATTAGATAATAGTCACGATGAGCACTTTCCATCGGTACGTTATTTATAAGTTTTTAAAACTTGGTAAAATAGCTGTTTTATGAAGATTTTTTCCTTTAAATACCAGTTGCGTCATATCCGCTGTTTACCGGAAGCGGGCGGAGTGTTGTTGAGATTGGGCTGTTATTTTGAAGAAGAGCCGCCGTTTGAGTCTCACAAACAGGACCAAGACCAGGTCTAGACCAGGACCTGCATCAGACTCTGGCCTCATAGCAGGAACCACCCGGAATCAGCACCTTTATTCCCGCTACGGAGGGGCCGTTCACCCGGAGCTAACGGCTAAGCTTAGGCCTAACAGACTCAGGTGGAAGCTGTCAATGTGTTTCAAATCTGACTAAAACTGGATCAAATCGGGCGAAAATCGTTCCAAACCCGGGCCAGACTCAGTTGAACTTATTCTTAGTTCGGCTACATGTGATTTATCTGTATAAAAAACCGTAAAAAGAGGCATGTTAGTAAACAGCATGAGTCTGCAAAGTTTTGTTTAACCAGACCGTAAAAATAAATGTACATATTGCTAAATAAACGAATCGAATGATAATAAAGAGGGATTAAATATCTAAAAACAGTCACGACACAACTGCATGCATTGTAAATATTTTATTATTATATAATATTAAGTAGTAAAGGTATTTGTTTTAAACAGATTCTGATTGTAGTGGAATGTCCGGGGGCTGCGGTTAAACGTGTTTTTCCAGAATTATGACATACATTCACACAGGTATGAAGGTGAAGAGCAGAGGCATGTCACCTGTAAGCTTCAGACAGCGGCTTGAAGAAACAATCCAGACAAAAACCAGCTACAACCAGAGACTTACTTATGTGTCTCAGATGGTCCCAGAGTCAGTCTGAAGATGTGGACGCTGTAGGTTCCATTTTTCTGAAAAGGCTTTTTGTTGTTTCCTCCAGAACCAAAAGCCAGACCAGGACTAGTACCAGACCCAGAGAGACCCCACAGAAGGAAAAGAGATGTCCAGCGTGGACGCAGTGAAAAAGAAGATTAAGCTGCTGCAGGACCAGGCCGACCGGGCCCAGGACCGAGCCGAGAACTTGCAGAGACAGGTCCAGGAGGAGAAAAGGATCCGAGAGGAGGTCTGGGCGGGATCTGAGCAGGGGTTAGAAGGGCTAGAACAGGTCTTAGGGGTATTTAAATGGGGTTTAGTTGGATTTGTCTGTATTCCTCCTGTTTGTATCTTTATTTATTTTCTCACTGTTTGATGTGTTTTTTCTTGTAAATGTGCTTCAGGCTGAGGCGGATGCAGCTGCTCTCTCACAGAAGCTGCAGATGCGTGAATCTGAACTGGACACTGTTCAGGACAGACTCAACTCCGTTTCACTGAAGCTGAATGAAGTGGAGAAGATAGCTGACGAGAGCGAGAGGTAAGAGAAGAGCCAAGGACCTCCTTTTCTCTAAATTAGTCTGAATCATTTTGATTGCTTTTTTTAAACCTGCCTCTGATTTGGAGCCACTTTTTATTTTAAACATCCTCATATACTGATATTTTTTGGCAGAATGTTTTTGTCACGTAGTTTTTAGAGCTGAGTAAAGTCCTGTGTGGACAGTCTGCGTGTCAGACTCAGACCTGAAAATCTGACTGGTCTCAGGTCTCTTTTCACGTTCGTCTTTTTAAATCTCATGTTTCATTTTGAGCTCCACATTATGTTTGCTCCAACACACAATCTCTGAGGAGATAAAATAAACTGGTGCTGATTCTGTGGGACCTGCACACATGAGCCCGTATGCATCTGCCTGAGGGGCTCTTGAGGTCAAACCTGATGTTATACAGAGACAGGTCATGTCGGCAAGACGCTCTGCATGTAAGTGTCTAATCTGAAGAAAGGTGTTAATAATCTGAGTTGGGAAGGCTGAATTTCTCTTTTAACTGTGTGAATGATGCTCCTAGTGCCATCTCCGAACATAAAAACGTTAACGGTTAAGAAGACGGATTAAGGGGGGGGGGGGGGTTGGCTGGCTGCCCAGATAGAGCACACGCCCAGCACGCTGAAGACCCAGGTTCGACTCTCGGTCGAGTTATTTGCCCAGTGTCATTACCTATTTTCTCTCACCCCATTTCCTGTCCAGCTACTGCTCCAGTCAATAAAGGCCAAAAGCCCATCAAAACAATCTTAAAGAGATGGGTTAAAGAGATGTAAAAAGTAGCATGGACTGTTTTTTGGCCTCTGCGTCTGTAACAAGTCTCTGAGTTCAGGTCTGAATGTGTTGCAGAAGGAGGAAGGCCAAGCAGAACCTGAACCTGAACGACGAGGAGAGACTGTCCCGACTGAAGCAGGAGCTGGAACAGGCCCAGCACATCAGTGAGGAGGCCCGCTCCAAATACAGAGAGGTACAGTGTTCACAGGTTCTGACCAGGTTCTGACTCGGTTCTGACCTGGATGTGTTTGTGTGAAACAGACAAACAGTAAACTGGAGCTGGTGGAACAGGAGCTGGAGACGGCCGAACAACGAGCTGAACGAGGAGAACAGTGCGTACTCCACAATTTAGTTATATTCACTGTATATTTATATTAAGAATATATTTAAATTATTTATACATACAATATATTTATATATTATTTATATATACAGTATATATCACACAGAACAGTCCGGTTTATTTTATAATATATTTATATAAACGCAGACACAAGATTCATAAAAAGCTCAGCTGTTTATCACAAACACATTTATTTAAAGAGGTTTATAAACTCTTTTATCTCCTCACCTTGTCTCCTCTTTTATCTCTTCATCTCCTTCAGGAAAGTGAGGATCCTTCAGGAGCAGCTGCAAAGTCTGGACCAGACACTGAAGACTCTGCAGGCGTCGGTTGACAAGGTACTGTCTATGACCTCTGACCCCTAACCTCTGACCCATAACCTTCTCTTATTGGCTGTCGTCTCTCTCTCTCTGCTCTGATTGGCTGCAGTACTCTCTGAAGGAGGATAAACTGGATGACGACATCAGGCGACTCACTGACAAACTTCGAGAGGTAACGCAAACCTGTTAAGATCCAAGTAAAACTGGTTCAAATCCAGGTAAAACCTAAATATTGACTATTGATTGTTGTGCGAGTCTAGGCCGAGACCAGAGCTGATGCCTCAGAGAAAACCAGGTCCAGCCTCGAGGCCACCATCGACGGACTCGAAGGTACACCTCTGCTTTAGTCCTGGTTATAGTTCTGGTTTTATTCCTGGTTTAACCAGGTTTTGTTCTTGTTGCAGAGAAACTGAGCGCGGCTCGAGAAGAGAATGTCAAGCTTCAGACCAAGCTGCACCAGACTCTGGAGGAACTTGACTGTCTCTGATCCGGGACCAGACCAGGACCATACCTTCTGTTGAAGAGCAAGACCAACTGAAGATGGACCAAAACCTTTTGAAGACCACTTTGTGAAGCTTAGACCTTTTAATGGCTCTGTCCAGACCTGGTCCGGGCCTGGTCCAGACCTGGAACAGACCCGGTCTAGGCCTGTCTCTGTTCAGTTTTCTTTCTTTCTGATTCTCTAAACATTCCTATTGTTTTAGGCCAAATTTGAAACTGCTGCTCTTTTTTTTTTTTTTTTTGGCCATTGGTCACTGAAGGATGGGGGCGGGGCTTGTGTCATGGGTCACTGAAGGATGGGGGCGGGGCTTGTGTCATGGGTCACTGAAGGATAGGGGCGGGGCTTGTGCCATTATCAGCCAGTCGCTGCTCAGAGCCTGTTCTTACTGATGATG
Organism: Rhyacichthys aspro; assembly: GCA_036850595.1. Taxonomy (NCBI): domain Eukaryota; kingdom Metazoa; phylum Chordata; class Actinopteri; order Gobiiformes; family Rhyacichthyidae; genus Rhyacichthys; species Rhyacichthys aspro. The sequence continues at coordinate 263,399 of CM072158.1, read as the reverse complement.
TCACTGATGTGATATGTGAAGATTTCATAAATAAAGTAATAAAGTGTTATTGAATCAGCTGTTTTATTATTCAATTTTATTTATTTTTATTTGTATAGCCCAGTATCGCAACAACAATTGCCTCAAAGTGCTTCACAAAACAGACAGTAAAAATGCAAACAGGCTGAGCAGGACAACGTCGCCTGTCCTTAGACCCTCCATCAGGGTCAGAGGTCAGAGGTTAACATCCCCTGTCCTTAGACCCTCCATCAGGGTCAGAGGTCAGAGGTTAACATCCCCTGTCCTTAGACTCTCCATCAGGGTCAGAGGTTAACATCCCCTGTCCTTAGACCCTCCATCAGGGTCAGAGGTCAGAGGTTAACATCCCCTGTCCTTAGACTCTCCATCAGGGTCAGAGGAAAAACTCCAAAACCCAGAAAAACCTCAGGGAGAACCACAGAAGGAGGCACCCACTCCCAGGACGGACAGGCCACGCAATAGATGTGTCCAGGACAGTTACTGACAAATAGTCCATCATATGAACAGGTGAATGAAAAATGAATATAGTCCATGACAATATCATTAGGAACAGTTCATCTGAGTGAGAGGAAGTGGGTCAGGATGGGTCCATGGGTCGGGACAGGATCACAGATGGGCCACAGCTAAGGTCCAGTCATCACTGCAGACATCTGCAACAGTATCTACTCCCCCAGAGGAGAGTGGGACAGAGGGACGGTGTCCCCCAGAGGAGAGTGGGACAGAGGGACAGTGTCCCCCAGAGGAGAGTGAGACAGAGGGACAACTTGTGAATAGCAAAGTACTAAGCAGAGATGTAAATATAAAATAAGAGTGAGGATGGAGCCAGAGGACAGAAGCTCTCCCAGCGTCTGGGCCTAGAGCAGCTTATCTCATCTACTGTATATGTCCTGACCATAAGCCCTTATCTCATCTAATGTATATGTCCTGACCATAAGCCCTTATCTCATCTAATGTATATGTCCTGACCATAAGCCCTTATCTCATCTACTGTATATGTCCTGACCATAAGCCCTTATCTCATCTACTGTATATGTCCTGACCATAAGCCCTTATCTCATCTAATGTATATGTCCTGACCATAAGCCCTTGTCTCATCTAATGTATATGTCCTGACCATAAGCCCTGTCGAAAAGGAAAGTCTTAAGTCTAACCTTAAACATTGAGACTGTGCCTGCCTCTTTAACGCGAGCTGGAAGCTGATTCCATAAAACAGGAGCTTGGTAATTAAAGGCTGTACCTCCCATTGTACTTTTGGAAACTCTAGGAACGACTGTTAGCCCTGCATTTTGAGAACGAAGCGTTCTTTTAGGATGGTATGACTCTATGAGGTCTCTGAGATAGGACGGGGCCTTCCCACTGAGGGCCTTATAAGTGATTTTGAACTTAATTCTGAATTCAATGTGAAGCCAGTAAAGGGAGGCTAACACTGTAGTAATGTGCTCTTGTCTGTTAGTTTCTAGCTGCTGCGTTTTGGACGAGCTGAAAACTTCAAGGAGTTATTTGGGCATCCTGCCAGCAGAGAATTACAGTAATCTAACCTTGATGTAACAAAAGTATGGATTATGCATCACTTCTAGGTAAGATATTTGTCATTTTGGCTGGTTAATGTGTGTTTTAAACGATAAATCTTGGTCTAATATTACACCAAGATTTCTGACAGTTGAACTGGAAGCTACACTAACACCATCTAAATTGACTATTCGGTTTGATAGTGTGCCTCTTAGATTCCTGGGGCCTTGTATAATCGCCTCTGTTTTTTCTGGGTTTTGGAGAAAATAGTTTAATGTCATCCAGGTACTTATGTCTTTCACACACACTTCTTATTTGTCCATAGGACTATTTTCATTGGGTTTAATTGATAGATACAACTGGGTGTCGACAGCGTAGCAGTGGAAGTTAATTCCATGTTTTGTGATTGCCTAAGGGGAGCATGTATAATGTAAAAAGTATAGGACCTAACACAGAGCCCTGTAGTACTTCATGGCTGACTACTGTGCACACTGATTAACTCTAACATTAACTCTAACAAACTGGTATCTGTCTGTTAGATAAGACTTAAATCAGCTGAGAGCTGATCCTCTGATTCCAATGTACAGTAAATAGTTTTATTAATTAAGGGAAAGACCTCTTTATAAAGTTTAGAAGGGATGGGGTCTAAGATACAGTTGGATGTTTTAGAGGACATGACGACTGAGGTTAATTCATTTAGATCTACAGTGAAGCAGTCTAACATTAAAAGAGGTTTGATTGGGCACTAATCTGCTCTGAGCTAATAGTGGGTGGATTTGAGTTATTTTATATCTAATTGTGGTTATTTCATTAAAGAACTGTAGGAAGTCACTTCAGCTAAGTGTTAAAGGGATGCTAGGTTCTACTGAGCTGTGACTGCTTGTCAGCCTGGCTACAGTGCTGAACAAAAATCTAGGATTATTTTTGTTTTCTTCTATGAGTGTTGAATAATACCTAGTTCTAGCCTTACGCAGGGCTTGCTTATAAATTAAAAGACCTGAGTGAATCCTCGGAGTTGGAGTGACGCCATTGCCTTTCTGAATTACGTGTGGCTTGTTTGAGGAGCCGGGTTTCTGCATAAACCAGGGTGATACTCTATTACTATTTCTAATGACCCCCTGTTTTAGTGGCGCCACACTATTGAGAGCGTCCTGCATTGAACACATGGCTGTATCAACAAACTTATCTGTTGTGTTGGGACTGGGGCTGTGGGGGCTGCTCTCTGGATTAACTGGCGAAATACTGGCTAATATTGTAACATATTTTAAACTCAGAAACAGTTTTATCAGATAATATTCTTCTAAACTGGGGTCTGTCCAGAGGAAGAGTTTAGTCCTCAAGCGTGAACTGAAAGATAATTTAAAAAATGACCCGACAGGACGGAGCTGTGGGGCAGGACTTTTAACTGACTAATCAGCAATAGGACTGTTTAGATCTGGGGCTCATTAATAAACTGGAGTGTGAGATTACTCTCAGCCATGTTTCTGTTAACGACATTAAATCTATTTTATGATCATTAATTAAATCATTGACTAGTAGCAATTTTGATGAAATAGACTTGGCGTTTAGTAATCCACATTTGACTTCTTTATTGCATTTCTCTGCATTTAAATTAGATTTGTATATTTCTGCTGGGGGCTTTGTTTGAGTTATAATGGAGTCTGTGCACTGGGGGACAGACACAGTCTCTATGGGTTGTGACAGTCCTAAAGATGAAACAGAGAACCGTGTAAGACTGTGTCTGTCTCTGTGTCCTGGTCCCAATCCTAACCTCGAGCCGCTCCATCCAAAGTAGGATGGATGCCGTCTCTACGAATGAGACCAGGTTTTCTCCAGAAGGCCTTCCAATGGTCTATAAAGCCCACGCTGTTTTCCGGACACCACCTGGCTAACCAGCGGTTAAATGATGACAGGCGGCTACATATTTCATCATTGGTCAAATCAGGAAGAGGGCCAGAGAACATCACGATTACCATTATTGAACATAGTCGGCCATTTTGTTAGAGCAACTCCATTGGGACAAACAGGATCATGGTCTTTTGACTTAAACAGAAATTATCTTTTGTTTTTATTACGCCATAGTTTTTAAAGATAAATGTCTAAATGTTCTGTTTGAGTTAGCGCAGGGTTAGCATTAGGTTAGCATTATTGTTCAATGCAGCTCCATGTTAGAACAACACAAGATAAAAAGTAAAACCGTTCAGAACATGCTCTCTCATGGTTCTTGAGGAGTTTATTAGAGGTTTCTATTTTGAGACCAAAAGTATTACTGAGACCACTGTGTGTGACGGGTTTGTGCAGCAGCGACGGTCCTAAAGAGACCAGGTTCAGACCAGATTCTGCTGTTGTCTCTGAAGTCCTCGGTGTCGGACTGGGACCAAACTGAAACACAAGAAGAGCTGTTTGTTTTTACTGTGGTTTAATTATATTTTAGAAGAAAACTTTTATGTTTATTTTGTGTCACAGAATTTTGCAGTAACTTATTTGTAGTTTGTTTAAATGGCTTAAGCGACACATTGACCCTTGACCCTAATCCATGACAAATTACACTGTTTTCCTAAAAACTTTCATTGACATTAATTAAAAACGCCATTTCTCGGTAAGACTGTTTTAACTCAAAATAAAACCGACACAAACACATACCACATCTTAAGTATTCCTTAAATTCCTAAAAATGAAAAAGATTAAACATTTCTCCACTTTTTATTTTCTTCATTTATTAAAACATGTTTTTAGACTTTTAGATTCTCATAAATACATTTTTTACAAATTTATTTAAATGGCCTTACAGCTGTTCAGTGGAAACCAATTCCTCTCTTAAACATTCTGCAGCAGCACGTCAAGTTTCTGTCCTTTCAGTAAACAGTAAAATAAATGTTAAATGTGTTTTCAATGAAAATATCCAAATAAATACAGTAGATGTTTGGCACGCAACATTCAAAAGTATGAAAAGACCTTTCAGTCATTCAGTTTATAGAAAACAAGAAAGATATTGGATCATTTGAATACATTTTTTGAAACAGTCCAAAACCAACTCCAAATAAAATTGAAACCTTCAGATCACATTATTAACTCTTTTAAATTAAAACAGCTTTTTTTTTTTTTTTTTTAGAAAAAGAACCACCATTTATTCTAAAATCATCATAAATTACACTGATACAAATAAAAAACAGAGTGCTGTGATTGGTTGTTCAGTATGGCGCCTCCTATCTGCTGATTGGCTCCTGCGATGGACAGGAAGGTGCTCTGTGATTGGCCGAGTGGAACAGGGTCATGAGGTCACGGAAACGCAGCCCGACCTCCAGAAAACAAAACATTCATTAATCATTCTCCAACTAAAACCTGTTCAAATCCAACTAAAACCTGTTGTGGACCCTCTAAACCATTCCAGACCCTCTAAACCAGGGGTGCCCACACTTTATTGGCTTGCGGGCTACTTTCAAACCCCGTTCTAGACCCTCTAAACTCCGATCCAGATCCTCTAAAACACCGCTCCAGGCCCTGTAAAACCCCGTTCCAGACGCTCTAAACCCCGTTCTGGACCCTCTAAACCACGTTCTGGACCCTCTAAACTCCATTCCTGACCCTCTAAACCCCGTTCCTGACCCTCTAAACTCCATTCCTGACCCTCTAAACCCCGTTCCTGACCCTCTAAACTCCATTCCTGACCCTCTAAACCCCGTTCCTGACCCTCTAAACTCCATTCCTGACCCTCTAAACCCCGTTCTGGACCCTCTAAACCACGTTCTGGAAACTCTAAACCGCATTCTGGACCCTCTAAACCGCGTTCTGGACCCTCTAAACTCCGTTCCTGACCCTCTAAACCACATTCTGGACCCTCTAAACCACGTTCTGGAAACTCTAAACCGCATTCTGGACCCTCTAAACCGCGTTCTGGACCCTCTAAAACCACGTTCCAGACCCTCTAAACTCCGTTCCTGACCCTCTAAAACCCCGTTCCAGACCCTCTAAAACCACGTTCTGGACCCTCTAAACCCTGTTCTGGACCCTATAAACCCCGTTCCTGACCCTCTAAAACCCGTTCCAGACCCTCTAAAACCGCGTTCTGGACCCTCTAAACCGCGTTCTGGAACTTCTAAACCACGTTCTGGACCTTCTAAAGCTCACCTGTGCGGTGGTCTTGTTTCCGAGTTGAGTGGAGATGTGTCTGAAAGTTTTCCTGTTAGCTCCTCGCTGTTGAACAGCCAACAGCAGAACTCGGTCTGCCTCCCTTCAACATAAAGAGTCACATTAACAGACATTTCACTTCAGTTTTTAAATCAACAGCATTTTTACGTGTTTTCCACATGAAACTGTTCCAGAGCAGCTACACATGGATCCATGTTAGCTTTATTTGTTTCATCAGGAAAATTACATTGCAATACTGTATTTAAAGGGAGCCATGATGTAAATAAGGTATTTGTAACAATGCGCTTGTTTATAAAGTAGCGCTAACTGCTTTTGTAGCCTTAAGCTTGTGAAGGGCTAACTGCTCCTGTAACCTTTAGCTTGTGTAGCGCTAACTGCTTCTGTAGCCTTAAGCTTGTGAAGGGCTAACTGCTCCTGTAGCCTTTTGCTCATGTAGCACTAACTGCTCCTGTAACCTTTAGCTTGTGTAGCGCTAACTGCTTCTGTAGCCTTAAGCTTGTGAAGGGCTAACTGCTCCTGTAGCTTTTGCTCATGTAGCGCTAACTGCTCCTGTAACCTTTAGCTTGTGTAGTGCTAACTGCTTCTGTAGCCTTAAGTTTGTGAAGGGCTAACTGCTCCTGTAGCTTTTGCTCATGTAGCGCTAACTGCTCCTGTAACCTTTAGCTTGTGTAGTGCTAACTGCTTCTGTAGCCTTAAGTTTGTGAAGGGCTAACTGCTCCTGTAGCCTTTAGCTCGAGCTGGTCTCACCTCGTCCACACGACCACTCTCTTTCCATTCGACGACACACAAACGTTTTTGGCTCCGACCACAGCCACCTTTTGTGCGTCTCTGACATTACTTTCTGTCCTCTGCCCAGGGGCACGATGGGAAATGCAGTCCTGCTCTGTCTCTGTCTGCCCCAGAGGCTCATAGGAAATGGAGTCCGTGTCCATGAGTTCAGGCTCCCGATTGGACAGAGAGGGACTGTTGCTCGGAGACGATTCTGACAAAGCCAAAACAACGTCGCACTCATCCTCCTCCTCTTCCTCCTGCGTTGGGCATCTGATTGGCCCGTTCTCCTCCTTCTGCTCTCTGATTGGCCCATTCTCCTCCTCCTGCTTTCTGATTGGCCCGTTCTCCTCCTGCTGCTCTCTGATTGGCCCGTTCTCCGGACGGGGGTGGAGCAGGACGAAGCCGATACGTTTAAAGTCCAGCTGATCTTTTGGGAGCCGAGGTGGGAAAAGAGTCCCGGGCGGGAAAGGTCCGGACCAATCAGAGCGTAGCAGGGTCAGCTGACTGGATCGGGGGCGGGGCTGATGACTGGAGGGCGGGGCTTCGGAGTTCAACCGGCGAAGGAAGGCGTGAAGAACTGGGAGACTCCTCTGGAAAAGGAGATTCAAAAGTGAGAAAAAGAGGGCAACAGAAAATGAAATTAAAATTTAAAATCAGAAATAAGAATATACAGTGAGCCACAGAGGCATGCAGCGCTCCTGTCTCTCCACCGAGGGGCGCTGCTCTGTCTGAGGAACACAGGCCACAGGCATCGGCCACAGGACCCTCTGGAACCTGAACGCCTGCAGGAGTCACAGACAAGCGTTAACACGGAACCCTGACTATTAGCACGTTGGCTTGTTCTACACAAGAAAACCCTACCTGAGCAATGCATTCTGGGAGAATGTTACGATGTTACCTTGACGATGTTGTCGGGGTTGCCGGGGCGACAGCACTGCAGGATGCGGCGACGAACCTGGACCAGAGTCTTCCTCAAGAGAAACTCTGAGACCAGTTTAACAGGATCAGACGAGTCCTCCATGTTCCTCAGACCCAGGACCAGGAGACTGAGCAAGACCAGAGAAAGACCGGGTTAGACCAGAACCAGTCCAGAGAAAGACCGGGTTAGACCAGGACCAGACCAGAGAAAGACCGGGTTAGACCAGAACCAGACCAGAGAAAGACCGGGTTAGACCAGAACCAGTCCAGAGAAAGACCGGGTTAGACCAGGACCAGACCAGAGAAAGACCGGGTTAGACCAGAACCAGACCAGAGAAAGACCGGGTTAGACCAGAACCAGACCAGAGAAAGACCGGGTTAGACCAGGACCAGACCAGAGAAAGACCGGGTTAGACCAGGACCAGAACAAAGAGACGAAGGTTAGACCAGAGTTAGACCAGAGTTAGACCGGGATCGGTCCCTCACCAGTCCTCAGCTGCAGTGAAGGCAGACGTCCTACGGGGACAGTACAGGTCCGGGTCCAGGTTGGCGCAGGGCAGCAGCTCAGGATAGAGGAAGACCGGCCGGGTCGCAAAGATCCAGGCCAGTTCTGCCGGCAACACAGGAAAACTCCGCACTGCATCGACCAATCACAGGAGAGAATGTCATTAGGAGACGGACAACCAGAGGAAAGCATGGTATTACAGGTTTTAGACGGATCTGAACAGGTTTTAGCCGGTTCAGGGCTGGTTCAGACCTGGTTTTAGCAGGACTGACCTCTCTTGTCCGGGGGCTGGGGCAGGGGTCTGTAGTGGATGGGGTTCAGTCTCGTCTCCTGAAGCAGCTGCAGCGCCCCCTGCAGGTTACAGGCTCTGAACACACTGCTGTAACCGTGGCAACCGCACGATGACATCATCAGCTCCGCCCTCTGAGCCAGGAAGTCCAGCTCCACCTGGAACCACACCAGGCCGGGATTAGTCTAGTCCCAGTCTGGTCCAGGCCTGGTTCCTGTCTATCCCTCATCAAATATAGTCTGAGTCTGTGACATCACTGCATCCAGCACAAAATGGAGGAATCACTGTAAATAGTAACTGTTCTAGACCAGTTCTACACCAGTTCTAGACCAGAATAGTCCAGTTGTAGTTCTATTGTAGTCCAGTTCTAGTCCTTACCAGGAACTGTTTGGTGGTTTGGGCCTCGCTGTGGAGTTTAGCGATAGGTGAAGTCAGGAGGTGGATCTGAGTCAACAGCTGCACGTGCTAGTGATCAAATTATACACAAAAAGTAAAAAAAAAATAGATTAATTAAAAACTGCCAATTTTTTTAGAAAAAGACAAAATGCTGAAACAGTGGACAGGAGTAAAAGTGACTAAAAGTTAGTGAAGACCTGCTGCAGCTGCTGGTGGAGCCGCCGTCTCTGTGCTGCGTTCAGGAACAGGGAGACGGCCTCCGTGTTTTCCAGCGTTCTGAATCTGGGATGTTTTCGTAGAAACTCCAGCTGCTGTCGGACGGTTCTCAGCTCCGCCACCGGCTCGGTCTCAGCAACACAGACTCCTGAAGATCTGAGAAAACATTTAAAAAACACGTTTAGAGATGGTCACCTCAGTTTGGGACTAAAACTAGCACTGTCTTCAGGTTGTCCTTTGACCTTTACCCTCTTCTGTTTGACCTTAACCTTCTGGCTAAGTTTAGAGTCAGATCCTGTAATTATCTCTGTCTGACATATCCAGCTCCAGAATAAACACTTTCTCTGTTTTATGGGCAGACATTACATCCTTATTGATGTCAATGTCAACCAATGGGAGCGCTCCTTTTTCAGAACCAAGCTGTCATTGGACAAAGCTCCTGTTCAAGACAGCAAATTGTAACCTGTTAAGATCCTTGATAATAGTCTAGATGATTTTGTTTTTCAGATGGTTTCTGTTGCAGTCTGAGATTAAACTGTTTTCTTTCATGTAAATAAATAAAAATCGTATACTCAAAGTAGACGCAAAAAAAATTAAAAAGTGTGTAAATCAGTCTTGTGTCCTACTGTGACAGCTGTTGGCCGATGTGGTTCTCTGCCGGAGCCTCCTCCTCTTCCTCATGTCCTTCCTCGTCCTGCTCCTGAGATGCCAGGTCCTCCTTCAGCTGAAGACAACAGAAATCACAGAAATCAATAAAAAACAGTGGATCAGAGGCAATTGATGCGTTCCCGAGGAAAACAGAGGCAAGACTGACCGTCTCAAAGAGCTCCTCCATCAGTTCGTTCACCTCCTTTTCTGTGACACACAACAAATTCTCCTCAGAAATAAATATGGGTGTATTTTAACATAAAACACTGAATAAAACCTATTTAAAAATCACATTATGACGTTATGACAACTTGAAATGTGTTAAATTTCTATTTAAAAGTAATTGATAGTTTTTATTGTAGTAAATACAAATAAATGAATGCAGTCCCCTCAGTGTCCACCAGCTGGAGCAGAGTGTAACTAACAGGGTCAGGGGTCAACAGCAGGGGACGCTGTACTCACTGGTGATTCGCACGGCCTTGTCGTCCCTGTAGTCCTCCAGATCCGGTTCATCCAGATCTGCCAGGAAGTTATACTCAGGGTCGTCTTCATCGTCTCCCTCCTCTGGACACAACCATTATTACACAGGATTAATATCACTGAAAAACCACTAAAACCAGAACAAAACCCATTGAAACCAGTTCAAAACCAAATCCAAATCTGTTCAAACCCATCTAACCCCAGTCTAAATCCAACTAAAACCTGTTCAGATCCCTGTAAGTCCGGCTCACCCTCCAGGTCGGAGCACATGAGTCCTCGGAGCCAGTTGGTCCAGTCCCGGTCTTCGTGTGAAGGGCCGGAGTCATATAAGTCTGGAGTGAAGTCTGGGGCCCGCAGCTCGGCCTCTAACCGACCCAGAGGCACGTCTCTCAGGGGCCGCTTAGACCGGGTCCGGCCCGCCATCAGGTCCAGGTCCGAGTCTTGTAGGGGCTGATGAGAGACCAGGTTAGACCGAGGTTAGATCAGGAGGGTTTAACTGGATTTGGAAGAGTCTGGAATCGTTTCTCAGAATTTAGTTTTAAATGGATTTAAAACTTTTGATCTGGGCCCAGGAAAAAACGTTAAAGAAACACACTAATTAGTGTTTTACTTTCTGGTTTGGACCCAGATCCAGGTTTGGACCCAGTTCTTGTTCTTACCCCGGACCCTGACCCTGGTTCTGACCCTGGTTTTGACCCGGACCCTGGTTCTGACCCTGGTTTTGACCCGGACCCTGGCTCTGACCCTGGCTCTGACCCTGGTTTTGACCCGGACCCTGGCTCTGACCCTGGTTTTGACCCGGACCCTGGCTCTGACCCTGGCTCTGACCCTGGTTCTGACCCTGGTTCTGAACCGGACCCTGGCTCTGACCCTAGTTCTGACCCTGGTTCTGAACCGGACCCTGGCTCTGACCCTGGTTTTGACCCGGACCCTGGCTCTGACCCTGGTTTTGACCCGGACCCTGGCTCTGACCCTGGCTCTGACCCTGGTTTTGACCCGGACCCTGGCTCTGACCCTGGTTTTGACCCGGACCCTGGCTCTGACCCTGGTTCTGACCCTGGTTCTGAACCGGACCTGGAAGGGCTGGATGCAGACACTCAGCTCTTCCTCCACAGCGTGAAGCTTCTCCAGGAAAGCGCTGTCGCTGACGATGGTCCTGCCTCTGCTGCTGTCAATCAAACCCCAAGTGGGCGTGGCTCTTGGGCTGTCGCTCACATGCCTGGTGGGCGTGGCTTTGGGCGGAGGGGGCGGGCCCATGGACACAGACCCTGCCCTCTGACATCGAGAACGACTCCGAGACGTCTGTGAGACAAACAGAAACAGGGAACGATGTTTAGACAGTTTTAACCAAAAACACTATGATTTCAACATTTTTCTGTTTTTCACTGTTTTTGATTTGTTTGTGGCAGATTAGGGTCGTCCTCATTGTCTCCCTCTGAAAGCTGTTCATATCCCTCTAAAACCACCTGCCCAAATCCATCTGAAACCTGTTACCTGCCAGGGGCTGCTGGACTCATCTCTGAGCCGACTCCCTCTCGGTGAAGACGCTGTACTCTCCAGATCACTCTCCTGAAACGTCTGTAACACATCCACCAATCAGAGCACAGCTAGAGACAGCAGCCAATCAGAGAGGAGCAAGAAACAGCAGCCAATCAGAGAGAAGCAAGGAAGAGCAGCCAATCAGAGAGGAGCAAGAAACAGCAGCCAATCAGAGAGAAGCAAGGAAGAGCAGCCAATCAGAGAGGAGCAAGAAACAGCAGCCAATCAGAGAGAAGCAAGGAAGAGCAGCCAATCAGAGAGGAGCAAGAAACAGCAGCCAATAAGAGCACAGTTAGAGACAGCAGTCAATCAGAGAGAAGAGGCAGCAAATAAAGCCCGCCCCCTTTTAGATAAAGTATTCTGATTGGTCGATGTGTGCCTCAGGTGAAAGACAGAGGTGCTTACGTCTTCCGCCGTCTCATCCTCTTCGTCTTCATCAGGTCTGTACTCTTCATCTGAGGAGTCTTCATCAGCCAGAGTCATGTCCACAAACTGAGGAGGCTAGCGAGGAGACGAGGAGGGAGACAGAGGGAAGGTTAGTGCAATTTTTTGTTCTGTTTTTTGTCGTAAACAGTTCCGTGAGGGCCGTACCTTGTGGAGCTCATTCTGTTTCTTGATTGGAGAAATGTTCCAGGCCGGGATCACCTGACACAGAGCAGCCAATTAGAGACGAGCACCGCCGCTCACACACTCACATGTAACACACAGGACGAATAAACGAATAAAGCAGCAGGACATACCACTCCTTTCTCCACCACCTCCTTCAGCTTAGACCGGGTCATCTTCGGCTCCTGAAACACATGTCACATGATCAGCTGCTGCGCTCTCTGATAGGCTGTTACCTGATGACGTAAGAGCGTAACTCACAAACGGAGGAAGGGCTTCGGTGTCATTTATTGCAGCTTTCATCATTGCCACCACGTGTTCATTAGTGATCACCTCCTGGAAAACAAGACTGGGTTAGATCGGGTTAAACCTGGCTTTTGTCCAGGTTTAGACCCAGTGCAGGTTTAGTACTGGTTTAGTGCTGGTTCTTCTTACATGGAGGATGTTCTTGACGTTGACTGTTGTCAGATTGTGTTGTTTGGATTTCGTCTCCAGTGATTGGTCGAGCTGCCTGTCAATCTCTGGCTCACTCTCTGAGGCCCCGCCCCCTTCATCTTCATCAGTTTGTTTTCTCTTTCTCTTCCTTGTTTTGACTTTTGTCTCATCTGTAAAAAGGTTTTAGTTGGATTTGAACATGATTTAGTTGGATTTGAACAGGTTTTAGTTGGGTTTACCCATGGTGATGATGAGACTGGAGTCAGTGGTGTCCTCTTCCACCAATAGAAACCCTTCCTCTTCGTCTGTAGCCCCGCCCCCATCACATGGGACCCCGCCCCCTATACATCTGGCCCCGCCTCCTGACGCAGCAGGACCCGATGGTTGCAGAGGTGCATCATGGGAAACGGTTCGAGTTGAACCGTAGTCAAGTTTAAGGCGCTTTCTGACCGGGTTCATCGTGACGTCACATGACCTCTGAGGAGACGAGGGAAGGAAATAAATGAGGGAGGAAACAGACAAGGGAAATAATTAGACACTCAAAGTCAGTGAATGCACCATAGCTCCAGCTCAATTATCATACATGTGGCAATCTATCTCTGAGTGATTGTGACCTCAATAAATTAGTGTTAGTACAATAATTATGACCTCTGTGCAGTCAATAATTGTAAAAATCTGTAAATGTAAAGGGGTGCACGGTAGCAAAGAGTAACCTTGCGCTCCAGCTGGATTCTCGCGAGATTTGGGAGTTTCCAAAACTCTTGTAAATCCATCTTGTATCGCACCAACCAAACCGCTTGAGTCGCGAACCGTGGACTCACCGGACTCTTTTGACCAATGATGTTGCAGCACTAACAGGTAGAGGCGGGTTTTTAATTTGAAGAAAGCAACTAGTGCTCTCTTCTCCTCTTTGTTATCAACATGGCTACGCCGAAAGACGTTAGTGTTGACGCTGCTATCGAAACATTTTTGTCAGAAGTAGAGAGTATTTCTTCTTTGAAAGAAGCGCAAAGAGTGGCACGTCATATCGTTGCTGTGATTGGTTAAAGAAACCTCATGATAAGTGGATATTAGTCGGTGCTTCATCCAATCAACACCAAGTTTTTGACAGAAGGCGCCTCCCTTTTGCAAACGCTTTCAACGGGAGCCTTCCCAGATGGTACTGCGAAATAGACTATGTTCTGTGGAGCAGTTCTATCTGGCAGAATCAGGTTAAGCAAAGAGGGTCGTGAGTTCAAATCCCGGCCGACTCAAACATCGCTGATTGTGGCTGATGCAAACATTGTGAGGCAATGAACTGGCCATTGTCCAGGTTGTCCCCTGCCTAGGGCCCAAAGCTGCTGGGATAGGCTCCAGCCCTGCAACTCCCAGCGGGACCAAGCAGTAGAAAATAAATGAATGAATGTAAATTTATGATCATTTTTTTAAAGGTGCGCCGATTGATCAGTCACCGATCACGATCGGCCGATCATGGCTATAAATAGTGTGATCGGTGATTGGCAAAATGGCCGATCAGAAAACCCGATCATGCGCATGCGCAGAACAAGCGAGGTTTGTCCTTAACGTTTATCCATAGCATTTAAGTCTAAACAGCTTCTCCGGTCTGGCGGTTTTTCGAGGTGTCAAAGACGGACTCCCAGATTCCACTGCATGTGTTGCGGCTCCGCTCCGCCACGCACTCCGCAGCAAATACACATCCGTTGTTTTCAATGAGAGCATTTCCACTGCATCCGCTGCGTTAAGGCAAGTCATGTTGTTGAATACCTGCCTTAAATAGCCCACCATAGAAGATTGTTATTTGGTTCATAAACCAACTTGCATTTTGTTTTTGCACTTATAAAAACTGTGGCAATATGTTTTGCTAATAGCCACAACATATGTTTTTGGTTTGTTGTTGAATGACCAGTAATTGCTTGTGGACAATTTTAGAAAATGGAAAACCTTTACTAAGTAAAGGAGAAATATTTATTTACTCTTATTGAAGTCCTGCAACATTGAGAGCTACCTGTGGATTGGCAGAGATTCTTTAATGGTTTATACCTATGTTTGTTTTGGGGAAACCTGGCTGTTAGTTGAAAAAAAAAATACAAAATTAGTAAATAAAAGAACAGTTAAACAGTTTAATTCAGTGGTTCATGCTACGTTTACTCTGTGATGGGAGTTAAAAAAAAATAACTCGTGTTTGTATTGTCACATTTTCATTTTACAATGATAATTTGTACTGAAATAGGATCATTTTGGGCTGTCTGTGTGAGTTTTTGGTTTTGAGTATCAACACTGAACAGACCCTCACTGACTGTTATCAGAGTACTGCCAGTGAACGAACCACAGCTCCAGTCGGTTAATTTCTCACTCAAATGTGAAAAGTTAGAAATCCCTGGATGAGACAAAACAAAAAACAAACAAACAAAAAAACAAAAATAAGACTATACAGGAGCTAAACCTGGTCTAAACCAGATCTAGACCAGATCTTGTGTGAGTGTTTACAATCAGTAGCATTAGCCGCCGTTAGCTCCGGAGACTAACAGCTAAATGCTAACCCGTTTCTTTACTGAACCAAAGCCACCGGAAACAGACCTGAGCCGCAGCCGTTAACCGCGTGACTCTGCGGTGAGTCCTCTCTCGCGCGGACACCGTTCCCGTCCTCACATCAAACCCACGCGAACAAAAAGCGAAGTTTACCGCCACTGCGCCGCTCCGCTCCAACTGCTGCCAAACTACACTTCCGGGGAACAAATCACACTTCCGGTTTTGCGTCACGGCGTGGTGACGTAAACCCTGTTCGTGTTGGGCGACTCGGTCATGGAGCTACTCAGACCGAAGGGGGGCGCTGCAACTCGGACTGTTTCAAGTTCACCGCAGAAGAAGAACCGTCTATGGACCTCACACTCAGAGCGGGACTGAGTCAAACAAAACCCCGTGAAGAACCACCAGAACTCCACAAACAGAACTTCACTTTCCCCTAGACACCCCCCAGACACGGACCCAACCAGAACCAGGACCGAGCCGGAGGAGAGCGGCCCCGGGAGCAGAGCCCAGGAGCCGCCGCAGACATGGAGCCTTCCCCGTCCAAAGCCAAGCCGCAGGGCCGGCTGCTGGTGTCCACTCCGCTGGACGCCAAGGACGAGCTGGAGGAGGTAGAACCGAGCCCGAAGCTGCGGCTCTGAACCCAATTTAGGGCTGTTCTGAGGCGGGATGATTCTAAAACAACCCTTGCTGATGTTTTTAAAGTTTTATTAACTAAATCCACAGAAAAACAGGGCTAGCGGCTAACGGCTAACCCCGAGCTAGCGCCGTTAGCTGCATTCTGACCGGAGTTAGGAGCCTCTCACAGGGTAAACTACACGGTGACGGCTCGGTTCGGGAGGGGTCCACGGGGGGTTTTGCGTGGGCCCGGAACAGAGCCGTGGTTTGGTCACGGACCTAGGTTTTAGCCTCAGAGAGTTAGCCTAGTGCTAGCAGTGGTAAACACAGCAGAAAGTGACAGATGTCAACAGCCAGCTTATCAGGACCGATAGAGATCAGTTATGAAATATTTTCCATGCTGTTTTTGTTTATATCTGCACGTGCTCACCTGAAAAACAAGTCCTAACCCTGGTCTGACCCTGGTCTCTGTTCCCTGTAGAGACTGGAGCGCTGTGTTGGGATCGTCCACTCTTTGATAAATGGACTTTCAGAAAGAGAAGCCAATGATGCTCTTACTGCAAATGTAAGCCCTCACTCACCTGTCGTCGTTCACCTGCTGTGTTTATTCACAGAAGAGCAATGGTTTATCTGCTATATTGACCTGTGTTCTTACTTGTGCAGGTGTGTAAAGGGCAGCAGCAGCACGAGGAGGTGTGTTTGGGGCTTTTCACTCTGATCCTAACCGAACAGGCTCAGGCTCAGAGGGTGAGTGCCATGGGACTGACCCTAATTTGTGTTCGTCTGATATAAACCTCATGGTGTCTGTTCCCTCAGAGCTACAGGGACCTGACGCTGGTGAACAGAGACGGCATGAATGTGGTTTTAGTCAAAATCAACCAGATCCTGATGGAGAAGTTCCTGAAGCTGCAGGACGGGCCCCGGACTCAGGTCTGCTCTGATTATTCTACATCTACAGTGTTGTACACAGAGACGATGGGGCTCCTGACTCAGTTAGAGATAGATCAGGTAGAACAGGCTTGTCTCTGTCACATCAGATCAAAGTCAAGACGTTAGCATCTGGACTCAGTTTATAGCAGTGGTGTTTGTGTTGGTTTATTAATGATTATTTGTGTTCCAGTTGGTGTGGCTGGTGTTTGTGTTGGTTTATTAATGATTATTTGTGTTCCAGTTGGTGTGGCTGGTGTTTGTGTTGGTTTATTAATGATTATTTGTGTTCCAGTTGGTGTGGCTGGTGTTTGTGTTGGTATATTAATGATTATTTGTGTTCCAGTTGGTGTGGCTGGTGTTTGTGTTGGTTTATTAATGATTATTTGTGTTCCAGTTGGTGTGGCTGGTGTTTGTGTTGGTTTATTAATGATTATTTGTGTTCCAGTTGGTGTGGCTGGTGTTTGTGTTGGTTTATTAATGATTATTTATGTTCCAGTTGGTGTGGCTGGTGTTTGTGTTGGTTTATTAATGATTATTTGTGTTCCAGTTGGTGTGGCTGGTGCGGGAGCTGGTGAAGACTGCGGTTATGGGAGCAGACGGAGTCGTGATGACTCTGCTCAAACAGATTGCAGGTCCATCTTAGTTTCACATTAAATTTAAGAAAAACACAGTTTAATCTCCCACTGTAACAGGAACCATCTGAAAAAAACAGATGTCATCCAGACTTTCTTCTCAAGGATTTTAATAATAAGAATTTTCAGTCCTGTACAGAAGCTTTGTCCTATCACAGCTCAAAAAAGACTAATATAAACAAAGAAGAGGGATGTAACGTGAAACTGAGATAAATAGTGGCTTCAGTCACACAGTGTTTAACGAGACGACAGGTTAAGGCCAGAGAGAAACCCAGTAGGTTTTTTCCTATAGTTTAATAAAATAATGCAGAAAGGGCCTTCTGAAGCCAATGTGAAGAGACCCAGAGCTTTAACCTCAGCCCAGAGTCAGTCATGTTCTGTGTTTCAGGAGGAGACATCTCCAGTAAGAACCTGTGGCTGGCTGAGAGCGTCCTGGACATTCTCCTGGAGCAAAAGTACGTCTCCGGAACAACACCACACTCCAGAGCCCAGTGTTACTGTAGAAGGGCCTAATTTGAGTCCTGGTTTATCAATAAATGCTTAGTCTATGCGTTTAACTGATAAGCTTCATGAATAAGTCACAATACGACACAGCTAGCAGCATTTTGAAGAAGAAACAGACACAAAGCATCAATCACTATCATTATTTCTTGAGGTTTTTCAACTGTTTTTACACTTTCACCTTCTATATTTTTAGTTTTTTTCAAAGAGTAGCACTGTTTTATTACTGTTTTGATGTAGAATCGTGTTGGACACTGTGTCCTGTTTCCTCTCAGGGAGTGGGTGCTGAAAAGCGGGATGCTGATCGCGATGGCCGTCTACACGTACCTGCGTCTCATCGTGGATCATGGAGCCTCCAACCTGCTGCAGCTCAGACAGAAGGAGGTGGACTTCTGCATCTCCATGATCCGGGAGAAGGTGAGGCAAAATCTCAGGAAAACAGGTCTGAACCGGCTGAAACCAGGTTCAATCTGAGGAAAATCTGTTTAAAAAAAAACTGTAGTTACCTGTGGCCTGTAACCAGTTTTTAGCCTTCATAAATAAAACAAAAAACTTTGTCAACATAATCTATAAAGCTGTCTTAACGAAATTTATCCAGTTTTTTGATAAGTTTTCAGGTGTGGCTGTGACATATCCATCATTTGGGGTTACGTCATGGTTACTTGCTTTGGAGACACATTTGACATTTCCGTGAAGTTTAAGCTTTAAAGCACGACATGTAGTCCTGCCGAGGACATTTATGGTGGGCCATTATCACCGCCCGTGGCTTTAATTTTTACCTGTATTTCCTGTTTCCTGTTGTAGTTCATGGACTGCGTGATCATTGGCAGAGACCTGGTCCGTTTGCTGCAGAACGTGGCTCGGATTCCAGAGATGGAGCTGCTCTGGAGAGACTTACTGCACAACCCCCAGACCCTCAGCCCCCAGTTCACAGGTGACTGCATTACCCACAATCCCCCAGTTCACAGGTGACTGCCTCCGTCCTGCAGCTGTGAGCCCGTCCTGCAGCAGGTTGGGGTCCTATTCACAGTAGACCCTAAGCTCAGTTTGTTGTTTTTTAAAGGAATCCTGCAGCTGCTCACGGCTCGGACGTCCAGAAAGTTCTTGGCCTGTCGCCTCACACCAGACATGGAGACCAAACTACTGTTCATGACCTCCAGGGTGAGCAAAACCATGCAAAACCTGTTTATTCACAGGTAAACCTTGTTCAGAACTCTCTAGGATCCGTCCCAATCACTACACACCCCATGAACCCCTCTAAACCCTGTCTGAACCCACAGGTGAGGTTCGGCCAGCAGAAGCGGTACCAGGACTGGTTCCAGAGGCAGTACCTGTCGACGGCCGAGAGCCAGTCTCTTCGCTGTGACCTGATCCGTTACATCTGCGGCGTGGTGCATCCGTCCAACGAGGTTCTGAGCTCGGACATCCTGCCGCGCTGGGCCATCATCGGCTGGCTCCTCACCACCTGCACGGTACTCGAGTCCAGATCCCCCGGTCTCTGCCGGTCCTGATCCCCGGTCTATACCGGTCCTGATCCCCGGTCTATGCCGGTCCTGATCCCCGGTCTTTGCCGGTCCTGATCCCCGGTCTATACCGGTCCTGATCCCCGGTCTATACCGGTCCTGATCCCCGGTCTCTGCCGGTCTTGATCCCCGGTCTATACCGGTACTGATCCCCGGTCTCTGCCGGTCTTGATCCCCGGTCTATACCGGTACTGATCCCCGGTCTCTGCCGGTCTTGATCCCCGGTCTATACCGGTACTGATCCCCGGTCTATACCGGTCTTGATCCCCGGTCTATACCGGTACTGATCCCCGGTCTATACCGGTCTTGATCCCCGGTCTCTGCCGGTCTTGATCCCCGGTCTATACCGGTACTGATCCCCGGTCTATACCGGTCTTGATCCCCGGTCTCTGCCGGTCCTGATCCCCGGTCTTTGCCGGTCCTGATCCCCGGTCTTTGCCGGTCCTGATCCCCGGTCTATGCCGGTCCTGATCCCCGGTCTATGCCGGTCCTGATCCCCGGTCTTTGCCGGTCCTGATCCCCGGTCTATGCCGGTCCTGATCCCCGGTCTATGCCGGTCCTGATCCCCGGTCTTTGCCGGTCCTGATCCCCGGTCTTTGCCGGTCCTGATCCCCCGGTCTTTATCCAGCTCTGTCTTAATAATAATAATAATCTCTGTCTGTTTCAGTCGAATGTCGCTGCGTCTAACGCCAAACTGGCTTTGTTCTACGACTGGCTCTTCTTCAACCCCGAGAAGGACAGCATCATGAACATCGGTAAATCTGACCAAACCCTGTTCAGATCTGATTTAAACCTGATTAAATCCTTCTAAAACCTGTTCAGATCCCTCTAAACCGTGTGGTTTTGTCCAGAGCCTGCCATCCTGGTGATGCACCACTCCATGAAGCCTCACCCTGCCATCACAGCCACGCTGCTGGACTTCATGTGTCGGGTACGTGTTTATCTGTCTGTTGTGTTCTCACCTGTATTCACCTGTTCTCACCTGTATTCACCTGTTCTCACCTGTATTCACCTGTTCTCACCTGTTCTCACCTGTATTCACCTGTATTCACCTGTTCTCACCTGTTCTCACCTGTATTCACCTGTATTCACCTGTTCTCACCTGTTCTCACCTGTATTCACCTGTTCTCACCTGTATTCACCTGTATTCACCTGTTCTCACCTGTATTCACCTGTTCTCACCTGTATTCACCTGTTCTCACCTGTTCTCACCTGTTCTCACCTGTTCTCACCTGTTCTCACCTGTATTCACCTGTATTCACCTGTATTCACCTGTTCTCACCTGTATTCACCTGTATTCACCTGTTCTCACCTGTTCTCACCTGTTCTCACCTGTATTCACCTGTTCTCACCTGTATTCACCTGTTCTCACCTGTATTCACCTGTTCTCACCTGTATTCACCTGTTCTCACCTGTATTCACCTGTATTCACCTGTTCTCACCTGTATTCACCTGTTCTCACCTGTTCTCACCTGTTCTCACCTGTATTCACCTGTATTCACCTGTTCTCACCTGTATTCATGTATGAGCTGGTGTTTTGCTGTTTTTATCCCTCCTCATGTTTGTGTTCTGACAGTGTTGGTTTTTCTCCAGATCATCCCTCACTTCTTTCCTCCGCTGGAGACTCAGGTGCGACAGGGCGTCTTCAACTCCCTCACCTTCATCATGGAGAAGAGGGTCCTGGCGTAAGTCTCCCTTCTGCTCCTCTGTTTGTCTGTTTTCACCTGTGATCTTCACCTGTGATCTTCACCTGTGATCTTCACCTGTGATCACAGACACCTGGCGCCTCTGTTCGATAATCCCAAACTGGACCGAGAGCTGAGGGCGATGCTCAGAGACAGGTTTCCTGAGTTCTGCAGCTCTCCTTCTCCTCCCACTGAAGGTACTGCTGCTCTGCTGCCCCCTGCTGGTGTAGACACACCAGCAGGGGGCAGCAGAGTAAAACACAGATTTATCTTCTCCTGTCTCCTCTCTCCTGACGCCTGTCTCCTCTCTCCTGATGCCTGTCTCCTCTCCTCTCTCCTCTCTCCTCTCCTCTCTCCTCTCTCCTCTCCTCTCTCCTCTCCTCTCTCCTCTCTCCTGTCTCCTCTCTCCTCTCCTCTCTCCTCTCTCCTCTCTCCTCTCCTCTCTCCTCTCCTCTCTCCTCTCTCCTCTCTCCTCTCTCCTCTCTCCTCTCTCCTCTCCTCTCTCCTCTCTCCTCTCTCCTGTCTCCTGTCTCCTCTCTCCTCTCTCCTGACTCCTCTCTCCTCTCCTCTCTCCTCTCTCCTCTCTCCTCTCTCCTCTCCTCTCTCCTCTCTCCTCTCGCCTGACTCCTCTCTCCTCTCTCCTGACTCCTCTCTCCTCTCTCCTGACTCCTCTCTCCTCTCTCCTCTCTCCTCTCGCCTGACTCCTCTCTCCTCTCTCCTGACTCCTCTCTCCTCTCTCCTGTCTCCTCTCTCCTGACTCCTGTCTCCTCTCTCCTCTCTCCTGACTCCTGTCTCCGCTCCTGTCTCCTCTCCTGTCTCCTCTCTCCTGACTCCTCTCTCCTCTCTCCTGACTCCTCTCTCCTGTCTCCTCTCTCCTGACTCCTCTCTCCTGTCTCCTGTCTCTTGTCTCCTCTCCTCTCTCCTCTCCTCTCTCCTCTCTCCTCTCTCCTGTCTCCTCTCTCCTCTCTCCTGACTCCTCTCTCCTGTCTCCTCTCTCCTCTCTCCTGTCTCCTCTCCTCTCTCCTCTCTCCTGACTCCTGTCTCCTCTCTCCTGTCTCCTCTCTGCTCTCTCCTGACTCCTGTCTCCTCTCTCCTCTCTCCTGACTCCTGTCTCCTCTCTCCTGTCTCCTCTCTCCTCTCTCCTGACTCCTCTCTCCTGTCTCCTCTCTCCTGTCTCCTCTCTCTTCTCTCCTGACTCCTGTCTCCTCTCTCCTGACTCCTATCTCCTCTCTCCTTAGTGAAGCTGGAGGAGGCGTCTCTCTTGGACAGCCATCTTTTGGACAAAGACGAAGGTTGCTACGACAACACAGAGGCCGCCTTCTCCGACGACGAGGACGAGCTCAGCAGCAAAGGTCTGGACCAGACTCGGACTAAAACCAGTCTGGACCGGACTCGGACCAAAATCAGTCTGGACTGGACTTGGACCAAAACCAGTCTGGACCGGACTCAGACCCAAACCAGTCTGAACCCGACCAGAATTACTTCAGCAGCTGGTCTGACTGGTTTTGGTCCGGCCTGACTGGTTTTGGTCCGGTCTGACTGGTTTTGGTCCGGTCTGACTGGTTTTGGTCCGGTCTGACTGGTTTTGGTCCGGCCTGACTGGTTTTGGTCCGGTCTGACTGGTTTTGGTCCGGCCTGACTGGTTTTGGTCCGGTCTGACTGGTTTTGAAGAATAAAAATGTCTCTAAGGAAACTAAATAAATCATGTTTTCTGCTTTTCTTTCCTTTTGTTTTCATCCAAACTCCAGGAAAGAAGCGAGAGTTCCGGTTCCACCCGATCAGAGAGGCGGTTCTGGAGGAACCCGCCGACATCACGCCGTGGCTCGACCAATTAGATGACAGCATGAAGGAGAAGGTCCAGCAGCTGCAGAAAACCAGGTTAGACCTGCTTTAGACCCGCTTTAGACCCTCTTTAGACCCTCTTTAGACCCTCTTTAGACCCTCTTTAGACCTGCTTTAGACCCGCTTTAGACCCGCTTTAGACCTGGTTTAGACCCTCTGTAAGACCCCCTTTAGACCCGCTTTAGACCCTCTTTAGACCCTCTTTAGACCCGCTTTAGACCCGCTTTAGACCCTCTTTAGACCCACTATAGACCCTCTTTAGACCTGGTTTAGACCCTCTGTAAGACCCCCTTTAGACCCTCTGTAGACCCTCTTTAGACCTGGTTTAGACCCTCTTTAGACCCGCTTTAGACCCGCTTTAGACCCGCTTTAGACCCTCTTTAGACCCACTTTAGACCCTCTTTAGACCTGGTTTAGACCCTCTGTAAGACCCTCTTTAGACCCTCTTTAGACCCCCTTTAGACCCTCTTTAGACCTAGCCTGGCCAGCCAGACCGACTTTCTCATTGTATTACATACAGAGAAAGTTAGTCTGGGATCGTCCAATCTGCCTCCGATTTCTGCTCCGGCACTTTCTTTCCGACCAATCGTAGCGAGGGAGGCGGGATTTTGTTTCGCGTCATATTGAGCGCGAGAAAACAGTAGCAGGTTTAGGGAGCTTACTACGATCGAAATAAGCACTAAACTCGATATTACACCCCGTGTCCTCAGATTTTCTGACAAAAACAACAGAAGTCATTCACCGTCTCCGAAGCATCTTCTCTCTCGAGCCACGCTGGTGTACGCTGTGGTTTGTTGACAACTAGAATAAGTTTCGCTTTCCTTACGTCACATCCGTGGCTTCTCTGATTGGTTCACTCAGCGAGCGTTAGTTCTGCCCATGGTCCTGCCTTGAAATCCTGTTTAAATCCATCGATCCCAGACTAACTTTCTCTGTATGTAATACAAAGAGAAAGCCGTCTTGCTGGCCAGGCTACTTTAGACCCTCTTTAGACCCTCTGTAGACCCGGTTTAGACCCCCTTTAGACCCCCTTTAGACCCCCTTTAGACCCTCTTTAGACCTGGTTTAGACCTGGGTTAGACCTGGTTTCACCTGTGTGTGTTTGCAGTGACACAGAGACTCAGTGTGAGGTGATGCAGGAGATTGTGGACCTGGTTCTAGAGGTGAGTCCTTCCCTTGGTTCCTTCCCTCTGTTCCCTCGGGTCCTTCCCTTGGTTCCTTCCCTCTGTTCCCTTGGTTCCTTCCCTCGGTTCCTTCCCTCTGTTCCCTCGGTTCCTTCCCTCGGTTCCTTCCCTCTGTTCCCTCGGTTCCTTCCCTCGGTTCCTTCCCTCTGTTCCCTCGGGTCCTTCCCTCGGTTCCTTCCCTCTGTTCCCTCGGGTCCTTCCCTCGGTTCCTTCCCTCTGTTCCCTCGGTTCCTTCCCTCGGTTCCTTCCCTCTGTTCCCTCGGGTCCTTCCCTCGGTTCCTTCCCTCTGTTCCCTCGGGTCCTTCCCTCGGTTCCTTCCCTCTGTTCCCTCGGTTCCTTCCCTTGGTTCCTTCTCTCTGATCTCCGTGTGATCCTCAGGATGACTTCGACACGGAGCAGATGTCGGCGTTGGCCTCGTGTTTGTCGGAGCTGTTTAAGGAACACTTCAGAGGAGACGTTCTGCCGGAGGAGATCACAGAGGAGTATGACTCTTTTATTTCAGTTTTATTTTATTTGTTTGGTTTGACCCGAGTCTAGGTTTAGTCCGGCTCCGGTCCGGTTTGGCCCGAGTCTAGGTTTAGTCCGGCTCCGGTCCGGTTTGGCCCGAGTCTAGGTTTAGTCCGGCTCCGGTCCGGTTTGGCCCGAGTCTAGGTTTAGTCCGGCTCCGGTCCGGTTTGGCCCGAGTCTAGGTTTAGTCCGGCTCCGGTCCGGTTTGGCCCGAGTCTAGGTTTAGTCCGGCTCCGGTCCGGTTTGGCCCGAGTCTAGGTTTAGTCCGGCTCCGGTCCGGTTTGGCCCGAGTCTAGGTTTAGTCCGGTCCGGTTTGACCCGAGTCTAGGTTTAGTCCGGCTCCGGTCCGGTTTGGCCCGAGTGCTCTGGTCCGGTTTAACCCGGTCTCTCTGGTGCAGGTCCCTGGAGGAGTCCGTGGGTAAACCCGTGTGTCTGATCTTCAGGAACCTGGTCCTGATGCAGGAGGACAACAGCGGCTTTTCAGTTTTACTCGACCTTTTGGCAGAACTTTACCAGAAACAGCCCAAGATCGGATACCACCTGCTCTACTACCTTAAGGCCAGGTAAGACCGGGTTTAGACCGCGTTTAGACCAGCTCGAACCGCTGGTGTTCTGGTGCATGATGGGAAACGGAGTCCCGTGTGTGTCGACAGTAAAGCGGCGAACGGGAAGATGCTGCTGTACGAGTCGTTCGCTCAGGCCACGGCGTTAGGAGACCTCCACACCTGTCTCATGATGGACATGAAGGCCTGCCAGGAGGACGACGTCCGGCTGCTCTGCTACCTGACCCCCTCCATCTACTCCGAGGTGAGGAGGGGGTTCAGAGGGGGTCTGAGGGGTTTAGAGGGGTCTGAGAGGGGCTCACAGGGGGCTGAGGGGGTTTAGAGGGATCTGAGAGGGGTCTGAGGGGGTTTAGAGGGGGTCTGAGGGGGGCTCACAGAGGTCTGAGGGGTTTAGAGGGGTCTGAGAGGGGCTCACAGGGGGCTGAGGGGGTTTAGAGGGGGGCTGGGGGGGTTTAGAGGGTCTGAGGGGGTTCAGAGGGGTCTGAGGGGGGCTGAGGGGGTTTAGAGGGTCTGAGGGGGTTCAGAGGGGTCTGAGGGGGTTCAGAGGGGTTCAGAGGGAGCTGAGGGGGTTCAGAGGGGTCTGAGGGGGGCTGAGGGGGTTTACAGGGTCTGAGGGGGTTCAGAGGGGTCTGAGGGGGGCTGAGGGGGTTTAGAGGGTCTGAGGGGGTTTAGAGGGGTCTGAGGGGGGCTGAGGGGGTTTAGAGGGTCTGAGGGGGTTCAGAGGGGTTCAGAGGGAGCTGAGGGGGTTCAGAGGGGTCTGAGGGGGGCTGAGGGGGTTTAGAGGGTCTGAGGGGGTTCAGAGGGGGCTGAGGGGGTTTAGAGGGGGTTTTCCAGGATTAAACTGGTGTTTGTTTGTTTTAATTTATTTCTGTCACAGTTAAATGTTAAGTGTTTGTTCAGTTTCCAGACGAGACGTTACGAAGCGGAGAGCTGTTGAACATGATCGTAGCAGTGATCGACTCCACTCAGGTACCAGCACTCACCTGTAACTCACCTGTAACTCACCTGTCTTTAACCCCTCTGACTGTCACACACCTGTCTGAGTCTGTTCTAGTAACACCTGTATGTGTCTGGTCTGAGCAGCTGCAGGAGCTGATGTGCCACGTGATGATGGGGAACCTGGTGATGTTCAGGAAAGACTCTGTCCTCAACATCCTCAGTGAGAACATTTACACACACACCACCTAGAGACCCCCGACAAGACCCCCACGAGACCCCCGACAAGACCCCCACGAGACCCCCGACAAGACCCCCACGAGACCCCCGACAAGACCCCGACAAGACCCCCACGAGACCTCCGACAAGACCCCACGAGACCCCCGACAAGACCCCCACGAGACCCCCGACAAGACCCCCACGAGACCCCCACAAGACCCCACGACCTCCGACAAGCCCCACGAGACCCCGACAAGACCCCACGAGACCCCCGACAAGACCCCACGAGACCCCCGACAAGACCCCCACGAGACCCCCGACAAGACCCCCACGAGACCCCCGACAAGACCCCACGAGACCCCCGACAAGACCCCCACGAGACCCAGACGAAGCTCACAAATAATTGATGTTATTTTAATTCGGTTTGAATGCTGCAGTTCAGACTCTAACTGCTCTCTGTGCCTTTTTTTTCCCTGGTCTGGTCCTGGTCTGGTCTGGTCTGGTCTGGTCCTGGTCTTGTCCTGGTCTGGTCTGGTCTGGTCCCGGTCTGGTCCTGGTCCTGGTCTGGTCCGTGTCCCGGTCTGGTCCTGGTCTGGTCCCGGTCTGGTCTGGTCCGTGTCCCGGTCTGGTCCCGGTCTGGTCCGTGTCCCGGTCTGGTCCCGGTCTGGTCCCGGTCCTGGTCTGGTCCGTGTCCTGGTCCGTCTTCAGTCCAGAGTCTGGACTGGGAGACCTTTGAGCAGTACAGCACGTGGCAGCTGTTTCTGGCTCACAGTATTCCTCTGGAGACCATCATCCCCATCCTCCAGCATCTCAAGTATAAAGGTACTGCACACCTGAGAGACACCCGAGACACACCCGAGAGACACCCGAGACACACCCGAGAGACACCCGAGACACACCCGAGAGACACCCGAGACACACCCGAGAGACACCCGAGACACACCCGAGAGACACCCGAGAGACACCCGAGACATACCCGAGACACACCCGAGACACACCCGAGAGACACCCGAGACACACCCGAGAGACACCCGAGACACACCCGAGAGACACCCGAGACACACCCGAGACACACCCGAGAGACACCCGAGACACACCCGAGAGACACCCGAGACACACCCGAGAGACACCCGAGACACACCCGAGAGACACCCGAGACACACCCGAGAGACACCCGAGAGACACCCGAGACATACCCGAGAGACACCCGAGACATACCCGAGAGACACCCGAGACATACCCGAGACACACCCGAGACACACCCGAGACATACCCGAGACATACCCGAGACACACCCGAGAGACACCCGAGACACACCCGAGAGACACCCGAGAGACACCCGAGACATACCTTAGAGACACCCGAGAGACACCCGAGACATACCCGAGAGACACCCGAGAGACACCCGAGACACACCCGAGAGACACCCGAGAGACACCCGAGACACACCCGAGAGACACCCGAGAGACACCCGAGAGACACCCGAGACATACCCGAGAGACACCCGAGACATACCCGAGAGACACCAGAGACATACCCGAGACACACCCGAGACATACCCGAGACATACCCGAGACACACCCGAGAGACACCCGAGACACACCCGAGAGACACCCGAGACACACCCGAGACATACCTGAGAGACACCCGAGAGACACCCGAGACATACCCGAGAGACACCCGAGACTCACCCGAGACACACCCGAGAGACACCCGAGACACACCCGAGACTCACCCGAGACACACCCGAGAGACACCCGAGACACACCCGAGAGACACCCGAGACATACCCGAGAGACACCCGAGAGACACCCGAGACATACTCGAGAGACACCCGAGAGACACCCGAGAGACACCCGAGACATACTCGAGAGACACCCGAGAGACACCCGAGACATACCCGAGAGACACCCGAGACACACCCGAGAGACACCCGAGACACACCCGAGACATACCCGAGAGACACCCGAGAGACACCCGAGACATACCCGAGAGACACCCGAGACACACCCGAGACATACCCGAGAGACACTCGAGAGACACCCTAGACATACCCGAGAGACACCCGAGACATACCCGAGAGACACCCGAGACATACCCGAGAGACATACCCGAGAGACACCCGAGACATACCCGAGAGACACCCAAGACACACCCGAGAGACACCCGAGAGACACCCGAGACATACCCGAGAGACATACCCGAGACACACCCGAGACATACCCGAGAGACACCCGAGACATACCCGAGAGACACCCGAGAGACACCCGAGACACACCCGAGACATACCCGAGAGACACCCGAGACATACCCGAGAGACACTCGAGAGACACCCGAGACGCAAATTTTCTTCCAAATAAACCATCTTTAACGTAGTAAATAAAGATGGCACAGAGAAAAAAAAACAAATAAAGTTGCACAGAGAGAGATGTGCGCCCTCTGCTGGAGGGTTGATGATAAATAGTGTGAGGTTGGAAAAGTGAAACGTGTTTTTTCCAGAACATCCCGAGGCTCTGTCCTGTTTACTGCTGCAGCTGCGACGAGAAAAGTAAGTTCCACTTCAGCTCAGCTTTACTCAGACAGTATTATTCTCCTGTCCTCACCTCCTCTCCTCGTCCCCTCAGACCCTCGGAGGACATGGTGAAGATGGTCCTGTCCCGGCCCTGTCACCATGACGACCAGTTCACCACCAGTCTGCTCCGGCACTGGGCCACGAAGCACGACGACGCTCTGGGAGAACACATCAAGGCACAGCTCATCAAGAACAACAGCCAGCCGCGCAAGAGACAGAGGTCAGGGGTCAGACCGGGGTCAGACTGGGGTCAGAGAGGTCTGAACAGGTTTTAGTCAGATTTGTGCAGGTTCTGGGTGGTTCTGACCTGGCTCTGACCCGCTTCTAGGTGGCTTTGACCTGGTTCTGACCCGTTTTTTGTCTGCTCTGTCCTCAGTCTGCGCAGTTCCAGCAGTAAACTGGCTCAGCTGACTCTGGAGCAGATCCTGGAGCATCTGGACAATCTGCGTCTGAGCCTCAGCAACATCAAGAACAACTGTGAGAGAACCACCAATAATACGATCAGTACTGTTATAGATCCATAAAGTATCTAGAGTATACAGCACCAAGCACAATATTATTACTCTTGATCCAAAAATATCAAAAAAAGGTTATTATTCAGCACAAACTGTAAAAACAGTTTTTAAGTGGTTTAAATTTAATATAGACTATTTTTTCTTCCTGCTCTTCTCTGATTGGCCCGTCCCGCTCCTCTCTGATTGGTCCGTCCCGCTCCTCTCTGATTGGTCCGTCCCGCTCCTCTCTGATTGGTCCGTCCCGCTCCTCTCTGATTGGCCCGTCCTGCTCTTCTCTGATTGGTCCGTCCCGCTCCTCTCTGATTGGTCCATCCCGCTCTTCTCTGATTGGTCCGTCCAGTTTTCTCCCAGACCCCGATCCTTCAGGCTCTGCAGCACGTTCAGGCGAGCTGCGACGAGGCCCACAAAATGAGGTCGGTACTTTTACGCAGCTTTAGTTTTTCTGTGCTTCCTGTTGTCTTCAATTTGTGTTTTTGTCTCTGGTCCAGGTTCAGCGATCTCTTCTCTTTGGCCGAAGAGTTCGAAGATTCTCAGAGCAAACCTCCCAAATCCAGACGTAAAGCTCCACCCGCCTCGTCTCCGCGGCAACGCAAAGGTGTAGCTCCGCCCACCACCACCACAGAAGAGGAGAGCGCCTCCAGCAGCGCCTCGGTATGAAACCTTTTCTTTCTGTATTCTTTTTTTTTTAATTTGTTGTAACAATAAAGATAAATGTTTGTTTCAGGAGGAGGAAGACTCCAAACCCAAGGCTCCAAAGAGGAAGAGGAAAGGCTCGTCTGCTGTGGGCTCAGACAGCGACTGATTGACCAATCACAGCCCAGGACACGACCCTCCGCCGATGATGTCACAGAGCGAGGGGTGGGCTTAATAAGGATGAAACTGAACACTTTTAATTCAAACTGAACTGAACGCTGAGGACGTTTGTGAGCATTTCCATGACGACGGCAGATCTCCCACGATGCACTAGGGGCTGCTTTTTAAATAAAAGACAGACTGAGACATTTTTGGAGAAAATGAATGAAATTGTGTGTATTTTTTTGCTCTTTATTAGTTGGGCTCTTAATGTGAAGGAGCCACTGTATTAGCCGGGGCTCTTACTGTGGAGGAGCCTGACTTCCTGCTGGTTTTCTCAGCACTTCCTGTCAGAAACATCATGCTCTGTTTTTCACATAAAGATCATTTGTTTAAAACTGTTTCCTGTTTTTATTTAAATATAAAACTTCCAACAAAAACTGCACAAGACCATGTTGTTATTATTTTATTTACAAAATGTATTTTACAAATGTTTTACCAAATTAGTTTAACCAATCAGAGAGCAGCTCTGTTCCCTTCAGGAATTCAGTTTGTGAGGTTTTAGGTGGATTTGAGCTGAGTCTGCCTCAGTCCTGTCTCATTCCCTGGTCCCGGTCCAGGAGCCAGTAGGTCTTCATGCAGCCTTTCCCTTTGACCTCGATGTCTCCTCTCGGCTGCAGCTGGAACTCACTGAACTCAGACAAAACACGACAAGTCGCCTCCGAAACGTGGATCTTCAGAGCTGGACACAAATCGGAACAAAACACATCAAATTAGAACAAAACAACAGGGTAAATACAGGTGACACTGACGCTGAGACTTTATTTAAATGAGCAGCGACATCACTGAAGCAGCCAATCACAGAACATGAACACGATTGTAACTGTGACTCCATAACCATAAACAAACAATATTTTAATAAAAACGTAAAACATTTTTTTAATAGAAACCACTATTATGCTGCTTTCCCACTGTTTTTTCAGCTCACAACAATTTGTTACAATTTTGTAACAATTTTCATTGTTTCTGAGTTCTTCATTCAATTTCTTATATTTGATATATTTGATATATTTTATATTGGTAATCAGGAAACAGCTGTTTTGGTTTTTCCTACATGAAGAGGAAAATCCACACAAACTCTTAACCCTAACCTTAACCATAATCAGTGTGTCGTTAATGAAAACCCACGAGAATAATAGTTGAACACTGATTTTTTAGATCTTTTTTTTAAATTTGCAGAGCTACAGCTCAGTTACATTTTCTGAGTGAGTCCAATATGAAAATGTTAGGATAAAAAAAGCTGCCTAAACAAAAAATTGTCTGTTTAAATCCACCAGTCTGTATAAACTTGGACTGGACGCTGGAGTCAGTCCAGTTCAACTTGTGAGTGCCGTCTGATCTGCTGTAACTTCCTGTCTCTTCAGCCAATGAGCAATGACCCCGCCCCCCGAAAAAATAGGGTCAGCACAACACAGAAACAAAGATAAAAAAATGAATTGTAACTGCAACAGAGGGAAAGGAGCACAGTTGTTGTGAAGAATATGAGCAGAATCCAACATTAGAGCCGTACCTTCTCCGTTGGACTCCATCCGAGACGCTGTGTTCACTGTGTCTCCAAAAAGACAGTACCTCGGCATCTTCAGACCGACCACTCCGGCACAGACCGGACCTGAGGACCACACCAGGGTTAGAACTGGTTTTAGGGGGATTTAAACAAGTTTCAGCTGGTCCTGACCAGGTCTTTGTCGGTCTAGAGTCTAGACCTTGTCACCTGTGTGGATCCCGATCCGCAGACGTAGGTTCTGGTTCGGTCGGTGTCGGATGGAGAAGGTCCGGACGGCTCGGAGCAGAGCCAGAGACATTCGGGCGATTTCAGGAGCGTGGAGCTTCCCGTTCTTCACAGGAAGTCCAGACACCACCATGTAGGCGTCGCCGATCGTCTCCACCTGCAGGAAACAGCAACAGGTCACTTCCTGTCTGACCTCACTTCCTGTTCCTGATCTGTGGCAGTACCTTGTAGACGTCAAAGTTGTCGATGATGGCGTCAAAGCAGGTGTAAAGATCATTCAGCAACGTCACCACCTGCAACAGGTACGTTTATCATCACTACACCTACTGTTTCTACACTCTGCTTCCCTCCTTTTTAGGTGTGTTACCTGCTCAGGTGTGTGTTACCTGCTCAGGTGTGTTACCAGCTCAGGTGTGTGTTACCTGCTCATGTGTGTGTTACCTGCTCAGGTGTGTTACCAGCTCAGGTGTGTGTTACCTGCTCATGTGTGTGTTACCTGCTCAGGTGTGTGTTACCTGCTCAGGTGTGTTACCTGCTCAGGTGTGTTACCAGCTCAGGTGTGTTACCTGCTCAGATGTGTTACCTGCAGAGGTGTGTGTTACCTGCTCAGGTGTGTGTTACCAGCTCAGGTGTGTTACCTGCTCAGATGTGTTACCTGCAGAGGTGTGTGTTACCTGCTCAGGTGTGTGTTACCTGCTCAGGTGTGTGTTACCTGCTCAGGTGTGTTACCTGCTCATGTGTGTGTTACCTGCTCAGGTGTGTTACCTGCAGAGGTGTGCTCTCTGCTGATAAGGTGGTGAAGCCCACGATGTCGCTGAAGTAAATAGTGACAGAGTCGAAGGCCTCGGCCTGAACCGTCTCTCCTCGTTTCAACTGCTCTGCCACAGAACTGACACACACTCAGTTAAACACAGACTGTTACTGCAGACACAGTAACAGCCCCCTGCCCCAGTAACTGCCCCCTGCCCCAGTAACTGCCCCCTGCTGGACTCACTGGGGTAGTATCTGGTACAGCAGGGCCTCAGCCTTCCTCTTCTCTTCGTGATACGCCTGAGTCCGTTCCTCCACCAGCTCCTCCAGGTTGTTAGCGTACTGCTCCATCCGAGACAAAAGGTTATCCAGGATGTTAGAGCCGTACCCTCTGAGGAGACAAGGAGTTAGGAGACGAGGAGTTAGGAGACGAGGAGTTAGGAGACGAGGGGTTAGGAGACGAGGTGTTAGGAGACGAGGGGTCAGGAGACGAGGGGTCAGGAGACGAGGAGTTAGGAGACAAGGAGTTAGGAGACGAGGAGTTAGGAGACGAGGAGTTAGGAGACGAGGGGTTAGAAGACGAGGAGTTAGGAGACGAGGAGTTAGGAGACGAAGGGTTAGGAGACGAGGAGTTAGGAGACGAGGGGTCAGGAGACGAGGAGTTAGGAGACGAGGGGTTAGGAGACGAGGGGTTAGGAGACGAGGAGTTAGGAGACGAGGGGTTAGGAGACGAGGGGTTAGGAGACGAGTGGTCAGGAGACGAGGAGATAGGAGACGAGGGGTCAGGAGACGAGGAGTTAGGAGACGAGGGGTTAGGAGACGAGGAGTTAGGAGACGAGGAGTTAGGAGACGAGGGGTTAGAAGACGAGGAGTTAGGAGACGAGGAGTTAGGAGACGAAGGGTTAGGAGACGAGGAGTTAGGAGACGAGGGGTCAGGAGACGAGGAGTTAGGAGACGAGGGGTTAGGAGACGAGGGGTTAGGAGACGAGGAGTTAGGAGACGAGGGGTTAGGAGACGAGGGGTTAGGAGACGAGGGGTCACGAGACGAGGAGTTAGGAGACGAGGGGTTAGGAGACGAGGTGTTAGGAGACGAGGGGTCAGGAGACGAGGAGTTAGGAGACGAGGGGTCAGGAGACGAGGAGTTAGGAGACGAGGGGTCAGGAGACGAGGAGTTAGGAGACGAGGGGTCAGGAGACGAGGAGTTAGGAGACGAGGGGTTAGGAGACGAGGGGTCAGGAGACGAGGAGTTAGGAGACGAGGGGTCAGGAGACGAGGGGTTAGGAGACGAGGGGTCAGGAGACGAGGAGTTAGGAGACGAGGGGTTAGGAGACGAGGGGTTAGGAGACGAGGGGTTAGGAGACGAGTGGTCAGGAGACGAGGAGATAGGAGACGAGGGGTCAGGAGACGAGGAGTTAGGAGACGAGGGGTTAGGAGACGAGGGGTTAGGAGACGAGGAGTTAGGAGACGAGGGGTTAGGAGACGAGGAGTTAGGAGACGAGGAGTTAGGAGACGAGGGGTTAGGAGACGAGGAGTTAGGAGACGAGGAGTTAGGAGACGAGGGGTTAGGAGACGAGGGGTTAGGAGACGAGGAGTTAGGAGACGAGGAGTTAGGAAACGAGGAGTTAGGAGACGAGGGGTTAGGAGACGAGGAGTTAGGAGACGACTAGGTCTAGTCTAGGTCTAGTCTAGGTCCAGTCCTGGTTCAGTCCAGGTCCAGTCCAGGTCTAGTCTAGGTCCAGTCCTGGTTCAGTCCAGGTCCAGTCCAGGTCTAGTCTAGGTCCAGTCCTGGTTCAGTCCAGGTCCAGTCCAGGTCCAGTCCAGGTCTAGTCTAGGTCCAGTCCTGGTTCAGTCCAGGTCTAGTCTAGGTCCAGTCCTGGTTCAGTCCAGGTCTCACCGGTTCTGTTTGCGCAGCAGGATCTTGATGGTGCTGAAGTCCGGTCTGTCGCTGGAGT
Organism: Rhyacichthys aspro; assembly: GCA_036850595.1. NCBI lineage: Eukaryota > Metazoa > Chordata > Actinopteri > Gobiiformes > Rhyacichthyidae > Rhyacichthys > Rhyacichthys aspro. The sequence continues at coordinate 228,884 of CM072158.1, read as the reverse complement.
CTTGGCTCCAGCAGCGCTTCATGAGGAGGCCCAGCTCGGTCTGAGCGTGTCCCCCGAGAGAGGGCCTCAGAGGGGGCATGGACCCAGAGAGCAGCCCCTCCACGATCTCTGTTCAACCAGAGGACAAAATACTCATAAAACTTGTTCAAGACCAACTTAAACCTATTCAAGACCAACTAAAACTGTTTAGCTCCCTTTGGACCTGGTCCAGACTCACCTTTAGGACTGAGGTCACATGATTCCAGGTAGAAGGGACCTCGGAGCAGAGCCAGTTCTTGGAGGATTATAGCGAAGCTGTAGACGTCTCCTTTCTGAGTCCCACAGGAGGGGCCCCCGGGGGTCCGCAGGAGCTCAGGGGCCGTCCACAGTTTTCCTGCACCAGAGAAAAAACAGCTAAGACCTGTTCAAAACCAGGTTTATCCTGAAGGAGTGTCCAGTAGAGGTTCCCTTAGTTGTTTGTTTGTTTGTTAACTGGAGTCAGTGTGTGTCCTCACGTGTGTAGTTGGTGTGTGTGTCCTCACATGTGTAGTTGGTGTGTGTGTCCTCACATGTGTAGTTGGTGTGTGTGTCCTCACGTGTGTAGTTGGTGTGTGTGTCCTCACGTGTGTAGTTGGCGTGTGTGTCCTCACGTGTGTAGTTGGCGTGTGTGTCCTCACGTGTGTAGTTGGCGTGTGTGTCCTCACGTGTGTAGTTGGCGTGTGTGTCCTCACGTGTGTAGTTGGCGTGTGTGTCCTCACGTGTGTAGTTGGCGTGTGTGTCCTCACGTGTGTAGTTGGTGTGTGTGTCCTCACATGTGTAGTTGGCGTGTGTGTTCTCACTTGTGTAGTTGGCGTGTGTGTCCTCACATGTGTAGTTGGCGTGTGTGTCCTCACGTGTGTAGTTGGCGTGTGTGTCCTCACGTGTGTAGTTGGCGTGTGTGTCCTCACGTGTGTAGTTGGCGTGTGTGTCCTCACGTGTGTAGTTGGCGTGTGTCCTCACGTGTGTAGTTGGCGTGTGTGTCCTCACGTGTGTAGTTGGCGTGTGTGTCCTCACGTGTGTAGTTGGCGTGTGTGTCCTCACATGTGTAGTTGGCATGTGTGTCCTCACGTGTGTAGTTGGCGTGTGTGTCCTCACGTGTGTAGTTGGCGTGTGTGTCCTCACGTGTGTAGTTGGCGTGTGTGTCCTCACGTGTGTAGTTGGCGTGTGTGTCCTCACGTGTGTAGTTGGCGTGTGTGTCCTCACTGCAGTCATTGCTCCTCAGACTCTGTAAACCATAGTCCGTTATTTTCAGAACGAAGCGACTGTCGACAACGCAGTTGGACGACTTCAGGTTTCCATGAGACACTATCACACTGCTGTGGAGGTAGGACATGCCCTGAGGAGACGAGGACAGAGGAGACATTAGTGCTGTGGAGGTAGGACATGCCCTGAGGAGACGAGGACAGAGGAGACATTAGTGCAGTGGAGGTAGGACATGCCCTGAGGAGACGAGGACAGAGGAGACATTAGTGCAGTGGAGGTAGGACATGCCCTGAGGAGACGAGGACAGAGGAGACATTAGTGCAGTGGAGGTAGGACATGCCCTGAGGAGACGAGGACAGAGGAGACATTAGTGCTGTGGAGGTAGGACATGCCCTGATTAAACTAGATTAGACTGATTAAAGCTGTATTATTATTGGTATTATTATTGTTGTTATTATTATTGTTATTATTATTATTGTTATTATTATTGTTATTATTGTTGTTATTATTATTAGTGTTGTTATTATTATTATTGTTATTATTATTGTTATTATTGTTGTTATTATTATTAGTGTTGTTATTATTATTATTATTATTATTATTATTGTTATTATTATTATTATTATTGTTGTTATTATTGTTATTATTATTATTGTTATTATTATTATTGTTATTGTTATTGTTATTATTATTATTGTTATTGTTATTGTTATTATTATTATTATTATTGTTATCATTATTATTGTTATTATTAGCATTGTTGTTATTATTATTATTACTTTTTTTATTGTTGTTGTTATTATTATTGTTATTATTATTATTGTTATTATTATTAGTATTGTTATTATTAGTATTGTTGTTGTTATTATTATTATTATTATTGTTGTTATTATTATTATTATTATTATTGTTATTATTATTATTATTATTATTATTGTTATTATTATTATTATTATTATTATTATTATTATTTTTATTGTTGTTGTTATTATTATTATTTTTATTGTTGTTGTTATTATTATGGTTGTTATTATTATTATTATCGGTGAGAGTTGGTACCTTCACAATGTCGTTGATGAGAGAGTATCTGAACATCCAGTCCAGAGTGATGCTGTCGCTCTCCATCAGGTCCTGGCCATAACAACACACAGAAATATCACTAACACTGTTCACATGTTATAAATCCATTATTACAGATGTTATTAACGACCCAGAGACACTCTCTCTTCAACAGCCTCAAAATCAGAGAGTTTCAGCTGTCTTTAAAGTGGGATTTTTTTCTAAGTAAAAAGTCAGATTAACACTGGACTGGTTCAGTCTGGATCGGCCTGGGTCAGTCTGATTTGGTCTGGTTTGGTCTGGTTCGGCCTGGGTCAATCTGGTTTAGTCTGGTTTAGTCCAGGTTTAGACCAGGTTTAGTCCAGGTTTAGTCTGGTTTAGTCTGGTTTAGTCCAGGTTTAGACCAGGTTTAGGCCAGGTTTACTCCAGGTTCAGACCAGGTTTAGTCCAGGTTCAGACCAGGTTTAGTCCAGGTTTAGACCAGGTTTAGGCCAGGTTTACTCCAGGTTCAGACCAGGTTTAGTCCAGGTTCAGACCAGGTTTAGTCCAGGTTTAGTCCAGGTAGTCCGGTCTCACCTGCAGACTGCCTCGGGGGCAGTACTCTGTGATGATGCAGATGTTTGGAGGATCGATGCAGGCTCCGAGGAAACGTGTCAGGTGATCGTTCTGGACGTCCCTCATCTGAAACAAAAACACCATAAACCCAGGATAAACCGAACTGAACCAGGCCAGCGTGTTATTTCTCACAACTGTCTCTCAAATGTAAAGTCTAAACTTTATTATTAATCATATTTTCAAAGGATATTCACTCTTAAAAACATAACTATCTAAACGGATAAATGTGATCCCTCACGTGTTTGAGCTCGAACAGCAGGCTCCGCGTCAGCTCGATGCGCTTCTTCTGGAGGTATTTAATGGCCGCCACATTTCCCTGTAACACAATAATCTGGTCACTCTTTCCTGCTTTGCACCATTGTCAGGCTGAAGGACTGGGTCAGATCAGGTCAGACCGGGTCAGACCGGGTTGGGCCTGACCTTATAGAAGCCGGTCTTCGTGTAGATCTGGATCTGACCCTCCATCGTCATCAGAGAACCGTAGTTAGAGCCTTTCTGTGGAGACCAAGAAAAACCAGGTAGAACCAACAGAAACAACAACAATACCAGGTCAAAACAAACTAAAATCTGTTAAAACCCCTCTAAAACCAGCTCTAACCCGGTCTGACCCCGGTCTAACCCGGTCTAACGCCGGTCTAACCCGGTCTGTAGGGTCTGTACCAGGGACAGGGTCAAGCGACTGCAGGCCCTCCTCAGACCTCGGTCGGTGTTGCTGATCTGGACGTCCTCCCACTGAACCCTCCAGAGCTGCGCTGCCAGCTCGCTCTCCAGCTTCAACTTCCTGTTTTAGGCCCACAGACAGGAAACAGGAAGTCAGGAAACAGGAAGTCAGGGTTCACCAGGACTGACCATCTGAACAGAACCAGAACCTCACCTGTAAATGAAGACGGTGACGGTGGCGATGATGATGAAGACGAAGCAGATCACGATGGACACCAGCTGATGCACCGTCACCGTCCCTGAGGACACAGGGTTCACACGGATCGGAACAGGTTTTACTCGGATTTGCCCCAGACTTACCGGGTTTCAGAGGCAGCTCTTACGTGAGAGACACTCCGGACGGTCGTTCTTAAAGCCACACTCGGGTACGTCAGGGGGCGGGGCTCCACCTGGCCACTGGAAGCTCCGCCCACTCCTCTGGACCAGCTGCTTCAGACTGCCATTGTACAGCGCCACCACCTGGACATACAGAGAACTACAGGTGAGAGCGCCACCACCTGGACATACAGAGAACTACAGGTGAGCGCCACCTGGACATACAGAGAACTACAGGTGAGGCCACCACCTGGACATACAGAGAACTACAGGTGAGAGCGCCTCCACCTGGACATACAGAGAACTACAGGTGAGAGCGCCACCACCTGGACATACAGAGAACTACAGGTGAGAGCGCCACCACCTGGACATACAGAGAACTACAGGTGAGAGCGCCACCACCTGGACATACAGAGAACTACAGGTGAGAGCGCCACCACCTGGACATACAGAGAACTACAGGTGAGAGCGCCTCCACCTGGACATACAGAGAACTACAGGTGAGAGCGCCTCCACCTGGACATACAGAGAACTACAGGTGAGACGCCACCACCTGGACATACAGAGAACTACAGGTGAGAGCGCCTCCACCTGGACATACAGTCTCACCTGGAAGTGTCCGGTCTGGAGGTCGGTCATGTCCCAGACGGCGAAGTCCACCTGTCGATCTCCGAACTCGTCCATCTGAACCAGGCCCATTATTCCTGCAGAGACAGGTACAGGTCAGAACCAGAGACATGGACACAGGTTTTAGCTGGATTTTGGAGATTATTGGAGTTTTCTAAGATTTTTTCAGTTTTGCTCATTTCCAGGTCAAAGGTCACAGGTCACAGGGTCAGTACTAATCAATATTTTTGCTCTAAAACCTTCAATAAAACCAGAATAAATCAAAGATTCGAGTCATGCTTTTTATGACTCCAGCTGTTCAGGTCTGAGTCAGGAGCCGTAAAACTGTGACCCCTGACCTCTGACCTTTCAGCTGCAGCTTAGTGGATTCACTCTGCTTGAGGAAAGTGTGTGCCTTTAAAAAAAAGTCTCCCTGTCTCATATTAAATCTTTGTTCTCACGTCAGGGCTGCTCTGTTCTTAAAGGTCACGGCCAGGGTCATCGGGCTGAACTGACCTTCGAGCCGTGAATCACGGGACAGTTTTAAATTTGTGCCAAAAACCTGTTTGTGAAAGTGATACGATCTAAAAAAGTACAAACGTGGTTTATTTTGTCGATGTTTGAGTCGTATTTTAAATATGTCAGCTCTGGATTTAAACAAACGAGTCAAAACAAATCTGAGCCAAAGTTCGACTAAACATAACGATACAAGGATCTGAACTGGTTTAGCAGGATCTGAACAGGTTTTTAGAAGGATCTTAACAAGTTTTAGGTGGATCTGAAAAGGTTTTATATAGATCTGAACAGTTTTTAGGGGGATCTGAACAGGTGAACTGGTCTGAACCGGTTTTCAAGGCTCAGGGACAAACAGCTGCGACACAAATAGAGATAATGTAATAGACCGAGACTGAGGTGTAGTGATGAGATTAACCCCCGCTGCAGCTGAGGCCGTGATGTCACTTCCTGTTTCAGCCCTAACATCAAACACAGCAATCAGATTAGAATATATATACATCAGAAATACAAGCTTTTAATTTAAAAGGAAGGGGTCACAGGTTTAAGAAGGATCTGAACAGGTTTTAGAGGGATTTGAACAGGTTTTAGATGGATTTAAGCAGGTTTTATTAGGCTTTATTGTCCACATTAACAGTTCTGAGTAAATCCCAGTCGTCCATGGTTTTGTTTTTTCTAAAGTGAGTTGAAGTCGGTCCAAAGAGACGCATAATTATTTCTTTTTAAAACAAAAGGATATTTTGATTAAAAGCTGTGTTTATGGAACCAGAAAAAAATTAGAAAGAACAACATCAGAGGAATTTATGAACCGTACAAACCACACATTCATCAGAGACATGTTTATGGAGCTGTAGATCATCATAGGACTGGGTCTAGACCGGGTTTAAAGGGACCTGAACTTGTTTTAGATGGATTTGGACAGGTTTTAGATGGATTTGGACAGGTTTTAGAGGGCCCTGAACCGGTTTTAGATGGATTTGGACAGGTTTTAGAGGGCCCTGAACTGGTTTTAGAGGGATTTGAACAGGTTTTAGATGGATTTGGACAGGTTTAGATGGATTTGGACAGGTTTTAGATGGATTTGGACAGGTTTTAGAGGGCCCTGAACTGGTTTTAGAGGGATTTGAATAGGTTTTAGATGGATTTGGACAGGTTTTAGATGGATTTGGACAGGTTTTATTTGTGTTATGTCTGGTACCATTTTTAAACTCCAAGTTAAACTAGGTCCGTCGTCTGATTGGTCCTCTCAGTGTTTCCTGTTGTCCAATTGGTCCCCTCAGTGTTTCCGGCCGTCCGATTGGTCCCCTCAGTGTTTCCCGTCGTCTGATTGGTCCCCTCAGTGTTTCCCGTCGTCCGATTGGTCCCCTCAGTGTTTCCTGCTGTCTGATTGGTCCCCTCAGTGTTTCCCGTCGTCCGATTGGTCCCCTCAGTGTTTCCTGCTGTCTGATTGGTCCCCACAGTGTTTCCCGTCGTCTGATTGGTCCCCTCAGTGTTTCCTGTCGTCCAATTGGTCCCCTCAGTGTTTCCTGCTGTCTGATTGGTCCCCTCAGTGTTTCCCGTCGTCTGATTGGTCCCCTCAGTGTTTCCCGTCGTCTGATTGGTCCCCTCAGTGTTTCCCGTCGTCTGATTGGTCCCCTCAGTGTTTCCTGCTGTCTGATTGGTCCCCTCAGTGTTTCCCGTCGTCCGATTGGTCCCCTCAGTGTTTCCTGCTGTCTGATTGGTCCCCTCAGTGTTTCCTGCTGTCTGATTGGTCCCCTCAGTGTTTCCCGTCATCTGATTGGTCCCCTCAGTGTTTCCCGTCGTCTGATTGGTCCCCTCAGTGTTTCCCGTCGTCTGATTGGTCCCCTCAGTGTTTCCTGCTGTCTGATTGGTCCTCTCAGTGATACCCGCCGTCTGATTGGCTGAGCCTGAACAGGAAGTGGAGCTCATTTGTCAAAGAAACAACGGGAAACAGTTTCAGGAAGTGGTTTCCTGTCGTCGGCTGAAAACAGCTCAGAGCAACGCAGCCTTTACCACATCACCTCGACCCCAGTTCCATTTAACATAAATGAAATACTTTTATTAAAGGGGTTAGGGACTAGGGACTAGGGACTGAGGGGTTAGGGACTGAGGGGTTAGGGACTGAGGGACTAGGGACTGAGGGGTTAGGGACTAGGGACTGAGGGGTTAGGGACTGAGGGGTTAGGGACTGAGGGGTTAGGGACTAGGGACTGAGGGACTGAGGGACTAGGGACTGAAGGGTTAGGGACTGAGGGGTTAGGGACTGAGGGGTTAGGGACTGAGGGGTTAGGGACTGAGGGGTTAGGGACTCAGGGACTAGGGACTGAGGGGTTAGGGCCTAGGGACTGAGGGGTTAGGGACTGAGGGACTAGGGACTGAGGGGTTAGGGACTAGGGACTGAGGGACTAGGGACTGAGGGGTTAGGGACAAGGGACTGAGGGGTTAGGGACTGAGGGACTAGGGACTGAGGGGTTAGGGACTGAGGGACTAGGGACTGAGGGGTTAGGGACTAGGGACTGAGGGGTTAGGGACTGAGGGGTTAGGGACTGAGGGACTAGGGACTGAGGGGTTAGGGACTGAGGGGTTAGGGACTGAGGGACTAGGGACTGAGGGGTTAGGGACTGAGGGACTAGGGACTGAGGGACTAGGGACTGAGGGACTAGGGACTGAGGGGTTAGGGACTGAGGGACTAGGGACTGAGGGGTTAGGGACTGAGGGACTAGGGACTGAGGGACTAGGGACTGAGGGACTAGGGACTGAGGGGTTAGGGACTGAGGGACTAGGGACTGAGGGACTAGGGACTGAGGGGTTAGGGACTGAGGGACTAGGGACTGAGGGGTTAGGGACTGAGGGACTAGGGACTGAGGGGTTAGGGACTGAGGGACTAGGGACTGAGGGACTAGGGACTGAGGGGTTAGGGACTGAGGGTTAGGACTGAGGACTAGGGACTGAGGGACTGAGGGGTTACTGAGGGGTTAGGGACTGAGGGACTAGGGACTGAGGGGTTAGGGAATTGATAAGATTTTTATCAATATCAATACCATTGACGATTCTTTTATCGATTCCTGACAGCTCTGTGGAAAAAAATAGTCCTATTTGCTTTTTCAGCCAAAAATAGGTGTTTTTATTTGTTTTAACACTTTCCCTTGAGTCTGTTCAATAACTTGAACAGCAGCAAACCCTGTTTATTGAGGAAAGAAAACTAAATAATAGATAAGATTTATAAAAACTCTTCTGTAAACACATTCACAAAACTGGTTTGAACCAAATGTGAGGAACAGGAACAGTTCTAAAGCTTTCATCCTGAGCCTGTTTCATCTCAAATTATTTATTTATATATTATTATTTGGGGTTTTTTGGCCTTTATTGATAGTTAACAGTAGCTGGACAGAAAATGGGGAGAGAGAGAGAGGAATGACCCTGGGGTCTCCCCGGGCTGGGCGTTCACCTGAGCTGCAATGTGAGAATATTTATACATAATATTGTTATTTGTAAGACACTGGTGATGTTTAACATGACATTAGTCTGTTCAGAGGAGGTCACGCAGCTGCTCGGGTCAAGGGTCGATGTTTAAACATGTTTACATCGTTTCTTCCTCTCTATGATTCCCTCTTTTGCTCTAATTTCTTTGAAGCTGTGAAGGACAAAAGGGACAGTTGTGAGTTCTCTCGGAGCATCGATGAGAGGAACCGTTAATGTTGAAACGATTCTGATGGATCATAAAATGTAGAACCGGTTCTTGAGTGGAACCGGTTTTCAGTTCTTGTCTTTAGAAAGGACACAGTCTATATTTGAAATATTCCATAAAAACGCTCATGTCTCGATCAGACTCTGATCAAACCAGATGAAAAAACACACAGACCTCTGAGGATTCTCGTTGACAGAGTTTATGGAGCTGCGCTGGAGTCTCGTGGAGGACTGTAACTTTTCTGTTTTTCTTGATGTTGAGATAAATGTGTGAAAAATGTTCCGACTGCAGTGGATCATGTTTGTTTCTGTGAGAGCGTTCTGTCTCCCACACGGTTCTCGTCCACAGGGAACACTCTCTCAGCGCTCGGACCCTTCTCTGTTTTTATTTGGTTTTCTGAGGTTGGTTTGGACCAATCAGACGCGCCGCAGCGCTCCCTGCTGATTGGTGGTTTATTAGTGGTTTCCTGGTCCCATATTTCCCAGAGTTCACAGCTGCTCCTCGTTTGGACGACTCTGGGAAATAAACCCTGCTGAGGTTCTTCTGACGGAAACTGACAAATAAACCGAAAATAAAAACGGAGCAGAGGCCGACGGGACGAGTTCGGACACGACTCGAGGGAAACAAACCAGTCGTCTTCGTCTGGGTTTTTCAGGAGGAAGGTGGGTCTTACCTGAGAAAGACCGGTTCCACATCCGCGGCGTCACCAGGTCTCGCTGAGGCCTGTGGACTTGGTTCTGGGTCCGGTTCAGTTCTGACAGAGACTCGTTCAAAGCCAACGAGAACAACAGCACCGCGTCATAGAATCCTCCAGCCACCAGGTTAAACTGAAGACCAAAATTTAAAAAGGGTGTGACCCAGTGGCTCCACTGGACCCAGTGTGTGACCCAGTGGCTCCACTGGACCCAGTCTAGACCCAGTGGCTCCACTGGACCCAGTGTGTGACCCAGTGGCTCCACTGGACCCAGTCTAGACCCAGTGGCTCCACTGGACCCAGTGTGTGACCCAGTGGCTCCACTGGACCCAGTCTAGACCCAGTGGCTCCACTGGACCCAGTGTGTGACCCAGTGAACCCTCTGGACCCAGTGGCTCCACTGGACCCAGTGTGGGACCCAGTAAATCCACTGGATCCAGTGTGTGACTCAGTGAATCCAGTGAGTCCAGTGGTGTTTGTTACCAGAGAGTCTGTGATGGTGAAATTGAACATCTCTTTAGCGTCATGTTTCAGATTCTGCACAAACTCTCCGTATTCTTCAGTTTGAGGCTCGAGATACGAAATAATCTTCACACTCTGGAAAACACAGGAAGAAACCCCGGGTTTAAAGGGATTTGAACAGGTTTTAGTTGGATATAAACAGGTTTTAGTTGGATTTGAACAGGTCTTACTCTGAAAGCCTGTCTGGCCTCCTCGTCGTCCCGGTCTCCTCGGCTCCAGGGTCGGACCAGGTCTAACCCGGTCTTGGTCCTGGTCAAGTCCAGGTCTAAACCCGGACTCAGACTTTCTCCGAACAAATCGATGTAGAAGAAGACATAGTCGTCCAACGACGGGACGTCTCTCCAGAACTGGACCAGGATCGACCGGAACACGTCTGGGGCACAGCACACGTATATCACTGTAAAAAACACAGCACACGTGTATCACTGTAAAAAACACAGCACACGTATATCACTGTAAAAAACACAGCACACGTATATCACTGTAAAAACATGTAAAAACACAGCACACGTATATCACTGTAAAAACACAGCACACGTGTATCACTGTAAAAAACACAGCACACGTATATCACTGTAAAAAACACAGCACACGTATATCACTGTAAAAAACACAGCACACGTGTATCACTGTAAAAAACACAGCACACGTATATCACTGTAAAAAATTATGGATTGGAATACGTGTATGGTTTGTGTGGATTTGTTTTAACTATGTTTTCTTTCCTTCCATCCTTCGTGCCTTCCTTTCCTCCTTCCTTCCCTCCTAACCCACAGAGGAATGAGACAGATGGCTGCAGATCCTTGGTCTAGAACCTTGTGATGTCACTGTGTAATGAGCCTAAGTTACTGATTCACTACGACTTGTTTGTTTAATCCAGTGATTATTAACCACCAGCAATAACGGCTGAAGGAGACAAAAAGAGGAGACAAGGAAAGGAGGAAACAAGAAGGAGATGAGTGTGGGTCAGAGAGGCAGATGTTGAGATGAGTATTTGGTAAAGGGGGCGTGGTTACAGGTTTTATAGTCCATATTTGGTAAAGGGGGCGTGGTTACAGGTTTTATAGTCCATATTTGGTAAAGGGGGCGTGGTTACTGGTTTTATAGTCCATATTTAGTAAAGGGGGCATGGTTACTGGTTTATAGTCCATATTTGGTAAAGGGGGCGTGGTTACTGGTTTTATCGTCCATATTTGGTAAAGGGGGCGTGGTTACTGGTTTTATCGTCCATATTTGGTAAAGGGGGGTGGTTACAGTTTTATATTCCATATTTGGTAAAGGGGGCGTGGTTACTGGTTTATAGTCCATATTTGGTAAAGGGGGCGTGGTTACTGGTTTTATCGTCCATATTTGGTAAAGGGGGCGTGGTTACTGGTTTTATCGTCCATATTTGGTAAAGGGGGTGTGGTTACTGGGTCTATGTTGTATTAAACTAAATGGGAGAGGGTTCTGCTTCCGTTCCTGACCTCGGGCATGCTCTGTCACCTCCTGGACCAGTGCTTGGTGGTTCTGGTCCTGGTCGATGGTGTGGTCCTGGACCGTGATGTTGTTGTTCTGCAGCAGAGTGTAGAGACCTTCCACGGTGAAGTAACACGAGCGGTCGTCGTTCGAGTCTTTGTTATCACTGTACAGCAGCATGGCCGTGCGCCGCCAGCCGAACGTCTCCTGTAGGGGACAGATCCTGTTTTACTGGCCCAATGGGTTTCAGCCGGTCCTGACCCGGTCCTGACCCGGTCCTGACCGGTCTTACCTGGATGGCGGTGCCCAGCTGGCCCAGTTTGCGGTGCGTGGGGCCGGTGTTGGTGACGGCGCGGTACTCGCTGAAGCCGATGGCGCGGGCCCCGGCCGTTACCATGGGAACCTGCCAGTGGGACGTGAAGCGGGCGACGGGCGACGAGGCGTAGTCGCAGCCGGGACCCAGGAAGACCCACGGGTCCAGGGCCACCTTCAGGTCCACGGCCACCAGCGGCGCGATGGAGTCCGAGCAGAACCGCTGGGCGTTCTCCGAGCTACCGTTCACCAGCCGTAGACGGAACCCGCGAAGAAGAGTGGGGTCGGAGTTCACCCGGCGCACGGCGGAGACCAGTGCCGGACCCACGCGAGGCCATGCCCACGCGTAGTCCACGTTAGAACCAGGCAAGATGGCCGCCAGAATCACCTCCTGAAGATCTGAGGAGTCCACGGCCGAGGGGAGGAGCCAGAGCAGCAGCAGCCAATAAGAGAGCAGCATGGTGATGGGGGCGGGGCTAGAGAGGACGCATCACACACAGGAGGCGGGGCTGAGGAGAGAGGGAAAAACCTGTTCATATCCACCTAAAACCTGTTCAAATGCACCTAAAACCTGTTCAAATCCACCTAAAACCTGTTCAAATGCAACTAAAACCTGTTCAAATCCAACTAAAACCTGTGCAAATCCACCTAAAACCTGTTCAAATCCAACTAAAACCTGCTCAAAACCAACCTAAACCTGTTCAAAACCAGCTTAAACGGGTTTAAATCCATCTGAAACCTCCTTAAATTCAGACTAAAACCCATTTAAACCCAACTAACACCTGTTCAGACCCAGGCAGACCTGGATGTTGTTTGAACCTAATGAGTCTGATAAGATCAAACTGACCGAGGAACATGAGCTTTATTAAAACCGACTGCAGCTGCAGAGACTCCACAGAAGTCTTTAAATCTAAACTAAAACAGAATCATTTTATTCTGTTTTAGTTTAGATATAAAGACTTCTGGATTTAGGAACAAAGAGCCTCAGATCAGTCTCTTTTTCACCGAAACTGATCCAAACCTGATCTGACTCAGTTTACCATCATGTGTTTATTAGATTTAAAGGTTTACTGAAGAAGAGTCATAGATGATGATGATTACTATCATTATTATTATTATTATTATTGTTGTTGTTGTTACCTTTTATTATTGTTTGAATAACGTTATTGACAGATTGACAGGTTTCAGAGACTGGTGTAAAAACTATGCTTCAGCTGAAATTTTTTGTTTTTACCTGAATCTTGAGTCCGTCTTGATCCGGAGGAAATCCCCCTAAACCAGGTCCAGACCGGACTCTCTCGGACTCTCTCGGATTAACGGGACTGAAAACGAACACGGACCAGAGCTGAGTCAAATATGAAACAGTGATAACAGTTTCCAGGAAAAGGCTCGGCTCCAAGCTGATGGTGTCCGCGGAAGACCCTCTGAAGACCCTCTGAAGACCTGGTGGAGACGTTCCGGTAAGAAGCACGGGGGTCTCGTGCTGTGTTTCACTCTGTGCGCGTGCGTGTAAGGGGGCGGGTCGCGTGTCCGCTTCATTAAATTAAATCCTTCCCTCGTTTCCTTACCTCGCTCCTTCCTCTATTTCCTTTTGAGAAAGAGGAGTTCGTTTCACAGATTTAATGAAAAGTAAAGTCTTTATTATTTCACTTGTTTATGTTTGTTTGTTTATAATCATCTAGTCCAACAAAGGACTTGAATTGGTTTTAGATGGCCTTGAAAAGGTTTCAGTTGGATTTGAAAAGGTTTCAGTCGAATTTAATCAGGTTTCAGTCAGATCTGAACAGGTTTCTCTCCGACTTAAACGGGTTCCAGTACGATTTGAACAGGTCTTGAGTGTGATTAGTTTGAGTGCAGCGCCCTCTGCTGGAGCCACAGTGTCCGTACTGCCGCGCCGAGCCTGTGGGGGCGCTGTGGAGTTCATTCACACAAACACATTGCAGCTGTTTCACTCGATTCTGCCTCACATTTACTTTTTCAGACTTTTAAAATCAAACAGCGACTCATTTCCTCGTCACGGATCAGAAACAGGGACATGAAAAACCACACGTTATCATCATTTATTTTATTTTTTTAAAATCCATCATGGATTCATGTTGAATTTTAGTAAAATCAGGGTCAAACTGCAGTAAATACAGAAACTTAAACACACATTCTCAGCTTATTTCCTTCAAAATGAACCTGTCTTCAAACCCATGAGCACTTCCTGTGTCTGACCTGAAGGATTCTGGGAAATGGAGTCATATCCTTCTCTTCTGTCACAGCTGGATGAAGTCTGTGTGGTTTCTCTGTGGCTCCTCCTCGTACACTTTCTCCTGAACGCTTTTGTGCACTGCTGTCTGCTCGTGCACGCCCTGCTCCTTGTGCACGCCCCGCTCCTCGTGCACGCCCCGCTCCTCCTGCACTCTCCTAAAGTCCTGGCTCAGTTTGTCTCTGGAGTCTTTATCCTGTCTGTCTTGTTCACTCTCCGGTCTTTTCTCGTGCACTCCCTCATGCGCTCCCTCATGCACTCCCTCGTGCGCTCCCTCATGCGCTCCCTCGTGCACTCCCTCGTGCGCTCCCTCGTGCACTCCCTCGTGCGCTCCCTCGTGCGCTCTCAGGTGCGTGTTGAGCGAGCGACGAGCCTGGAAGCTCTTGTTGCAGACGGAGCAGCTGTAGGGCTTCTCTCCAGAGTGAACCAGGATGTGTCTCTTCAGATCCACGTCCTGCATGAAGCCTTTCCCACAAACCTGTCACACAAGAATACATTAGAGTCCAGGCAGAACCGAGTCTAATCCAGGCAGAACCTGGTCTAATCCAGGCAGAACCGAGTCTAATCCAGGCAGAACCTGGTCTAATCCAGGCAGAACCGAGTCTAATCCAGGCAGAACCTGGTCTAATCCAGGCAGAACCTGGTCTAATCCAGGCAGAACCGAGTCTAATCCAGGCAGAACCTGGTCTAATCCAGGCAGAACCGAGTCTAATCCAGGCAGAACCTGGTCTAATCCAGGCAGAACCTGGTCTAATCCAGGCAGAACCGAGTCTAATCCAGGCAGAACCTGGTCTAATCCAGGCAGAACCGAGTCTAATCCAGGCAGAACCTGGTCTATTCCAGGCAGAACCGGGTCTAATCCAGGAAGAACCTGGTCTAATCCAGGCAGAACCTGGTCTAATCCAGGCAGAACCGAGTCTAATCCAGGAAGAACCTGGTCTAATCCAGGCAGAACCGAGTCTAATCCAGGAAGAACCTGGTCTAATCCAGGCAGAACCGAGTCTAATCCAGGCAGAACCTGGTCTAATCCAGGCAGAACCGGGTCTAATCCAGGAAGAACCTGGTCTAATCCAGGCAGAACCGGGTCTAATCCAGGAAGAACCTGGTCTAATCCAGGCAGAACCGAGTCTAATCCAGGCAGAACCTGGTCTAATCCAGGCAGAACCGAGTCTAATCCAGGCAGAACCTGGTCTAATACAGGCAGAACCGGGTCTAATCCAGGAAGAACCTGGTCTAATCCAGGCAGAACCGGGTCTAATCCAGGCAGAACCTGGTCTAATCCAGGCAGAACCGGGTCTAATCCAGGAAGAACCTGGTCTAATCCAGGCAGAACCGGGTCTAATCTAGGCAGAAGTGGGTCTAAAACCATTTAAACCTGTTCAAATCCAACTTAAACTTGTATTAATCCACCTAGAACCTGTTCAAATCCCTTTAAAACCATTTAAGATCCCCCTTATACCTGTCTAGTACCTGGCAGAGGTAGGTGCGGTCCTTCAGGTGGAAGCGGACATGGACGTGCAGCGTCTGTTTCTGGGTGAAGCCCCGCCCACACAGGTGACAGCTGAAGGGCCGCTCACCTGTGTGGATCTTCAGGTGAGTCTTCAGGTTCCCGCTCTGGTTAAAGCTCTTCCCACAAATGGTGCAGCTGAAGGGTTTCTCTCCGGTGTGAACGCGCTCGTGCATCAGCAGCGCCGCCTGAGCTGGGAACCGCTTTCCTGTGGAACCGACAGATCAGAGACCAGAACCAGAACTGGACTAAAGACCAGAACCGGACTGAAGACCAGGAGCAGAACTGGACCAAAGACCAGAACCAGAACTGGACTAAAGACCAGAACCGGACTGAAGACCAGGAGCAGAACTGGACCAAAGACCAGAACCAGAACTGGACTAAAGACCAGAACCGGACTGAAGACCAGGAGCAGAACTGGACCAAAGACCAGAACCAGAACTGGACTAAAGACCAGAACCGGACTGAAGACCAAGAGCAGAACTGGACCAAAGACCAGAACCAGAACTGGACTAAAGACCAGAACCGGACTGAAGACCAGGAGCAGAACTGGACCAAAGACCAGAACCAGAACTGGACTAAAGACCAGAACCGGACTGAAGACCAGGAGCAGAACTGGACCAAAGACCAGAACCAGAACTGGACTAAAGACCAGAACCGGACTGAAGACCAGGAGCAGAACTGGACCAAAGACCAGAACCAGAACTGGACTAAAGACCAGAACCGGACTGAAGACCAGGAGCAGAACTGGACCAAAGACCAGAACCAGAACTGGACTAAAGACCAGAACCAGAAACGGACTAAAGACCAGGAGCAGAACTGGACCAAAGACCAGAACCAGAAACGGACTAAAGACCAGGAGCAGAACCGGACTAAAGACCAGAACCAGAAACGGACTAAAGACCAGGAGCAGAACCGGACTAAAGACCAGAACCAGAACTGGACTAAAGACCAGGAGCAGAACCGGACTAAAGACCAGAACCAGAAACGGACTAAAGACCAGGAGCAGAACCGGACTAAAGACCAGAACCAGAACCGGACTAAAGACCAGGAGCAGAACCGGACTAAAGACCAGGAGCAGAACCGGACTAAAGACCAGGAGCAGAACTGGACCAACGACCAGAACCAGAACCGGACTAAAGACCAGGAGCAGAACCGGACTAAAGACCAGAACCAGAAACGGACTAAAGACCAGGAGCAGAACCGGACCAAAGACCAGAACCAGAAACGGACTAAAGACCAGGAGCAGAACCGGACCAAAGACCAGAACCAGAAACGGACTAAAGACCAGGAGCAGAACCGGACTAAAGACCAGAACCAGAAACGGACTAAAGACCAGGAGCAGAACCGGACCAAAGACCAGAACCAGAACCGGACTAAAGACCAGGAGCAGAACCGGACCAAAGACCAGAACCAGAACCGGACTAAAGACCAGAACCAGAACCGGACTAAAGACCAGGAGCAGAACCGGACTAAAGACCAGGAGCAGAACTGGACTAAAGACCAGAACTGGACCAAAGACCAGAACCAGAACCGGACTAAAGACCAGGAGCAGAACCGGACTAAAGACCAGGAGCAGAACCGGACTAAAGACCAGGAGCAGAACTGGACCAAAGACCAGAACCGGACTGAAGACCAGGAGCACAACTGGACCAAAGACCAGAACCAGAACTGGACTAAAGACCAGAACCGGACTGAAGACCAGGAGCAGAACTGGACCAAAGACCAGAACCAGAACTGGACTAAAGACCAGAACCAGAAACGGACTAAAGACCAGGAGCAGAACCGGACTAAAGACCAGAACCAGAAACGGACTAAAGACCAGGAGCAGAACTGGACCAAAGACCAGAACCAGAAACGGACTAAAGACCAGGAGCAGAACCGGACTAAAGACCAGAACCAGAACCGGACTAAAGACCAGGAGCAGAACTGGACCAACGACCAGAACCAGAACTGGACTAAAGACCAGAACCGGACTGAAGACCAGGAGCAGAACTGGACCAAAGACCAGAACCAGAACTGGACTAAAGACCAGAACCGGACTGAAGACCAGGAGCAGAACTGGACCAAAGACCAGAACCAGAACTGGACTAAAGACCAGAACCGGACTGAAGACCAGGAGCAGAACTGGACCAAAGACCAGAACCAGAACTGGACTAAAGACCAGAACCGGACTGAAGACCAAGAGCAGAACTGGACCAAAGACCAGAACCAGAACTGGACTAAAGACCAGAACCGGACTGAAGACCAGGAGCAGAACTGGACCAAAGACCAGAACCAGAACTGGACTAAAGACCAGAACCGGACTGAAGACCAGGAGCAGAACTGGACCAAAGACCAGAACCAGAACTGGACTAAAGACCAGAACCGGACTGAAGACCAGGAGCAGAACTGGACCAAAGACCAGAACCAGAACTGGACTAAAGACCAGAACCGGACTGAAGACCAGGAGCAGAACTGGACCAAAGACCAGAACCAGAACTGGACTAAAGACCAGAACCAGAAACGGACTAAAGACCAGGAGCAGAACTGGACCAAAGACCAGAACCAGAAACGGACTAAAGACCAGGAGCAGAACCGGACTAAAGACCAGAACCAGAAACGGACTAAAGACCAGGAGCAGAACCGGACTAAAGACCAGAACCAGAACTGGACTAAAGACCAGGAGCAGAACCGGACTAAAGACCAGAACCAGAAACGGACTAAAGACCAGGAGCAGAACCGGACTAAAGACCAGAACCAGAACCGGACTAAAGACCAGGAGCAGAACCGGACTAAAGACCAGGAGCAGAACCGGACTAAAGACCAGGAGCAGAACTGGACCAACGACCAGAACCAGAACCGGACTAAAGACCAGGAGCAGAACCGGACTAAAGACCAGAACCAGAAACGGACTAAAGACCAGGAGCAGAACCGGACCAAAGACCAGAACCAGAAACGGACTAAAGACCAGGAGCAGAACCGGACCAAAGACCAGAACCAGAAACGGACTAAAGACCAGGAGCAGAACCGGACCAAAGACCAGAACCAGAAACGGACTAAAGACCAGGAGCAGAACCGGACCAAAGACCAGAACCAGAACCGGACTAAAGACCAGGAGCAGAACCGGACCAAAGACCAGAACCAGAACCGGACTAAAGACCAGAACCAGAACCGGACTAAAGACCAGGAGCAGAACCGGACTAAAGACCAGGAGCAGAACTGGACTAAAGACCAGAACTGGACCAAAGACCAGAACCAGAACCGGACTAAAGACCAGGAGCAGAACCGGACTAAAGACCAGGAGCAGAACCGGACTAAAGACCAGGAGCAGAACTGGACCAAAGACCAGAACCGGACTGAAGACCAGGAGCACAACTGGACCAAAGACCAGAACCAGAACTGGACTAAAGACCAGAACCGGACTGAAGACCAGGAGCAGAACTGGACCAAAGACCAGAACCAGAACTGGACTAAAGACCAGAACCAGAAACGGACTAAAGACCAGGAGCAGAACCGGACTAAAGACCAGAACCAGAAACGGACTAAAGACCAGGAGCAGAACTGGACCAAAGACCAGAACCAGAAACGGACTAAAGACCAGGAGCAGAACCGGACTAAAGACCAGAACCAGAACCGGACTAAAGACCAGGAGCAGAACTGGACCAACGACCAGAACCAGAACCGGACTAAAGACCAGAACCGGACTGAAGACCAGGAGCAGAACTGGACCAAAGACCAGAACCAGAACCGGACTAAAGACCAGGAGCAGAACCGGACTAAAGACCAGGACTGGGAGGAGAACTGAACTAATGGGGCTTTTCCCCTGGTGCTACTCGACTTGCCTTGTGTTTTGTTTTTTTGGACTGTTTTTCATTAGTAAATAGTGCCAGGGACTGTTGTGGTCTCAGTGGATGCCACTGCTGCGCAGTACGACGTTATATGACGGATCGGCCTCAACGGTCGAGCCTTCGGACTTTAACTTGACTATAAAACTGAGCTCAGAGACTTTGGGGGGAAGATTTTCTTTTGTATTCTGATGTTTGATGCAATTAACGTGAACTTTGACAAAAATCCATGTGTCATTAATACACCACTCAACCACATTTTTCTGGTCATCACTATCGCTTAACCGTCAGGCTCCTGCCGATCTTAGAACCTTCGGAAACTGGTCCAAACCCTTAACTAGAGGCTAGCAGGTTATAACCCTACTGCCCCAGCCAGGGTTACACTTCCGTTCTTTACAGTAACATTTTATTCTCGTATATTTACCGCAGAAGTGGCAGGCGAAGCGGCTTCCGTCGTAGTGCTCTCGCAGGTGATTGGTCAGAGCCTCGTCCGTGTCACACTCGGCGCCGCACAGACCGCACACGCCGCTGCCGTCGCCGTGGAAACACATCACGTGTTTGACCAGTGCTGACTTCCTGTCGAAGGCCACGCCGCAGACTCTGCAGTAGCCGCGCGCTCCTCTTTCTGTTTCCTGTGTCGGACACTTCCTGTGGATTAAAAATGTGGAGTTTATTTTGAGAAAAAGAAAAAAAGCCATTAAACTGGGACTTCTTTGGCAGGTAACAGTTTGGAGAAGCAGACAGGAGCAGTTCTGTGTGTTGCTAATAGGACCAGAGAAAACACAGGATTTTATTTTAACACGGGATGGATTTTTATTATGTTCTTCATTTATACAAACACAGAACTGGGACTAGAACAGGTTTAGATGGATTTGAACAGGTTTTCTTGGATTTGGGGAATAAATCAGCTCCAAAAGGATCTGACAGAACATCTATTAAATATCACTGTTTGACTGCAGTTCCTGGAGAGTCCAGAGGGAGAGTAGAGAGAGAGAGAGAGAGAGTGGACAGAGGTGGCACAAATAAATCTCACCTTTTTTTCTTTCTTTGTTTTTTCTGGTTTGTGTTTTTTCCTTTTCCTGCGTCGTTTTGGTTCTTTTTCCATGTCTTCTTCAGGCTCCGTCTCTATCCACTCCTCCTCGTCTCCTTCCTCCTCATCTCCTTTCTCCTTACGTCCTGCTCTCTGATTGGCCGGCTGCTCCCCTGTGCTCTGATTGGCTGGCCGGTGGCTCCTCAGGTGTCTCCTCAGAGTGGTCACATGACTGAACTCACCTGAGCACAGGTGACAGGTGAAGCTCTGTTCTGCAGGACGCTCCGGTCTCTTCAGTTTCACTCCAGATTTTCGGCCTCGTTTTTTGGGAGTTTTTTGGACAAAATTCTGGTTCTCATCAGAAATAAAACTAGGAACAACTGCAACAGAAGAGACAAAAAAACCAGACTGGGTTTAGAAGAGTAGATAAACTATTTTTAGCGTTAACAGATGTTGATTTTTTTATTTCATTGTAAATTTTGACTTTTAACAATGTCATAATTTGATTTTTATAAACTTATAAACATTAACGATGGAGGTAAATAAAAATAAAGCTGAAAACAAATACAGTAAAAAACATAAAAGACAAAAAAATGAAATAAACGAGAAATACCAGTGACGAGTATAACACAGAATATGTGTTTAAACAAAGGAAAATTAAAGCCTGAACAGATAAACTTTACTCATGTTTAATCCATGTCTTATTCATGAATATTCTCTCTGAGAAGCACAGGCCGACACAAGAACAGTTTTAGAGTCATGAACCCTGACCTGTCCGCTTCTGGTCCTGGTCCTGGTCCCGGTCCTGGTCCAGTCTCACCGTGGGCTGCAGCAGCGCGTCCAGGAACCTCCTCTGTCTCTGGACTTCGGTCTGGACCCGGTCCAGACTCTGTTGGAACAGGTCCAGCAGGTCCAGAGCTGCCGCCTCCAGCCTCTGCTCCAGCACCATCCGCAGAGAGGCCTCCAGGCCGGGACAGACCGGGTCCAGAACCGCCCTGAGCCGGACCAGAACCGCGTCACGGAGGGGTTGCATTAGACGGGGATAGAACTGCTCTGAAATAGGACTGAAAACGGGACTAATGCAGGACTAAACTGGACTAATGCAGGATTAAACCAGGACTAAAGCAGTTCTACATCAGGACCAGAGACGGACACGAACCGAGTCTGAATGGTCCATATTCTCTGAAGCATCTTTTTATGAGTCAAACTATTTCACAAACGCAATAAAGATTTATAAAACCCACAGGCCCCGGTTAAAGTTTTGTAATTACATATTTGACTTCATATTTTAATAATTCTGACAGAATCTAAACAGTAAATGGAAGTAAACAAAGCCAGTTCCGTTCAGCATGTCTCGTGTGAAAATAGAGAACAGCGCAGCGCAGTGGAGCGGAGGTGAACTGTCAGAAAAACAGCTGTTTCACAAAGAAAACGATGTTTTTTATTTTTTACCAAATAGACCATTTTCAGTTAGCTCAAATTCAAAATCAGGCAAATGAACAAAAAGTCTAATATTTGAACTAAGTATCGAATCTAATTTGAGCTTGTAATAAATGTGAAAAGAGCGCAGACGTTCTGAGGGCGGGATTTGATTGACAGACACTCGGACCAATCACAGCGTTACATCACACTGCCTCCCGCCGCTCTCAGCCAATCACAGAGCCGCTTTCCGGTGTTTTCTCACGGTTCTGCCTATTTGTTCACGACAATTCACAGCAGAGAAACGGAAAAGGTGCTTTATCTTCAAAATAAAGACTTAATCAAACTGATTTATCTTTGACACTGAACGTCTACCACAAGGTTTGTTTAGAGTTTTGATACGTTTAAAGCTTTGGATCAGACAAGTTTATGTCTTATTTTTGTTGTTTTACTGAACTCACAAGCTTTTCTTGCTTTTATTGCGAACTTTCCAAGCGGAAGTGCACATTACTCGGTTGGATTTGACTGTCGGTGGTCCTCTGATGAGTCCTGGCTCACTCCGCCGGGTCTCCGCCGTTATTTCGCCGGTAAAACCCAGATTCGGTGCGGCTCTGTAATGGCGGCGGCGGTGTTGTTCTTTTGTGTCTCCTTCTTGTTGCTCTCGATGTGTTTTCCCGCCGCTGGAGCCGTGCGCAGAGACGTGCTGGAGCTCGCGGACGCGGACTTCGATTACCTAGCAACGGAGCACGAGACGATGCTGGTCAAATTCTACGCGCCCTGGTAACGGCTCTAAAATGAATATTAACCGGAGAAAATAACCTTTAACGGCGTTTTATTATCAATAATATTCTGTCCACTGGTTTAGTCTTGGATTTAATCCGATTTAGACCTAATTTAGATCTGATTTAGACCTGGGTTATCTCAATTAGATTTCGTGCTTCTTATTAATAATAACCTGAGAATACACGGTTAGATGGTCTACAACAGTGGGTCTAGCAGGTCTGGAGGTGGTTCTAGCAGGTCTGGAGGTGGTTCTAGCAGGTCTGGAGGTGGTTCTAGCAGGTCTGGAGGTGGGTCTAGCAGGTCTGGAGGTGGTTCTAGAAGGTCTGGAGGTGGTTCTAGTAGGTCTGGAGGTGGTTCTAGCAGGTCTGGAGGTGGTTCTAGCAGGTCTGGAGGTGGTTCTAGAAGGTCTGGAGGTGGTTCTAGTAGGTCTGGAGGTGGTTCTAGCAGGTCTGGAGGTGGGTCTAGCAGGTCTGGAGGTGGTTCTAGAAGGTCTGGAGGTGGGTCTAGTAGGTCTGGAGGTGGTTCTAGAAGGTCTGGAGGTGGGTCTAGCAGGTCTGGAGGTGGTTCTAGCAGGTCTGGAGGTGGTTCTAGAAGGTCTGGAGGTGGGTCTAGTAGGTCTGGAGGTGGTTCTAGCAGGTCTGGAGGTGGGTCTAGCAGGTCTGGAGGTGGTTCTAGCAGGTCTGGAGGTGGTTCTAGAAGGTCTGGAGGTGGGTCTAGTAGGTCTGGAGGTGGTTCTAGAAGGTCTGGAGGTGGGTCTAGTAGGTCTGGAGGTGGTTCTAGCAGGTCTGGAGGTGGGTCTAGCAGGTCTGGAGGTGGGTCTAGTAGGTCTGGAGGTGGTTCTAGCAGGTCTGGAGGTGGGTCTAGCAGGTCTGGAGGTGGTTCTAGAAGGTCTGGAGGTGGGTCTAGCAGGTCTAACCTGGTCTTCTCTTCAGGTGCGGTCACTGTAAGAAGTTAGCTCCAGATTTTGAGAAAGCAGCAACAAGACTAAAAGGAACTGTCCAACTGGCAAAGGTAAAAATCCAACTAAAAGCTGTTCATATCCATCTAAACCTGTTAAAATCCACTTTAATCCTTTTTAAATCCATCTAAAACCGGTTCTGATCCTCAGGTGGACTGCACGGCCAACACTGAGACCTGTTCTCGGTTTGGAGTCACAGGGTATCCCACTCTGAAGATCCTCAGAAACGGCCGGGACTCAGGTCCCTACGACGGGCCCCGCTCTGCAGGTAAAATTGTCCTGAACCGGGTCTGAACCAGGACTGAACCAGGACCAGACCCTGACTGGTGTCTCCTTGTCTTTTTTTAGAGGGTATTGTTCAGTTCATGAAGAAACAGTCTGGTCCGGACTCGGTTTTGCTCAAGTCCAAGTCTGACCTGGAGGACTTTGTGAACCACTACGAGGCTAGTGTTGTGGGTCAGAACCGTTCTGTTTCTTTCACTAAAACAGACTAACATCAGCACTAAACCTGACATTATATCAGACCAGAACCAGAATTAGGACCAGGTTTAGTTTTTAAGATCTTTTTAGTGATTTCTTTTTAGTAGTTTTTGTGTAGAGTTCTTTTCTCACAAAAAAATGTGAGATGCTTTCATTTCTGTGAAAACTTAATTAAATGGTTTCTCTGTTCTCTCGCCGCTCCCGGTTCCACCCGGTCTGCTCCCGGTTCCACCCGGTCTGGTCCCGGTTCCACCCGGTCCAGGCCTGTTCTCTCCGGACTCCTCTCGTCTCCCTGAGTTCCTGAAAGCTGCAGGTTTGCTCCGAGACCAGTTCAGATTCGCTCATGGCTCAGACCTGTCTCTAGGACAGGACTACGGCGCCGACGGAGAGTGAGTAAACCGGTCTGTCCTCACCTGTCCCCGTCTGTCCTCACCTGTCCCCGTCTGTCCTCACCTGTCCCCGTCTGTCCTCACCTGTCCCCGTCTGTTCTCACCTGTCCCCGTCCTCACCTGTCCCCGTCTGTTCTCACCTGTCCCCGTCTGTCCTCACCTCTCCCCGTCTGTTCTCACCTGTCCCCGTCTGTTCTCACCTGTCCCCGTCTGTTCTCACCTGTCCCCGTCTGTCCTCACCTGTCCCCGTCTGTCCTCACCTGTCCCTGTCTGTCCTCACCTGTCCTCAGGTGTGTGCTACTGTTCAGACCTCCGCGTTTGTCCAACAAGTTTGAGGACAGTGTGGTGCTGTTCAAGGATTACCTGTCCATCACGTCTCTGCGCCGCTTCATCAGAGACAACATGTGAGTATCAATAATCTATAATCTATCAATATCAGCTTCACAGTTATTACTCTCCTGTCTCCTCCTCTCATCTCCTGTCTCCTCCTCTCATCTCCTGTCTCCTCCCTCCTGTCTCCTCCTCTCATCTCCTGTCTCCTCCCTCCTGTCTCCTCCCTCCTGTCTCCTCCCTCCTGTCTCCTCCTCTCATCTCCTGTCTCCTCAGTTTCGGCCTGTGTCCTCACATGACGGTGGAGAACAGGGACAGACTCAGAGTGCGGGACTTACTCTCGGTTTATTACGACGTGGATTACGTCCATAACGTGAGGGGCTCCAACTACTGGAGGAACAGGTGAACTGCACCCACCTCCACCTTTTCATACACTCTAATCCAGAGGACTCTGTTTGGGGACATTCACAATCCATTTAGTTTAGAACTACGTTTCCCAGAATGCTTTGCGGAAGTCATTCCCCTGTTGCTGTAAGTCTGTCACATAAACAAGACAAGTTTTGTTTGATAAAATGTTCCATCAGGTCTGTGTTCTACTGGGAATATAAGAACAGTACAGTTCCTTTCATTTGAATATAATTAGCATAGCCCCGCCCCCTCTCCTTTTACAGAGTGATGAAGGTGGTCTCTAAGTTCAGTGGGCGGGGCCTGACGTTCTCTGTGGCCAATCGGAGAGAGTTCCAGTCGGAGCTGGAGGAGGACTTCGGTCTGGGCTCGGACTCAGACCTGCCTCTGGTCACCATCAAGACCAGACTGGGCCTGAAGTACAGCATGAGGGAGGAGTTCACGTAAGTCCAGCCAAAACCAGGTCAGGACCAGGTGAAACCAGGTCAGGACCAGAGAAAACCAAGTCAGGACCAGGTAAAACCAGTTCAGGACCAGATAAAACTAAGTCAGGACCTAATAAAACCAGGTCAGGACCAGATAAAACCAGGTCTGAACCAGCTAAAACCTGGTCAAGATCAGATAAAACCAGGTCTGAACCAGTTTAAACCAGGTCAGGATCAAATAAAACCAAGTCAGGACCAGGTAAAACCATGTCAGAACCATCTAAAAATTTTTAGATCCCTCTAAAACCTGTTCCGGTCCCCGTGAACCCTCTTGTCCTGTTCGTAGGAGGGACGGTCGGTCTCTGGAGCGGTTTCTCGAGGATTATTTCGACGGTCGACTCAAACGTTACGTTAAATCTGAGCCTGTTCCTGAAAAGAACAGCGGAGTCGTGAAGGTAACGGTCTGGGATTTCATGAGACCATCTGTAGATCTCCAGGTGTTTGAGTAAAGGTGGTTCTGCTGCAGGTGGTGGTGGCGGAGTCGTTTAACGAAGTGGTGAACGACCCTCACAGAGACGTCCTGCTCATGTTCTACTCTCCGCTCTGTCCTCACTGCAAGAAACTGGAGCCGCTTTACAACGAGCTGGCCTCTGCTGTAGGTTTATGCATCACACTGTCACAAAAACAGGGCAGAAAATGGGTAAAAATACACTTTGGGACAACTCTCTGAAGAGTGTGGGGCCAGTTCTAGACCAGGTCCAGACTCATGGAGACAGAGTTAGTCCAGTTCTAGACCAGGTCCAGACTCAAGAGACAGAGTTAGTCCAGTTCTAGACCAGGTCCAGACTCAAGAGACAGAGTTAGTCCAGTTCTAGACCAGGTCCAGACTCAAGAGACAGAGTTAGTCCAGTTCTAGACCAGGTCCAGACTCAAGAGACAGAGTTAGTCCAGTTCTAGACCAGGTCCAGACTCAAGAGACAGAGTTAGTCCAGTTCTAGACCAGGTCCAGACTCAAGAGACAGAGTTAGTCCAGTTCTAGACCAGGTCCAGACTCAAGAGACAGAGTTAGTCCAGTTCTAGACCAGGTCCAGACTCATGGAGACAGAGTTAGTCCAGTTCTAGACCAGGTCCAGACTCAAGAGACAGAGTTAGTCCAGTTCTAGACCAGGTCCAGACTCAAGAGACAGAGTTAGTCCAGTTCTAGACCAGGTCCAGACTCAAGAGACAGAGTTAGTCCAGTTCTAGACCAGGTCCAGACTCAAGAGACAGAGTTAGTCCAGTTCTAGACCAGGTCCAGACTCAGGAGACAGAGTTAGTCCAGTTCTAGACCAGGTTCAGACTCATGGAGACAGAGTTAGTCCAGTTCTAGACCAGGTCCAGACTCAGGAGACAGAGTTAGTCCAGTTCTAGACCAGGTTCAGACTCATGGAGACAGAGTTAGTCCAGTTCTAGACCAGGTCCAGACTCAGGAGACAGAGTTAGTCCAGTTCTAGACCAGGTCCAGACTCATGGAGACAGAGTTAGTCCAGTTCTAGACCAGGTCCAGACTCATGGAGACAGAGTTAGTCCAGTTCTAGACCAGGTCCAGACTCATGGAGACAGAGTTAGTCCAGTTCTAGACCAGGTCCAGACTCAGGAGACAGAGTTAGTCCAGTTCTAGACCAGGTCCAGACTCAGGAGACAGAGTTAGTCCAGTTCTAGACCAGGTCCAGAATCAAAAGACAGAGTTAGTCCAGTTCTAGACCAGGTCCAGACTCAGGAGACAGAGTTAGTCCAGTCTTAGACCAGGTCCAGACTCAGGAGATAGAGTTAGTCCAGTTCTAGACCAGGTCCAGACTCAAGAGACAGAGTTAGTCCAGTTCTAGACCAGGTCCAGACTCAAGAGACAGAGTTAGTCCAGTTCTAGACCAGGTCCAGACTCAAGAGACAGAGTTAGTCCAGTTCTAGACCAGGTCCAGACTCAAGAGACAGAGTTAGTCCAGTTCTAGACCAGGTCCAGACTCAGGAGACAGAGTTAGGCCAGTTCTAGACCAGGTCCAGACTCAGGAGACAGAGTTAGTCCAGTTCTAGACCAGGTCCAGAATCAAAAGACAGAGTTAGTCCAGTTCTAGACCAGGTCCAGACTCAGGAGAGAGAGTTAGTCCAGTTCTAGACCAGGTCCAGACTCAGGAGACAGAGTTAGTCCAGTTCTAGACCAGGTCCAGACTCAGGAGACAGAGTTAGTCCAGTTCTAGACCAGGTCCAGACTCAGGAGACAGAGTTAGTCCAGTCTTAGACCAGGTCCAGACTCAGGAGATAGAGTTAGTCCAGGTCCAGACTCAAGAGACAGAGTTAGTCCAGTTCTAGACCAGGTCCAGACTCAGGAGACAGAGTTAGTCCAGTTCTAGACCAGGTCCAGACTCAGGAGACAGAGTTAGTCCAGTTCTAGACCAGGTCCAGACTCAAAAGACAGAGTTAGTCCAGTTCTAGACCAGGTCCAGACTCAGGAGACAGAGTTAGTCCAGTTCTAGACCAGGTCCAGACTCATGGAGACAGAGTTAGTCCAGTTCTAGACCAGGTCCAGACTCATGGAGACAGAGTTAGTCCAGTTCTAGACCAGGTCCAGACTCATGGAGACAGAGTTAGTCCAGTTCTAGACCAGGTCCAGACTCAGGAGACAGAGTTAGTCCAGTTCTAGACCAGGTCCAGACTCAGGAGACAGAGTTAGTCCAGTTCTAGACCAGGTCCAGAATCAAAAGACAGAGTTAGTCCAGTTCTAGACCAGGTCCAGACTCAGGAGACAGAGTTAGTCCAGTCTTAGACCAGGTCCAGACTCAGGAGATAGAGTTAGTCCAGGTCCAGACTCAGGAGATAGAGTTAGTCCAGGTCCAGACTCAGGAGACAGAGTTAGTCCAGTTCTAGACCAGGTCCAGACTCATGGAGACAGAGTTAGTCCAGTTCTAGACCAGGTCCAGACTCATGGAGACAGAGTTAGTCCAGTTCTAGACCAGGTCCAGACTCATGGAGACAGAGTTAGTCCAGTTCTAGACCAGGTCCAGACTCAGGAGACAGAGTTAGTCCAGTTCTAGACCAGGTCCAGACTCAGAGACAGAGTTAGTCCGGTAGCAGTCCAGAATCAAAAGACAGAGTTAGTCCAGTTCTAGACCAGGTCCAGACTCAGGAGACAGAGTTAGTCCAGTCTTAGACCAGGTCCAGACTCAGGAGATAGAGTTAGTCCAGGTCCAGACTCAGGAGATAGAGTTAGTCCAGGTCCAGACTCAGGAGACAGAGTTAGTCCAGTTCTAGACCAGGTCCAGACTCAGGAGACAGAGTTAGTCCAGTTCTAGACCAGGTCCAGACTCATGGAGACAGAGTTAGTCCAGTTCTAGACCAGGTCCAGACTCAGGAGACAGAGTTAGTCCAGTTCTAGACCAGGTCCAGACTCATGGAGACAGAGTTAGTCCAGTTCTAGACCAGGTCCAGACTCAGGAGACAGAGTTAGTCCAGTTCTAGACCAGGTCCAGACTCATGGAGACAGAGTTAGTCCAGTTCTAGACCAGGTCCAGACTCATGGAGGTCAGTGTTTTACTTTGAGACAAAGTCCAGTTTTTATGAAAATAAATCGTTTATTTAAAATAAAGATTACTCATGAAGAAGGTCTGCTCTGTAGAAAATGGGCTCCATTTATTTCACTTTGTTCCGTCTCTGGAGCAGAATGTGTCCTGTGTGTGATTTATTATATTTCATATGTGCCTTGGGTTCACACCTGAGGCTCTTAATCAGACACCGGCAGGATTTATTGGACTTTATTATTCCCTGGTTTTGGTTTTAGACTCCGTTAGGACTCGTTTCAGGACTCGGCCTGGAGACGAATTCTTGTGGCAAAAATCTGAAACAGAGGCACAGTAACAATAGTCTCTTGTTTTTGTTTTGTTTGAAGTAAAAAAAATAAAATAAAGGTTCTTCAAAAAGGTAAACAATCTTGTTAACCTCAGGCCATTTGTTGAGATTTATGCAGAAAAAAGCAGAAAAAAATATTAATACATGATGATTTTATTGCATTTTTTATTTTTGTGCAGGGTTCAATTATCTTTGCCTTTTTTTGTTGCATTTTTTAAGGTTGGTGAAAATAAAAAAGAAAAGAAATGATTAAAGTTGTAAAATTCTTCAGAAAAAAAAAATGTTAGGGGAAAAATATATGCTTTTGTTGTTTATTTCCTATTTTTAGTTTCTTGTTTTCTCTTTATGTAATGTTGTGTGTTATTTATATATATAAAAAATAATAATAATAGAAATAAAAAATTGAGATTATAGTCAAAACAAAGACAGTATTCTACAAGTTCCACACAAAAGCCTTTTCTCAGTTTAATAGAAACGCTCTGAAAGATTGTTGGGTTGAACCCGTTCTGGTTTTTTTCAGCTCTCGTCGGATCCAAACATTGTTGTGGCAAAAATGAACGCAGTCGACAACGACGTTCCTCCAGGATACGATGTCCAGGGGTAACTATGACGGAGAATAATCACAAACAGTGAATCTGTGACTAAAAACAGGAATCTGACTGACTTCTCTCTGTTTCCTTCAGTTTTCCCACCGTTTACTTCGCTGCCGTCGGGAAAAAAGACGACCCAGTTCGATATGAGGTCAAATTTAAAAACAAATATCCAGCTCCTCCTCTTGTTTAAAAAAATGTTAAAGCAATCTCAAGATAAAAGAAAACTTTATCAGCCAAGATGTTTGAGTCAGCCGGGATTTTATGAAAATAAACTGGGCTAAATTTGTAACCACACTTCCTTTGATCTAGAAAAAAATCAAAGATAAAAGCAGTTTATGGAGACTTTTATGAGTTGCCCATTTTTCACCAAACTTGTGTGACAGAACTAATTTTTGTGTTTTTTTCTTAAAAGAAAAACAGTTTTAATCTTTTTACTGTTTCCTCGTAAAAATAAAGTAATTGTTATTATTCTACATTTTCACATTTAAAAGATAATCTTGTGGGTTTGTATTTGTTTTTAGGGCTTGTTTTTTTTAACCCTTTTCTCGTTTAAATCAATCTCATGTGCTCTTGTTTTTTTCTGAAGGGCCCTCGTGAACTGAAGGAGCTGCTGAAGTTCATCAAACGAGAAGCGAGTCACAGTTTAAAGATTCACAGATCGAAGGACGAGCTCTAGGAGACGAGGAAGGAAAGGAGGAAACACTGAGACAAAGAGTGAACTCTGACAGAGCTGCTCCGTGTGATGGAAACAGACTTTACACTAATATTTACACTGAGTTCCTCTGGTTTCACTGAAAACACTTTATTCGAATCCGGTCAAAATATTTCGACGTAAAAACCTGTCATTCTCGTCTCAGTGAACACTTGTGACACAGATGTTTACCACGAACTCCAGAGAAAAGAAACAGAATTCTGATTGCTCAAGGTTTTTAAGTTAAGTTTTTGTTTTGTCAGAGTCTGAGCCTTTTTTTTGCTTCCAGTGTTTTACACAAGAACTTTTGGTGGTTTTTTTTACATTAAATTTGTTATGTATTATTTATTTATGTATTTATTCATTATTTTTTATACAATAATAACCAAAAACACTGTACAATAAGCATAAACTTGAAGATATTTAACTATGTATTTATTTAAAAAAAAATATATAAACCACATTCAGATTTGTTTGAACGCTTTGTGGAAAAAGCTTAAAGTGTTTAAATCATACACCACAATTATTTAAATTTATTTTGCTCTAAATGAACTGCACTGAAATAATTCTGTCTTTATTTATTTATAATTTAATGAAGTGTTTAACGAGTTTAGCAGCAGCCATTTTGAAAAACTCTTAAAGAATCTGTCTGCTTCCATTTTATGAGTTTTACAAGTTTGTATCTCATTGTTTACAAACATTTACAGAGTTTTATGTTTTTATACTTGTTTATTTTTATTTATTGTTTTGTTGGAGATATTTAATATTTAATTAAATGACTAAACTGTTTTGGTTTTATTTTTAAACTGGAATATTCCAACAAATTTACTTTAAAATTTAAATCTAGTATGATACACGATCTTGGCTTCTTCTGGTTTATTTGGGGTATTTTCATAAAAATCTACTGCTGTAATCTTTCACAAAACATTAAGCATGAAAGGATTTTATTTTCACTCAATTTTCTTGCATTTTATGGGGCCATTTTTACAAGGCAAAAAAGAGTTAGGTTTAGGTTTTTCTTGCTGTTTTATAATTCTTTATATTCTAGTTTTACACAAATTTTACAGCTGAAAATCAAGTTAATTTATGGCATAATTTTGCTTCTTTATATAAAAATTTCTTAGAGAAGGTTTGTTTAAGCAGTTTAAAAAAAGAAGTAAACTTTATGAGCCAAAACATTTCCATAAAACTGACATTAACTTTAAATCTAAATTAAAATTACATTAAATTTTGAAAAAATTCTTCTCCAGAAAAGGTTAATCCCGTTGCAGTTCCTTTATTCGTGGTTTATTGTTCTGATTGGTTAAACCCAGTGTCAGTTTTCTGTTTCTCGCCGCTGATTGGCCGTAGCCCTGACAGCTTTCCCGCCCCCGCGCCTGGTTCCGCCTCTGTTAGTGCGTTCTCGCTGCTGATTGGTCCTTTCCTTCCTTCCTTCCTCTCGAAGCTTCCAGGCCGGTTTTGTGTCTCAAGATGCTCGGCCAGCAGGTTTTAGTGCTAAGTGAGTAAAAGAAACCTCTTATTTTAACATTTTACTTCGCGGTTTAATTCTTTGTAAACCTCACCGGGGCTTTCCATCTGTGTCCCGGGGTTTAACGGGGCACCGACGGCGGGGAGCGGCGTGAGCGCTGCCGCAGCATGTGGCTCCAAACGCGGCTGTGAGCTAAAGGCTAACTGTTAGCCTCTCCATTCATTTACAATGGGCCGGCGGCTAACGGCTAACATAGCAGGGAAGGCGTGTTTGGGGCTAATGCTAACCCGTTACTCAGCATTTAACGCGTTAGAACAGACTCTTTTCATTCGCCTGAACCTCTGAGCCTTTAAAAATAAGTTATTTTAGTGCATTTAACATAAAAGTTAAAGCTGATATTGTTGTTTAATTCCTCTTTTAGCCTTTAGCATCTTACGCCTGGTGTCATTATGAACAGTTAAAACGGCTCCTGTTTAACTCTGAAATCATTTTAAAAAACGCACATTTATCTCATTAACAGCATTCACATCAAACTGAAAAGTTCAAAACTACCTTCAAGTGTTGTAATAATTCTTATATAGTCATTTTAAAGCGGTCACATGGATAAATGAGATGCTGTGACTCCACCCAAAATCTGTCCTTGTCTACATCAGGATGCTCTTCTCTAACATTTAAATTACATAAATATTGATCAGACTGATTGATCTGCAGTGAATTACAAGTGAAATATTTATTATTATTTATTTAATATAATATCAGGTGTTCAGACTGTATTAACCAGATTTGGATGTGTTATTCTTGGTTTTTAATAAAGATTAAATATACAGAATACACAGTGGAATAATATAAGCAGCAGATAAATGTAGCTCTGGACATGTCTGAGCTTTTAGGGCCTGTATTTACTAAAGACCACGGCTTCATCCTGATGCTTTTATAACTTTTAAGTGGTTCTCAGCTGTGTTTTATCAATTTTACAAAGTTTAAGTTTTAAGAAACTCTTCCTCACTGCTGTCTCTGTTTTTGTTTCAGATCAGAACGTGAAGAGAGAGTCCGGGCGTAAAGTTCAGACAGGGAACATCAACGCCGCAAAGGTCTGACCGGCTTTAAATCTGTTTTAATGATTTAATTCTGCTGCGTCTGATCTGAGGTGTTTCAGATCAGTTTTCATCTTCTGAAAGTCTGCTCCAAGGTTTTATCTAAGAACTCATGCAGTCGCTGCGTTCGCCGTCGCCCTGACGCTGCGTTAGCTATTTATCTCCAAACTGTTTCACAAAGGAACCTGATCCTGGTTTCTGACCAGGTCCTGAAAAGTCCAAACAGATCCAGGAGAGAAAAGAGCTAGAGCACAGAATCTGCCGAGTCACTGTTTAAACAGAAATGTTGAGTCACTGTTTTATCACGTTTCAGTTTCTGAGTAAATCTGAATAAATCTGTTGCAGACCATCGCAGATGTGAT
The DNA here is from genome assembly GCA_036850595.1 of Rhyacichthys aspro. NCBI lineage: Eukaryota > Metazoa > Chordata > Actinopteri > Gobiiformes > Rhyacichthyidae > Rhyacichthys > Rhyacichthys aspro. Next base: position 195,270 of record CM072158.1, on the reverse strand, counting down.
CCGGACTTGCCTCGGCCCCAGGGCCATGATGAAGGTATGTAACACTCATTCATTTAGACTGCACTCACACTGGCCACTCACACTGGTCACTCACACTGGTCACTCACTCTGGCCACTCACTCTGGCCACTCACTCTGGTCACTCACACTGGCCACTCACTCTGGTCACTCACTCTGGTCACTCACACTGGCCACTCACTCTGGTCACTCACTCTGGTCACTCACACTGGTCACTCACTCTGGTCACTCACTCTGGTCACTCACTCTGGTCACTCACACTGGTCACTCACTCTGGTCACTCACTCTGGTCACTCACTCTGGTCACTCACACTGGCCACTCACTCTGGTCACTCACTCTGGTCACTCACTCTGGTCACTCACACTGGTCACTCACTCTGGTCACTCACTCTGGTCACTCACACTGGTCACTCACACTGGTCACTCACTCTGGTCACTCACTCTGGTCACTCACTCTGGTCACTCACTCTGGTCACTCACTCTGGCTACTAATGCCGTTCACTCACACTGATCACTCACGCTGGTAGTTAGGCGTTCTTAGTGACATCCCAGTGATCTTTATAGCTTTAATTAAATATGTACTGATCAGTAACGTCCATGTTCATTAGACCTTATTACAGGACGGGAGTGATTTACTGACTCACACTGGCCTCAGAGTTATTTGTCATGTGTCTCAGATGCTGCTGGACCCGACCGGTGGGATCGTGATGACCAATGACGGGAACGCCATCCTCCGAGAGGTCAGTACTGTCCCGCTCTGATGATGTCATCAATGCCCGACACGCCCTAACTCTGTGACTTCCACGGCAACAGATCCAGGTCCAGCACCCGGCCGCCAAGTCCATGATCGAGATCAGCCGGACTCAGGATGAAGAGGTCGGCGACGGCACCACCTCCGTCATCATCCTCGGTCAGTGATGAAGAGCAGATATATAACACACCCTCCTCATCCTCAGCCATGATGAAGAGCAGATTTATGAGCACATGCGCCGACAGAAACAACAGCCCCTTGTGTTTTGTGTGAGTTGTGGGTTAAAGCCTGTGTGTTTTCAGCTGGAGAGATGCTGTCGGTGGCAGAGCAGTTCCTGGAGCAGCAGATGCATCCCACAGTCATCATCAGCGCCTACCGCAGAGCTCTGGACGACATGCTGGAGGCGCTCAAAGAGATCAGGTAAAATACAGACACCTAACTCCAGATGGGTTTTAGAGGGATTTGAGCAGGTTTTTGATGGATTCCTACCAGTTTTTCCTCTCACCTGTCCGTCCTGACCCTCACCTGTCGTGTTTCTCCTCAGTGTTCCCGTGGACACGTCGGACCGCTCCATGATGCTGAAGATCGTGCACTCGGCCATAAACACCAAAGCTCTGAGCCGCTGGTCAGATCTGGCCTGTAACATCGCTCTGGACGCAGTCAGGACCGTGGAGCTGGAAGAGAACGGCCGCAAGGAGATCGACATCAAGAAGTACGCCAAAGTCGAGAAGGTATGGGTCTACAGGGGCCTGAGCGGGTCTACAGGGGCCTGAGCGGGTCTACAGGGGCCTGAGCGGGTCTACAGGGGTCTGAGAGGGTCTGCAGGGGTCTGAGAGGGTCTGCAGGGGTCTGAGCGGGTCTACAGGGGCCTGAGCGGGTCTACAGGGGCCTGAGCGGGTCTACAGGGGTCTGAGAGGGTCTGCAGGGGTCTGAGCGGGTCTGCAGGGGTCTGAGCGGGTCTGCAGGGGTCTGAGAGGGTCTGCAGGGGTCTGAGCGGGTCTACAGGGGTCTGAGCGGGTCTACAGGGGTCTGAGCGGGTCTACAGGGGTCTGAGCGGGTCTACAGGGTCTGAGAGGGTCTGCAGGGGCCTGAGCGGGTCTACAGGGGCCTGAGCGGGTCTGCAGGGGCCTGAGCGGGTCTGCAGGGGCCTGAGCGGGTCTACAGGGGCCTGAGCGGGTCTGCAGGGGCCTGAGCGGGTCTGCAGGGGCCTGAGCGGGTCTGCAGGGGCCTGAGCGGGTCTGCAGGGGCCTGAGCGGGTCTGCAGGGGCCTGAGCGGGTCTACAGGGGCCTGAGCGGGTCTACAGGGGCCTGAGCGGGTCTGAGTTTTCTCAGAGTCTGGTTCTAACAGGCCTTTATCTGGTCCTGACAGGTTCCGGGAGGTTTTATCGAGGACTCGTGTGTTCTCAGAGGAGTCATGATCAACAAAGACGTGACTCATCCTCGAATGAGGCGCTCCATAAAAGAACCACGCATCGTTCTGTTGGACTGTTCCCTGGAGTACAAGAAGGGCGAGAGCCAGGTAAGACCGTGTCTGGACCAGGTAAGACCGGGCCTGGGACTAACCCAGGAGTAAACCGTGACTAAACCGGGACTAAACCAGGTCTCTCTGTCCCAGACTGATATAGAGATGAGTAAAGAGGAAGACTTTGCTCGGATCCTTCAGATGGAGGAGGAGTACATCCAACAGATCTGTGAGGACATCATCCGAGTCAAACCAGACCTGGTCTTCACCGAGAAGGGCATCTCAGGTAAGTCCTGCCTGAACCGGGACTGGACCGAGACCTGGACCAGGACTTCCCTGGAGTTGGTTGGGATTGCTGTTCAGTTTTTTAAATTATTGATTGTAGTTTGAAATTTGTTTGGTTTAAATATTTGTGAGAAGTCTGGATTTAAAAGTATTTGTGTGTTTTCTGTTTCAGACCTGGCTCAGCATTATCTGGTGAAGGCCAACATCACAGCGATCCGCCGCGTCAGGAAAACCGACAACAACCGCATCGCACGGTAAAATAATCCACAACAACTGCACGGTAAAATAATCCACAACAACTGCACAGTAAAATAATCCACAACAACTGCACGGTAAAATAATCCACAACAACTGCACAGTAAAATAATCCACAACAACTGCACTGTAAAATAATCCACAACAACTGCACGGTAAAATAATCCACAACAACTGCACAGTAAAATAATCCACAACAACTGCACGGTAAAATAATCCACAACAACTGCACAGTAAAATAATCCACAACAACTGCACAGTAAAATAATCCACAACAACTGCACAGTAAAATAATCCACAACAACTGCACAGTAAAATAATCCACAACAACTGCACAGTAAAATAATCCACAACAACTGCACCGCACGGCAAAATGCTGTAATCATGTTGGTTCCAGAGCCTGCGGGGCCCGTATCGTGAGCCGCACTGACGAGCTCCGTGAGGACGACGTGGGGCTCGGGGCCGGACTGTTCGAGGTCAAAAAGATCGGAGACGAATACTTCACCTTCATCACAGACTGTAAAGACCCCAAGGCCTGCACCATCCTGCTCCGAGGGGCCAGCAAGGAGATCCTAGCTGTGAGTCTGGGGTCCATATCCAGGGCCATGGGGTTTAGACCGATTTGACCAGGTTTTAAATGGATCTGACCAGGATTTACTCTGACCTAACCGTGTTCCTCTCGTTGCTGCAGGAGGTAGAGCGTAACCTTCAGGATGCGATGCAGGTGTGTCGTAACGTCGTCATGGAGCCAGCCCTGTTGCCGGGGGGCGGGGCCGTGGAGATGGCGGTTGCTAAGCGACTGTCAGAGCGTTCCCGCTCTTTAAAGGGAGTGGAGCAATGGCCGTACAGAGCCGTGGGTCAGGCCCTGGAGGTCATCCCCCGGACCCTCGTCCAGAACTGTGGGGCCTCCACCATCAGGGTCCTCACCTCCCTCAGGGTAAGGGTCCTACGCAGAGTCCTACTCACCTCCCTCAGGGTAAGGGTCCTACTCACCTCCTTCAGGGTAAGGGTCCTACGCAGAGTCCTACTCACCTCCCTCAGGGTAAGGGTCCTACGCAGAGTCCTACTCACCTCCTTCAGGGTAAGGGTCCTACTCACCTCCTTCAGGGTAAGGGTCCTACGCAGAGTCCTACTCACCTCCTTCAGGGTAAGGGTCCTACTCACCTCCTTCAGGGTAGGGGTCCTACGCAGAGTCCTACTCACCTCCCTCAGGGTAAGGGTCCTACGCAGAGTCCTACTCACCTCCTTCAGGGTAAGGGTCCTACTCACCTCCTTCAGGGTAAGGGTCCTACCTCCCTAGGAAGGGTCCTACCTTTCTCCCTTCCCGGGGGGGGGGGGCCAGGGGGGGGGTTTTTCTCTTTCCCCGGGGGGGGGGGGTTCTCCTTCCGGGGGGGGGGGGTTCTTCCCCTCCTTCAGGGTAAGGGTCCTACGCAGAGTCCTACTCACCTCCTTCAGGGTAAGGGTCCTACGCAGAGTCCTACTCACCTCCTTCAGGGTAAGGGTCCTACTCCTTCAGAGTAAGGGTCCTATGCACCTCCCTCAGGGTAAGGGTCCTACCCAGAGTCCTACTCACCTCCTTCAGGGTAAGGGTCCTACTCCTTCAGAGTGAGGGTCCTACTCACCTCCTTCAGGGCGGGGGTCCTACTCCCTCGGGGCGGGGGTCCTACAGAGGGGCAGGTGTGACTGTCCTTTTGTGTTTCAGGCGAAGCACGCTGCGGAGGGCGGAGCCTCGTGGGGCGTGGACGGAGAGACCGGAGCGCTCTGTGACATGACGGCTTTAGGAATCTGGGAACCACTGGCCGTCAAGGCTCAGACCTACAAGACCGCCGTGGAGGTGAGACCCTAAAGATGACCCCTGACCCTGAACATGCACCTCGGACCCTAACCCTCACTTTTATGGAACTGTTTCAGACGGCCATCCTTCTGCTGAGGATCGACGACATCGTCTCCGGACACAAGAAGAAGGACAAAGAGGAGCAGACGGGGGGCCCCGGGGCGGAGTGAGGGTCTCAGTCTGGGGCCCCGGGGCGGAGTGAGGGTCTCAGTCTGGGGCCCCGGGGCGGAGTGAGGGTCTCAGTCTGGGGCCCCGGGGCCAAGTGTGGGTCTCAGTCTGGGGCCCCGGGGCCAAGTGTGGGTCTCAGTCTGGGGTCACTGTGATGTTTCATGTAGAGTTTGAACTCAGAATAAAGCTGATCCTCGTCTGTTTTCTCTGACTTTGTTCATGTTGAATGTGAATAAATCTGACTCAAACACTTTGTGCCGAGTTCGTTCACTTCAGAAAATACCCCCCCCCCCCTCTGATCCAGACCCCTCCAGGTCAGAGGTCGAAGGATGTCATAGACCTCCGGAGCCTAGTCTCTTCTTATTCAGAACATTTTCAGATTAAAGTTAAAAAGAGCTTGTTTTGTTAAAGATTAATATGAAAAAGTTTAGAATCAGGAGACAGCCGGGTTCTTCTAAACTCAAATGTGTTGGTCTCAGTTAAAATTGACCTGATGAAATGAAAACAATCCGATCACGTGACTCTTCGGCACAGCCTATCGTGGATCAGAGCGTCACGTGACAGCACTGTCAGCTGATTAATATCCGGGTCACGTGACAGTGTGGTGGCGGAGAAATGGCGGAGGGTTGTTGGGTCCGCGCGCTGCTGCTGCTGTGCGTCCTCGCGCCGTGCGTCATGACGCTGTTCCCAGGGACCGGACCAGAACCGAGCCACAGACAGGTGAGAGTCCGGGACTAAACCGAGTCCGGACCAGGTCTAAACAGAGTCTGGACCAGGTCTTCAGCCCAGATCTTTGTGGTTCAGGCTCTGTCCAGTTGTTGTTCCTGTTTTTGTTTCCTTTTGCTGAAGATAAGACCCTTTTGAGACAGTTTTGTTCCTGGTTGTTCTGTTAAAATTACAGCAGACTTTAGACTTTCTCAGAACAAAACACAACGAGTTTGAGCTGAAGTAAAAACTGTTCTGTTTGATTAAACTCTTTTCTCTTGAGTTTTAGAGTTAATCTAAATTAAACCCACTCTAAATCTTTTAGGCAGCTGTTAAAATAAAAAATTGACTGTGAAAGAAGAACCAGGCCTTGTTGGTTTGTATTGCCTAAAATCCTCCATTTTTCTTTTATTGTTGTATTGAGCTCATTGGTCAGAGCTGATCACATGACCCTGACACAGGTGTAAGACAGGGACAGGTGTTTGAGTTTTGTATTTTCTTTAAATACTTTCAGTTGTATTTACAGTCTCTTGCCCCAATGGATAACAAGAAAGCTCTAAGAACAATTAGTATCTGCAAAAGATTTGGAATTTGTGTTAGTTTTGATGGAAAAGATTGATTTATTATGTGCTGTTTATCCTATTTGTTATTTTATTTTATTTTTTTTCTCTCTTTTTTTCCTTTTATTTGTATTTACGCTTATATTTTTAGTTAGTTATTGTATATGTTTGCCTTCCTGGCTCTATGAAATTGTCATGTACATAACTTAAATAAATAAAAAAAAAAAAAAAAAAAAAAAAAAGGTGTTTGAGTTGAGACACACCTAAAGGACATACCTGCTCTTCTTCCTCAGGTGAGCATGGAGCTGAACCCTGGAGCTCCTGCAGCGCCCCCTGGAGGAGACCTGCTGTATCTGCGCTCTGTCGGCCCCAACGACTCCCTGCACTTCCTCTTCTGCAGCCAGGGGGCGCCCTCCCTGCTGCTGCTGCACAGCAACAGCACAGAGGCCAGAGTCCAGGTGAGACCGGGACTAAACCGGGACTGGACCGGGTCTGAACCCGGTCTGAACCCGGTCTGTCTGTTTCCAGGTGGACTGGTACAGTTTTCCGGTGGGTAACTCCAGCAGCAGCCTGCAGGTGGAGCCACAGAGCAGTGTGGTGTACAGCGCCGCTCTGGTCTTCAGCAGAGTAAGACCTGACCCTCTACTCCTCCTGCTGGAGACCACCTGGAACCTGATCTAGAACCATGTCTAACTCTGACCTCTGACCTTCAGTTGTGGGAGTACAACGACCTGAATGACACGGCGGACCCGGTCTCGGACCCGGACTCGGACTTGTTCCCTCCGTATGACCTGCAGGACTTCAGCTGGTCCAGACTCAAGCTGTCCACACTCGGCGCCGAGCTCTGCGGGGTCTACAACCGGACTAACGGGACCCTGTGTCTGCAGGTAAGACCGGACCTGGACCGGACCAACAGTATGTTCACACCTTTCTGCTTCAGGTGGGATTTAAAAAGCAGAAGTTACGCGCAGGTCTGGTTTTATAAATCTGAGTATTTTTGTTGTATGTACTTTGTGGAGCTGCAGTATGTAACTTTAGTCAGGATTCCACGCACAGTTTTATAAATGAGGCCCCTGGACCAGACCTGGACCGGACCGACGGGACCTGGACTGACCTGGACCGGACCAGACCTGGACCGGACTGACGGGACCCTGTGTCTGAAGACCTGGTCAGACCTAGTTCAGACCTGGTTTAACTCTGGTCTTATGTGATTGACAGCTGTCAGTCTTCGAGGACTGGGGGCGGAGTGAGTCCTGGCCCCGCCTCCTCCACAGCCCTGACTCCGCCCAGCTCCGGTTCTGGTTGGACGGGCTGTCGCCGCGGACGACACACTCTCGTTTCCTATTGGAGCTGAGGTCAGTGGGCGGAGCTTCTCTGAACAGAGTCGATGTCATTCGATCGATTGATGACGAGTTCACGCCTTCAATATTCAAGGTACGACCAAAACCTGTTCTAGTCCAGCTAGAACTTGCTCAAATCCCTCTAAAACCTGTTCTGGTCTCAGGTCTCCCAGTGGCTGTCGAACTCCTCTGGTTCTGGTCCTGACTCTGGTCCCAGTCCTGGTTTTGTTCAGTGGAAGCCCGTGGCCTATCGTGCGGCGGAGGCGTCCCTGGAGATGGCCACGCCCCTCAGACACTGGTCTCCACGGCGACAGGACTCCGCGGCAACAGCATCGTCGTCAGGGCTGGTCCAGGGTTTCTACGGCAACGACTCAACGACGTTTGGACTCAACCTGACGTTCGGTCTCAGCGGAGACCCCTTCTACGGGACCACCCACTACCTCAGCTGGTAATCCCACTAAAACCTGTTCAGGACCAGCTGGTACCTCAGCTGGTAATCCCACTAAAACCTGTTCAGGACCACCCACTACCTCAGCTGGTAATCCCACTAAAACCTGTTCAGGACCAGCCGGTACCTCAGCTGGTAATCCCACTAAAACCTGTTCAGGACCAGCTGGTACCTCAGCTGGTAATCCCACTAAAACCTGTTCAGGACCACCCACTACCTCAGCTGGTAATCCCACTAAAACCTGTTCAGGACCAGCCGGTACCTCAGCTGGTAATCCCACTAAAACCTGTTCAGGACCAGCCGGTACCTCAGCTGGTAATTCCACTAAAACCTGTTTAGGACCACCCACTACCTCAGCTGGTAATCCCACTAAAACCTGTTCAGGACCAGCCGGTACCTCAGCTGGTAATCCCACTAAAACCTGTTCAGGACCAGCCGGTACCTCAGCTAGTAATCCCACTAAAACCTGTTCAGGACCAGCCGGTACCTCAGCTGGTAATCCCACTAAAACCTGTTCGGGACCAGCCGGTACCTCAGCTGGTAATCCCACTAAAACCTGTTCCGGACCAGCCGGTACCTCAGCTGGTAATCCCACTAAAACCTGTTCGGGACCAGCCGGTACCTCAGCTGGTAATCCCACTAAAACCTGTTCGGGACCAGCCGGTACCTCAGCTGGTAATCCCACTAAAACCTGTTCGGGACCAGCCGGTACCTCAGCTGGTAATCCCTCTAAAACCTGTTCGGGACCAGCCGGTACCTCAGCTGGTAATCCCTCTAAAACCTGTTCGGGACCAGCCGGTACCTCAGCTGGTAATCCCTCTAAAACCTGTTCGGGACCAGCCGGTACCTCAGCTGGTAATCCCTCTAAAACCTGTTCGGGACCAGCCGGTACCTCAGCTGGTAATCCCACTAAAACCTGTTCGGGACCAGCCGGTACCTCAGCTGGTAATCCCACTAAAACCTGTTCGGGACCAGCCGGTACCTCAGCTGGTAATCCCACTAAAACCTGTTCAGGACCAGCCGGTACCTCAGCTGGTAATCCCTCTAAAACCTGTTCAGGACCAGCCGGTACCTCAGCTGGTAATCCCACTAAAACCTGTTCAGGACCAGCCGGTACCTCAGCTGGCAATCCCACTAAAACCTGTTCGGGACCACCCACTACCTCAGCTGGTAATCCCACTAAAACCTGTTCAGGACCAGCCGGTACCTTAGCTGGTAATCCCACTAAAACCTGTTCGGGACCACCCGGTACCTCAGCTGGTAATCCCACTAAAACCTGTTCGGGACCACCCGGTACCTCAGCTGGTAATCCCACTAAAACCTGTTCGGGACCAGCCGGTACCTCAGCTGGTAATCCCACTAAAACCTGTCCGGGACCACCCACTACCTCAGCTGGTAATCCCACTAAAACCTGTTCAGGACCAGCCGGTACCTCAGCTGGTAATCCCACTAAAACCTGTTCGGGACCAGCCGGTACCTCAGCTGGTAATCCCACTAAAACCTGTTCAGGACCAGCCGGTACCTCAGCTGGTAATCCCACTAAAACCTGTTCGGGACCAGCCGGTACCTCAGCTGGTAATCTCACTAAAACCTGCTCTAGACCAACTAGAATCAAATACAATTAAAACCTTCTGAGGACTTAACTCTGGCTAAAACTTCTTCAAACCCAAACAAATCCCTGTGTCTTTCTCTTCTGACCCCGGGCCCCGGCTCCAGGACCTGTTTGTTCTAGTCAGTGTGAGGTGATTCCACTGAAAAGGAACTCCCTGTGTCTGGTTTAGTCTGATCTAACCCGCTCTGTGTTCCAGGACCCTCCTGGTGGGAGTGGGACCCCCTCCTCTGGACTCCTTCTCGCCCCTGGTGCTCTCCATCCTGGCCGTGGGGCTGGGGACTCCTCTGCTGCTGCTGGTTCTGGGTGGGTTCTGGCTCTGCTTCAGGAAATGGACCGGGCCTCCAGCCACAGCCTATGAGCCAATCAACTGAGAGAACAGAGAGCAGCGGCCAATGGGAGCAGGGACCAGTGAGGGGCGGGACAATGGGGTAAACATGAGGTTACAAATAACCCCGGATCTCTGAGACATTACCTGGTCTAACCCAGGTCTGAACTGGGTCTAAATTGGGTCTAAACCGGGACTAGACCAAGTCTAAATCGGTCCTGTCTTCTTCAGGTCTGTTGTTGAAAAAAATGGAGCTGACTCTAATTTTTGTAAAGTTTTTAAATAAAATAAAAAGTGTAAATGTTATTTTTAAAAAGTTGTTAATAAAGTTTAACAATTTTTTCTGGAAGTTTCTGCTCTTGTTTATTTATTAATTTATTAAAACAGTGTTCAAGTCCAGACCAAGGTTTTATATGGATGAAATAATGTGTTGGTTGGTTTTTAGTAAAACTCAAGCTAAGTTTGAGGTGAAGGGTGTGGGCTGGTGGAATTATTTTTATCAGAGGCACAGTTCCGGTTGAACAAGTTTGTTTTAACATTGACAGAATAGAAACTCAGAGACAAGTAAAGGAGAGATCATGCCGGGGAACATGGTGAGTCTGGATTTCTTTATAGATTTAGGATAAAATGTGATTACAGTTGTTGTCCGGCTCCAGTTAAACTGTGTGATTTTCTGTTCATAAAGAGATGTAACCAGACATAAAATTATAAAACATGCATTAGTTTAAATCTGTTCAGAACCTGTGAAAGACTAATTGCAACACGTAAACTCAATTAAAGTCCAACTAAATCTATGTCTAAACTCTTAAGGTCCAGCTAACCCTAACCCTAACCACCGTAAACTCCAAACTGTTTTTCAAAGCTTTTCTGTAATAGCCTGAGAAATGCTGTTATAATGATTATGTAAACATTTTTCCAGGACAGTATTTTTATAGTATAGTTTGTCCTTAACTTTGATACTTTTTCTTGTACTGACTCTGTGTTGCTTTTGTGGCAGAACCTGAATGAGTCGGAGGAAGAACCAGGAGCCGGGTTTTTGGACAAATGGTTCGGAGGAGGCTCTGGAAAATGGAGTAAAGTGGCTTTGACAGCAACAGCAACGATTTGTTTTGTTTTGTGTGAGTTTATATCCTTTCACAGTAATTCAAACTCTGCACAAATAAAAGCCAGCTCTCTCTGGACCAGAGCCAGGCCAATTTGACTGATCCACATCAGCAACATATTCGTGGAAGCTGCTACGCTCAAACTAAAACCACATAAAACTGTTTATAGTCAAACTAAAACCATTTTAAAATGGTTACAGTCCAACTAAAACTACTGAAAACAGGTCTTAGTCCAACTAAAACCACTTAAAACTCCTTACAGTACTGGTAACAAAAACCCTTTATTGCAGTCTGGAGAGAAGCAGCAGTTTTGGCCCTAGACCTGGTCCAGCCTTTGATGAAGCACATCAGAGCCAGCTGTAGTGGACCAGACTCAGTAGACTCCTGTGGTGCATTTAAACGGCTGAAAGGTGTGTGTTTCAGGGCGGAAGCTCAGGCAGAAGAACTCTCAGCTGCAGGCGGAACAGGACCGGAGGGTTTTATTGGTGAAGGACGGTGAAGATGTTCGGAGATACTCTGTGCTGCAGAATCTGTTCATCCAGGATTGGTTTGTGAAGAAACAGTCCACAGACGAGAAGCAGATGGTGGTGGAGAAGGTCTACCATAACCCAGGAGTCAGGAAGACACTTGAACGTCTGAACAAGCTGGAGGAGCTGTGGACGGAGCGGCAGAACATCTACTGCAGCTACTTCAGGTCTGTTTATTCTAAGGGATTGTAATAGATGAGAACCTCTATTCAGGAACAGAAAAAGGAGCACATGACGTTCCAGGAAGTTTAATAGCTGCAGATAAAGTGTATTTTCAGCTGAATATGTCTTTTAACAGAGAAACAGCTGAAAAAAGAAAAGCATCAACAGAGAAAAGGGAGACAACGTAAAACACAGATAAATACTGTCAATTCAATCACGTAATGTTTAACGAGGAGGAGATAATTGTCGTCCTGACGCTGAAGTCACAGCTAAGCTAACGCTAAACTCTAAACTTCAGTTTGGTCAAATGGATTAGTATTTTGGAGGAAACATTGGTCTGGTTTTATTTTTTTATAAAAGAGAAGCAGGAGAGGTCCCTAGGCTGCTTTTGGAGGAGAGTCTGAGACAGGGACAAAAAAGAAAATCAGGGACTGGAGCTTTAACTGAGTCTAGACCTGATGAAAGAGTGCATATCTTTCATCAGGTCGCGGTCCCCTCTAGAGAAGCTGGAGGCCGACATGAAGAGCATAGCGTCTGAGATTACTGGCAAACATGAAAAGGACCGGTTTGACAAGACTCTGGAGAACGACTGCAGCTGTGAGAGGAATGGGGGCCCCATGAGGACACTACTGCAGGAATGGAGGGACACACTGGGGAAGGAACTAGAGAAAGACAAACGGAGCATGTGAGTAATGTCTGTCATTGAAGTAAACACCTTGTCAGTGAGTAGACAGTGTTTATGTCAAAGACCCTTAATATTGTCCTGGTCGTAGAAGAGTTCTGATTCATTTTACCATTTCCACACACCAGTTCTTATTTCTCATTTATTTTAAAATGTGAATAAAAGGTTGGAGGGCTTCAGTATCACTCTGTGACTCTGGATTAATACTGGACTATCATTTTTCTCTGCAGTACCTTCAATAGTCCACACACTCAGGGAGACGAGCCGAAAAACTGAGATCATCCAAACCTCCTGTGGTCAAAACTATAACCTGTTGTGTGTTTTGGTTTAGGTTTACTACATAAACAAAAGAAAATCATTTGAAATTAAAAATTGAAATGTCTTCAAAAGTATGTGGCAGTATTTTCTTGGTTTTGTTTCCAGTGTATTTGCTGTGTGTTATGTTGATTTGTGTCTGGCTGTAAACTTTGTTACTGTCTAATGGGACTGTTCAGGGTAAATAAGGGTTATGTCAGGGTTATGTTCCCAGGGAGCTAAGGGGGCACCAGCAGAAACACTGGGGTCGGACAGAAACAGTTTACCCCAACTCAAAACATCCTGGTTTAGGCCTGGTTTACCCAAACTAAACTCTGTGTTTTTGCAGCTCCTTCAAGATCCATCAGAGACAAAGCCTTTAGAAAAATCAAATCAAGCAAAATCTAAAGTTGAATAAAACATTTACAAAACAAAGCCTTTTGACTGAATACAATCACTTGCATCTTTTCAGAGTAAATACATATGTTTAAATGTCCCGTTTCATTAAAACAATAACATAAAACACAACCCGAGGCGGAGTTTGGGACAAAGCGGAGGCGGAGCCGCTGCAGCTGTTACTGTTTGGACTCAAGGCTAACGGCTAACAGCTAACGAACCACAAAACACGGACATGTCTCCAAAAATCTGCGACTCAGGGTTTAATCCGGGCCCGGGGCGTTAATATCACAGTCCGGGGTTTAGTCACGGACAGTTCGGGCTCAGGACACCCGGGATCCAATTCTTTTTAAGGGTTTTCTGTGAAGAGAGAGCGCGCTAGCATCGTTAGCATGTTGTTAGCGAGATACTATTGTTGTTATCGTCACAGTTTAAACGTGGTATGTTTAAATAGAGCTTATTCCTGAAGCTGAAATAATAATCAGTTACGGCTGATGTCACTCTTATTTAAATGTTATTTGTTCCAAAGCCGGAATATAGTATGGTTCACACTATACGCTAGCGCTAGCTTTGTTAGCACGTTGTAATCGAAGAATAACGTACATTTTGGTTTTCATTAGAGCTCTGTTCAGTAGACAGTTGTCACTTTAGGTTCTCCACATCCCTGTAACAGTTTACCATTTGTTTTCAGTTCACATCAACTGTGTGTATTATTTATTTTGTGAGACTTGTGCTTTGGCTTAGTACAAAGACGGATTAGCATCTTTTTTAGCATGTTTAAATTGTGCATTTTCCATCATTTACCTAATTTTTTCCTCAGAGATCTGTTACTTTATGACCTCAACCAGCGGTTAATGCTAATTTAAAATATAATAGACTCATGTTAAACTCGTTTACTTGGTTTTTGTTCAGCGAAAACCCTGCATCAGCCTTGTTAGCATGTTATTACTGAAGTACAGTTATTGTTAGCATTAGTTTGTGTAGTAATAGTGTCCGTTGAGAAGTAAGCCTATTTGTGTTTTTCGTATTACATTATTTATTTAATTTAAGCTATTTTGTGTGTGTTTTTTGTGTTTATTGAGTAGGATCTGTGTGAGAGAGTGGTTAAAGCTAAAGCTAAACCCTTTGTCTCGGATTAGCTTTAGCCTCATCGATAAACCGCGGTAAAGACCCGTTAGCTCGTGTATTTGCGGTGTTTTCGCGGTGTTTTCGCGGTGTTTGGACTGTTGCCGGGCAGATTACAGCCGGACATGCAGCTGTTGTGGTCCACATCTGTTTAATGACCTTGGCCTCTTCGTCCTGCTCCTCTTCGTCACTCAGACATGGCTCTGACGGTGAGCTTCTACCTGCTGCTGCTGTTCTCAGGTGAGACCCTTTCATCAGAGATTTAGAGGAAGGTTCGGAGAAGCAGACAGGAGCAGGGTCAGCTAAAGTGTCTGCCATTAACACTCAACACAACACAGTTTTAATAATCTGATGTAATACAGCTTAAACCTGTTCAAATCCAACTGAAACCTGTTCATGCAAATAAATCCTGTTCAAATCCCAGTAGAACCTTCTCACAATCACATTTTACTTGGATTTGATCTGGTCTGAACCTTTATTACACATTATTTATAAGCCTTCCTTTTGTGCCTTTAAGAATTTAAAGGTGCATTTATAGAAAATTGCTGAGTTTAAACCGCAACCACATTCTGATAAAATGTTAACAGCTTTCATCAACATTTTCAGGCTGCATCGTGGCATCATCTCAAAGGGACGAAAACGTCTATGTCTCTGGGATAAACAACCGTAAGTTCACACTGGACTTCCCCTTTTTCTGGTCTTTACTCTGGTTTTTCTGGTCTTGACCCTGTTTTTCCTGGTCTTTACTCTGGTTTTTGTCTTTGCAGCGTGTGGAGATGGGCCACAGACCCTCAGGTCATCCTCTGGGATCATAACGAGTCCTGGGTGGCCCTTTCAGTATCCGTCCAAACTCAACTGTAGCTGGAACATTAAAGGCCAGCCTGGAGACTCCATCACCATCAGGTAAGGGTTTAGAGGGATCTGAACAAGTTTTAGAAAGTTTTGAACAGGTTCTTGTTGTATTGGGCCTGGTTCTGACCTGGTTTTCCCCTGTTCTCTGTAGTTTCCTGGACTTCGAGCTGCAGTCCTCTCAGCGCTGCTCTCAGGACTGGGTCTCCTTGAGTCCGTACCGAGGTCTGGACGGACTCAGACTCTGTGGATCCTCCAGACCCGCCCCGTTCCTCTCGGACCAGGACCAGGTCTGGGTCCACTTCCACTCGGACGGCTCCGGGGGCGGCAAGGGCTTCAGGCTGGCCTACGTCACAGGTAAATCCAGACAAAACCTGTACAGATCCCTCTAAACCCTGTTCAAATGTAAATCTATCCCTCTGCTGACCACCAGAGGGAGCTCCGGTCTGGTGTAAACACAGCAGTGCATTGTGGGAGCTGTGCTTATGTAACAGCATTAATCTGGATTAAACTGATCCGACACAGACTGAGGTCACACATCACTGATCCAAACAAGACCATCGCACAGGACTGACCCGGGACCGGTCTGGTCCTGGGACTGGTCTGGTCCTGGGTCTGACCATTTCCTCAGCTCTAACCCAGTCTCTGTCTGTTCTCAGGGCGCGCCCCGTCCCCGTCCTGTCCCCTGGACCAGTTCCGATGCTCTAATGGCAGGTGTGTCCCGGACTCGTGGAGGTGTAACGACCTGGACGAATGTGGAGACAACTCTGACGAGGAGCAGTGCGTCTCGTCCTTCACCCCCTGCTCCTTTAACCAGTTTCCCTGCGTGTCCCGCTACAGCCGGCTCTACACCTGTCTGCCCCATAGCCTCAGGTGTGATGGCAGCATCGACTGTCAGGTAAACCCACTGAAACCTGTTCAAAAACCACTGAAACCTGTTCAAAACCCTCTGAAACCTGTTCAAATCCCTCTAAAACCTGTTCTGCCTGTTGCAGGACCTCAGTGATGAAGTGGACTGTGACGTTCCATTTTGTGGAGAGCGTCTGAAGAACTTTTACGGTTCCTTCAGTTCTCCAAACTACCCAGACTTTTACCCTCCAGGATCCAACTGCACCTGGCTCATCGACACCGGGGACCACCGCAAGGTAAGACCGTCCTGAACCGGGTCTAGACGGGTCCCGATTGTTCCCGTTCTCTCGTCCTAAACCTGCCTCTGTCGCAGGTGATCCTCAGGTTCACGGACTTTAAGCTGGACGGGACGGGTTACGGGGACTTCGTGAAGGTTTTCGACGGTCTAGAGGAGAACCCCCGGCGTCTGCTGCGAGTCCTGACGGCGCTGGACTCCAGGTCTCCTCTGGCCGTGGTGTCTTCGTCCGGACAGTTACGGGTTCACTTTTACGCCGACAAGATCAACGCCGCGCGAGGATTTAACGCCACATACCAGGTGTGTACAGGGGGCGCCATTGAGCCCTGTTCTTGTCAAGAGAACACAGCTAAAGGGAACTTTAATAGATGTGTTCATAAATCTTTAGATCTAATTCCCAATTCTGATTTTTTTATCTTCTGTCCTTTTTGACTTCATTGAAATAGTCATTTTGTTATTTTCAACATAAACAGCAGCAGCGAAATAAGGCAGTGTTTACGCCTGTATTTAAGGTGCTCTCTCTGTTTAAGGTGGACAGTTACGCCTGTATTTAAGGTGCTCTCTCTGTTTAAGGTGGACAGTTCCGCCTGTATTTAAGGTGCTCTCTCTGTTTAAGGTGGACAGTTCTGCCTGTATTTAAGGTGCTCTCTCTGTTTAAGGTGGACAGTTCCGCCTGTATTTAAGGTGCTCTCTCTGTTTAAGGTGGACAGTTCCGCCTGTATTTAAGGTGCTCTCTCTGTTTAAGGTGGACAGTTCCGCCTGTATTTAAGGTGCTCTCTCTGTTTAAGGTGGACAGTTCCGCCTGTATTTAAGGTGCTCTCTCTGTTTAAGATGGACAGTTCCGCCTGTATTTAAGGTGCTCTCTCTGTTTAAGGTGGACAGTTCCGCCTGTATTTAAGGTGCTCTCTCTGTTTAAGGTGGAGGGGTTCTGCCTGCCCTGGGAGCTGCCCTGTGGGGGCAGTTGGGGCTGCTACACCTCATCCCAGCGCTGTGACGGGTACTGGCACTGTGCTAACGGCCGGGACGAGGCTAACTGCTCGTGGTGTCAGCAGAACGAGTTCCCCTGCTCCAGAAACGGCGCCTGTTACCCTCGATCGGACCGATGCAACTACCAGAACCGCTGCCCCAACGGCTCGGACGAGAAGAACTGCTTCTCCTGCCAACCTGGCAACTTCCACTGCAAGGTCCGTCCCACTTAAATCTGACTCAAACCTGCTCAAATCTAACTAAAACCTGCTCGAATCCGACTAAAACCTGTTTAAATCTGACTAAAACCTGTTTAAATCTAACTAAAACCTGCTCAAATCCGACTAGAACCTGTTTAAATCTAACTAAAACCTGTTTAAATCCAACTAGAACCTGTTTAAATCCAACTAGAACCTGTTTAAATCCGATCTGAACCCGTTCCTGTCTGTTTTCAGAATAACCGCTGTGTGTTCGAGTCATGGGTGTGCGATGCTCAGGACGACTGCGGCGACGGCAGCGACGAGGAAAGCTGCCCGGTAACAGTCCCCACCAGAGTCATCACGGCCGCTGTGATTGGCTCGCTCATCTGTGGCCTCCTATTGGTCATCGCTCTGGGCTGTACCTGCAAACTCTACTCCCTCAGGATGTTCGAGCGCAGGTAACCCACCTGAGACCGGGTTAAATCCTACTGAGACCGGGTTAAATCCCACCGAGACCGGGTTAAATCCCACCGAGACCGGGTTAAATCCCACCGAGACCGGGTTAAATCCTACTGAGACCGGGTTAAATCCCACCGAGACCGGGTTAAATCCCACCGAGACCGGGTTAAATCCCACTGAGAACGGGTCAAATCCCACTGGGACGGGTCAAATCCCACTGAGACTGGGTTAGACCCATGGTCTTAGTGATGTTAGATTAATACTGTGCTGTGATTGGCTGTAGGTCGTTCGAGACGCAGCTGTCACGGGTGGAGGCGGAGCTTCTGAGGCGAGAGGCCCCTCCCTCTTACGGTCAGCTGATCGCCCAAGGTCTGATCCCACCTGTGGAGGACTTCCCCGTCTGCTCCGGGAACCAGGTAACTGGCTCGCTCTGCGGGACGGACCTCCCTTCATCGAACGGGTTCTGTGTGTTCCAGGCCTTGTGCTGGAGAACCGGCTCTAACGTTCTGTGTGTTCCCGTGTATTCTGTGTGTTCTGTGTGGCTCCGTGTATTGTGTGTGTTCCGTGTGTTGTGTGTGTTCCGTGTGGTTCCGTGTGTTCTGTGTGGTTCCATGTGGTTCTTTGTACTCTTGTGTGTTCTGTGTATTCCAGGCCTCGGTTCTGGAGAACCTGCGGTTGGCCGTCCGCTCTCAGCTCGGGTTCCCGTCACTGAGGTTCTCTCGCAGAACCTCGTGGCGCCGCTGGTTCTCTTCTCGGCGCCGGTCCGGTTCTGTGGCACTGGTGTCGTCGGAGCTGGAGGCGGGGCGTGTCCACGGAGATGGGCAAGAGGGGGCGGAGCCGCTGCTGCAGGAGGAGGCGGAGCCAGAGGGAGCCGTGGGCGGGGCCGCTCAGAAGGTCTCCATGGAAACCACGACAGCAGCAGCTCCTACAGCAACAGTGCAGCGGCTGAGCTGGGTAAGTCCGACTAAAACCTGTTCATAAACATACGCCGGCAGCCATTTTGTGTCTTGTTTTCCCAGCGGCCATTTTGTCCCTGACTCTGTTGTTTTTCTGCTGAAGCCTTTGGAGACGGCGGCTGTTTCTTCTGCGACTCTTCAGAGACTCGCCTCAAACCTGCACCGCCTCCTGAACCCGGACCGTCACCGCGGCAACGGCCCGGATGAACACCGTCACCACGGCAACGGCCCGAACGAGCACCGTCACCGTGGCAACGGCCCTTGTGAGCGCTGCGGGAAAGTCCACACAGCCGCCACAGTCCCCGAGACCTGCTCCGAACCAGACCTCAATCAGGACCAAGACCAGAGCCGAGACCAGAGCCGGGACCAGAGCCGGGACCAGAGCCAAGACCAGAGCCGAGAGAGCAGTGACGATGAGATGCTGCTGCTTTAGGAACATTATCAATGAACTAATTAAAACCTGCTGAGTCATGAGCTAACATCTAAAACCCAACAAAAACCTCTGACTAAAACCTGTATAAAGCCTACTAAAACCTGCTTAAATCCAACTAAACCCTGTTCAAATCCAGCTGTTTTGTGTAATCCTCTGTTAGCTGTTAGCGCCGTTAGCTCGTCCTTGGCAGGTCTCAGCCTCCAGTGATGTCACACAGCCCCAGACAAACCGGCCAATCAGACACAGAGTACGAAAATTGTCATTACGGTACGACGCGGTGAGTCATGTGACTCTGCTCATCATGGGTCTGGTCTGGACCGGGTTCTGAAGCACAAACCCTGACTCTGCTGTTTCCACTGAACCTTCTCCCGGACTTCAGCTGGTACTTACGGTTCTTACGATCTGAGTCCAAAGAGAGCAGGTTTAATATTTGTCGATGGATCAGTTTTATGGTGTTTATGTTCTCCTAAGACTAAAACATGTTCAAATCCAACTAAAACCTGTTCAGATCCATCTGCAGCCTCTCTTCTTGGTCTTGAACGAGCATGAACCCCACTGAACCAGACTCAAAAAACAGAGCCAGGTCTAACCCGGATTAGACCCGTTCTCCTGAACTCTCAGTATTTATTCTCCTCAGACTCATTAATAATATTATCATGTTATTCCTGTTTTGTTGCTGTTTTGTTGTCAGTGTTTTCTGCATGATTTGTTTTTCCTTTGAGTCTGAAACAAACTGAAATTAAAATAATTTCACTGTCGCCTCGTCTTTTTTTTTTTAATCTAAAATTCAACCTAAGAAACAAAAGGTTTGGAAAAGGATTGAACACAAACAGAAACCTTTATCTTTGTTTTGTGATTTTCTGAGAACTGTGTCTGAAACTGAGCTGCTGCTTTTAACCTTTAAATAAAAGTGATCCAAAATGATCAAATCATAAGGCTCTGTCAGTCATAAATATTTGTTATGATTAAGTCAAAACTTAATGCTATTCTATGACAAAATACTGATTTCGGCTCAAGTTGTTTTTTGA
Organism: Rhyacichthys aspro; assembly: GCA_036850595.1. Classification (NCBI taxonomy): domain Eukaryota; kingdom Metazoa; phylum Chordata; class Actinopteri; order Gobiiformes; family Rhyacichthyidae; genus Rhyacichthys; species Rhyacichthys aspro. The sequence goes on along the minus strand of CM072158.1, from coordinate 175,184 downwards.
ACCAAAAGTGAATAAGAGTATTTATGTAAAAATACATTTGGGCATTTTGAGGTGTTTTGATGGATTTCATAGAAGCTCACTTTAGTCACAAATTTACCCAAAAACATAAGGTTATACTATGGCAAAAATAATAATTTTGGATCACATCAAAAAGTACAAAGAAAATCTCTTCTGAAGTCTTTTCGTTCCTGAATTTCATTAAAAAAAAGGCTAAGGACAAAAAGGTTTTTCCTTAAACACATCCAGGGTTATAAGGTCATTTTGAGGCCTTTTCTGGAAGTTCAAATTTGCTCAAAAACATTCAATGTGGAACATATAATTATATGAAATGAGCTTTTATTCTGATGTAAAGTCCTTCAGGTGTGTTTATGTTTACTCTGTGTCTGAATGACCAGCTTTTTCTCACAATAAATGCACCAAGTCAAGACAACTTTATTTACACAGCACCATTTACAATAAAAATACTCTGAAGGCAGAGAAACCCCAGCAGGAGTCCTGGTAAAAGTCTGGTTTCAGCTGGACTGGTCTGGTTCACTCAGAGCCACCCGCTCAGGGCCATCTCTCCCTCGTGGCCCTTCAGGTGAGCGTACAGGTTGGACTTCTGGGCGAAGCTCTTGGTGCAGATGGAGCAGCTGTAGGGCCTCTCTCCGGTGTGGACCCTCACGTGTCCGTCCAGACTCACCTTCTGCGTGAAGCTCTTTCCGCAGACGCCGCAGCTGAAGGGTTTGACTCCGTAGTGGATCAGCGTGTGTTGGTCCAGGTTGCCTTTCTGAGAGAAGCTCTTGTGGCAGACGCTGCAGCTGTAGGGCTTCTCTCCGGTGTGGACCCGGAGGTGGCGCTGCAGCCGGTAGTTGTTCCTAAAGGCTTTGTGGCAGAGGGAGCAGGAGAAGGGTCGCCGCTGTCGCCCGGGTCTGGGGTCAGGTCTGGGTCTGGGGTCCGGTCTGGGGTCCGGGTCAGAGTTGTGGTGAACCGCTGGTGTCCATTCGTCTTCTGTGTGTGTCTCCGGAGCCTCCTCTTCTTCACTCTTCACAGAGACACCACTCACCTCCTGAAACCCTGAAACACACACAACTGGCTCTGAGCAGGTTTTAATGGGACTAGAACAGGTTTTAGTGGGACTAGAACAGGTTTTAATTGCATTAAGGCCATGTTTTACCTGAGAGGTGGTCCTCTCTCTTGATGCTGCAGAGGTGTGACGTGATGATGTCACAGTGTAACATGTCTTCCTCCTGTTCTTCTTTAATCTGGGGGGGCTCTATGTCCTGGAACAGACTGGGCCCCCGGTCTGAGGGTGGACAAATGAATGCTAAAAATCAAACAAAAATATATATATTTATGTGTTAATGAATTTCACTTTAATTTACAGGGTTAGATGGATTTGAACAGATTTTAGTTGGATTTGAACAGGTTTTAGTTGAATTTGAACTGGTTTTAGTCGGGTTTGATCAAGTTTTAGATGGATTTCAATCGGTTTTACTTGGATTTGAAACAATAATGTGGTATCTTGAGGTAAATACAGAATAAAGAGTCAGACCTGGTCCCGCTGGCTCCAGTCTGTGGTTCTTCTCTTTTAAACGACACAGTTCCTCTTCATATTCTGTGATGGTTCTCTCCAAAAGCTCAAAGATCTCCTCCGCAGCCGCAGCCAGTCTCTGCTTCACCAACTCTCTCAGCTTCACTGGAACTTTACACATTTTACTGAGACACACCAGCTTTAGACCCGTTTAGTCCTGGTTTGGTCCTGGGTTAGTCCAGGTTCAGACCTGGTTTAATTCTGGTTTTAGTCCAGGTTTTGTCCCAGATTTATCTTTTTTTAAGACTAAATCCGCTTCTGCTTCAGTAAATATTAATACTTTATATAAATATTATACTATTTTGTTGCCGTTTATAAATCCTTCGTTACACCGCCATTATGTAAACACCGCCGCTGCTTCCTGTTTCCGGTGGTATTTCCGGCTCGCCTTTCAAAGTAAGTGCGCAAAGCTGATTTTTATTGAATTTCTATCTTTAACAGAAATTAAATAAAAATAATTCTCCCATTACATCTTTTCAGCCCCATCAGTTTCTGGATCAAACTGTAAAGTCAGGTTTTAATGTAGTTATACGTATTATGTTTATTTTGTATTCTTTTTGACTTTTGAATATTTGTGATACTTTTAAGTGAATATAGTCCAGTCCAAGTTTAGATCAGGGTTTTCCATTAAAGCATTTGGAAATGTTTTGTTTTTTTTCAGATTTCATGAGTTTAGGCCTGGGTCTATGGAGCTATATTGGGGTCATAATCTTTGAAACTGAAAAACAAAAACTTGAAACTAGAAAAAAATGAAATTCATTTGATTATTTTTCAAAGTTCAATCTTGGACTTTCAGTTTCAAGATTTTGTTTTTCAGTTTCAAAGATTATGACCCCAATATAGCTCCATTTGGATCCAGTTATTTAACAGTAATCACATGTTCAGTTTAATTCAACTTAAAAATCAGATGGTTCCTGAAATGGATCTGATTTAAAAAGCTCTACAGTGGCGTCACCATGAACTGCCAGGTTTTAGCTGGATTTGAACAGGTTTGAGCTGGATTTGAACAGATTTTAGTGAACAGACCCTGAATCTGGAATAAAGTTAAATAAAATGACTTAAAGCCACACAAATAAAGACAGAGACATTTGGAAAAAAAAACACAAAAAAACAAGGGTTATATTTGTCTAATACACAGCCATCTTCATCATCATTGCGAGGCATTCAGGTACAGTTAGAAAAATAACACTTTATATGTACATACAAAAGTTCAGTTGGGATTAATACAAAAATAACGTCTGCCACAAACAAAAAGAGAAAAACTGAAACGAGCGCCAAGTTTGGATTTAGACGGTTTAAGGAGGACTACAGGTCGGAGTTATATCGTAGTCTCATGTTCAGATCTTGACAAGTCCTGGTTTAGTCCTGGTTTAGCCCTGGTTTAGCCCTGGTTTAGCCCTGGTTTAGTCCTGGTTTAGTCCTAGATAACTCCCAGTTTATAAAGCGAGCGCAATAAGACTTGATCTGTATTCACTGTTGATGTGGGACTAAACCAAGACTCCTCCTCCATGTTGACTCCTCCTCCTCCGTCTCCATGGTTACTCCCTCCTCATCTGTTACTGTCCTCCCTCGTCTCCTCCGGCCTCCACCAGCGTCACCTCCTGTCCTTCCTCCTGCTCCTCCTCTTCCTCCATGATGATGCCTCCCTCCTGCAGCACCACCATCTCCTCCTCCCCCTCCCCCACCACCTCCTCCTCCTCCGCGTTAGCGTTAGCCGCGGGGTTAGCGCCGGCCTGGCTCTGGGCCATAGCCTCTAGTTTGATCCGGTATTCCTCGGCCTCCTGCTCCTTCCTCAGCAGCTGCTGCCTGTACTCCTGAGCCTTCCTGTTGGCCTCCTGCAACTGTCTCTGCAGCAGCTCCTGGGGACGGGGGACAGGTGAGAGGGACAGGTGGGACAGGTGAGAGGGACAGGTGAGACAGGTGGGACAGGTGAGAGGGACAGGTGAGACAGGTGAGAGGGACAGGTGAGGAGAGGAGGAGTCAGAGATAAAACTGCAGATGGAGACAGATAAAGACAATGGCTACATCCACAATAAAACCTGGTCTAACCCACTATAGACTGGTCTGAACCCCCCCCCCGTAGACCGGTCTGACCCCCCCCCCCCCATAGACCGGTCTGAACCCTTACCGTCTCTGGGAGCTCGGTGGTGGTCACCTCCAGTTTGCGTTTTCTTGACGGAGGCTCCTCTGAGACCACCTCCTCAGTCACAGTGTTCGCCGGCACCAGCACTGACCAATCAGAGCAGAGAACAGAGTCAGGTGACCAATCAGAGCAGAGAGAACAGTCAGGTGTCTGCCTCCGTTTACGTCAGAATCATGTGACCAGTTCTGACCAATGAGCTCAAAGAGGAGACCTGGTTTAACCCGGTCTAGAACAGGTCTTACTCTGCTGTCCGTGCTGCATGGTGACGAAGAAGGGCTGAGCTCCGGAGCTGGTCTGCAGGTTTCCGTGTTGGTCGGTTACTATGGTGATGACCCTCTGACCCCCCTCGCTCACCACCGTGTGCTGGACGTTCGAGTCCAGCGCAGACGCCGCCATCGCCTCCTCGCTCTCTCCTGAGAAAAAACAGCAAAAACCAGTTATAGACCAGCCACTCAGAAACCTCTTTTAAGGCTCAGACCTGGTTTTACCTGGTTCAGACCTGGTTTTTACTGGTTCAGACTTTGCTCAGACCTGGTTTTACCTGGTTCAGACATGGCTCAGACCTGTTTTTTCCTGGTTCAGACCTGACTTTACTTGGCTCAGACCTGGTTCAGTGCTGATTCTACCTGGATCAGACCTGTTCTCACCTGCGTTAGCCTTGTTGAGCAGCTCGGCCAGGTTGACCACGCCCCCCTGGATGGAGGCAGGTAAACCCTGGATGATGAACTGAGGCTGGCTGCTGCTGGAGTTGTCCATGTTGACGCTCACCTGGTTCATGTTCACCTGGTTCTGCATCCCCTCCTGAAACACACACAGGGTTAAAGCTACCCTCCTGAGATCGAGCTTAACTACTCAAACAGCTCTGATGCTCTGTGTCACCTGCAGCAGCAGCATGAGCTCGGTGTTCTGGATGTCCACGGCGATGTCGAAGGGTGTCTTGTCGAACTTGCTGAGGGCGTGGACGTCGGCCCCGTGTTTGATGAGGGTCTCTGCGACGCCGTGATGTCCGTGCTGCGCCGCCCAATGCAGCGCCGTCATCTTCAGCATGTCTTTGGCGTTAATGTCCGCGCCGCTCTGAGAGAAACACACAGATTAGGGACAGGGCTGCAATCAGGCTCAATAATGTCCATGCCACTCTCTCTCCTACTTTTGGTCCCACAATGTTAATAATATTTCTACTTTAGCCCAGATTTGTCTCTTTTTGGCCCTGTTTTCATCACAGATACTGGCCAACTTCATAACCAATTCCAGTCCAGTTTCATGCCCATGTTTCTCACTCCTATATGCCCCATTTCTGCCCCGATTTACTACTGCTTTTGGCCATGTTCATTGGCCATGCTTTTCTTGTGCCTCCCCCTCCCCTGGTGCCTCACCCTTCCCCTCAACTGGTGCCTCACCCTGACCCCTCACCTGGTGCCTCACCCTTTCCCTCCTCTGGTGCCTCACCCTTTCCCTCCTATGGTGCTTCACCCTGACCCCTCCCCTGGTGCTTCACCCTGACCCCTCCCCTGGTGCCTCACCCTTTCCCTCCTATGGTGCTTCACCCTGACCCCTCCCCTGGTGCCTCACCCTGACCAGCAGCTCCACGATCACCGCGTGTCCTTCGGCAGCGGCCATGTGCAGAGGGGTCCGGTCCACTTTGGTTCTGGCGTCGCGGCTCACTCCGGCTCTGAGCAGAACATCAGCCGTAGAATAGTGACCGTGCTGCGCCGCCAAGTGGAGAGGAGAGGTCCCCAACTGAATCAGAGAGGGGTTAAGACCCGGTAAAGACCATGTAAAACCAGTTCAAATCCCTCTAAAACCCATGCAGTACCCAGTCTGTGGTGAAGGGGGCGCCGTTGGCCATCAGGTTCCGGACTTCATCGTCTTGTCCTTTCCGAGCCGCCTCCAGCAGCCGCTTCCCCAGATCCACCAGTGACATCTGCTGCAGGAGAATACGACTGTCATTACATGGGTCTGGGATAGATAGGGTTTAGTCCTCCTTAACTTTTTCTTCTGATTTGTAGCTGGTACAGTACAGTTTTCGTTGTCATTTTAGTCTCGGATTTGACTTGTTTTTAGTCAAAATTCAGACCTGGTTTAGACATAGCGTAGGCCTTCTTTGTACCTGGTTTAATCCAACTTAAGTTCTGATTTTGCCTTGTTTTAGTTTTGGATTTGACCTGGTTTTAATCCTGGATTAAACTTGTGTCTGGTCTTAATTCAGACCCAGTTAAGTACTGTGTTTAGTTTTGGTATAGACCCTTTAGCTGTGGTTTTGAGCTGGTTTTGTCCTAGCTTGGCCTTGTTTCAGCTTAGGTTAAGACCCAGTTCAGATCAGTTCAAACCTGGTTTAGCCCAGTTTTAGTCCAGTAAAACACCATGCTTCAGTCTCAGTCTATTTCACCTCAATTTTGGATTAAATTACATTTAACATTTTACCAGTCCCTTTTAATAATGTTAACATTTTCTTAATAATCGAAAAGCGTTGGATCATATTTTGATGTGAAACAAGTTGTAAATGTTGTTATATTTATAATAAAAGCCATTATTATTATTATTATTATTATTTCATTGACTTGATAAAATACCAACATCAAGTCAGTATATTGTGGCTTTGACTTGAAAACATGGTTCTTACGGCTTCGTTTCTAAAAGTTGTGGTTAAAAATCAGTGTTAACATTTAAAAAAACGTTTACGTTTAATTCATTTATAACATAAGAAGAACCAGAAAAAGTTCGGCGGTGTTTTTGTGGCAGACGCTCTGGGACTGAGCCCGCCTTTGTGTCCGTCCGATAATAGGCTCAGGGCCTCTGAATGACAATTCTATAGAATTGGACGAGGTTTCTGTCTCCGCCATTTTCTCCCACGGAGAGAAAAGACTCCGCCATGTGCCGCGTCTGCCCCACTCCGAGGCTCCTTTCGTGGGGTTTAAAACCACCACAAACCACCCCGGTGTCACGTAAACATGCAGACAAGCACGGACAGGAAACTGTTTGATATTAAGTTGTTGGTTTTCCGGGGGAAGTCACGGAGAAATTTCCTATTTTACAGCGACGCGACAAAAAACTACTTCCACATCCGGTGACAGTCTGAGCGCGGCGCTGCGGCTCTAGCTTCCTTCGCGGGTTTAGAGCGAGGAATATAAACTCTGTGCGGGTGTTTAAAGTCTGTAATGCGGTACATTTGTCCGTGAAGATGGGTTAAAGAGCGCAGCTCATCAGAGGACAACCGGAGCTTTACTTACCGTGTCCAGTTTGAGAAATGTCCGAGTGTCCCGTCGATGCTAATGTTAGCGCGTTAGCTCCGAGGCCAAACGCGTCCAAAGTATATACAGTTTGTGAAGTGTGTAAACTCTTGGAAAAGTTTACTGCGCTGGTGTCCGTCCGTGGACCCCGCACCAAGCCTCAACATGCGCCAGCTTTGAACAGAAGTCGGCTAAAAAACAGGCTTTAGGCGCCGCTGCAGCTGCTCTGCGGAGTTCACTGCGTCAAGAAGCGGCTGAACGCGGAGCTGCGCGCCAGGAAGCTGCCCTTTCACAACAAAAGCCCCTTAAACTCTGTTTAAGGACATATTTATCCACAGTTTGAATTTCAATCCAGTTTAGTTTAGTTTGTTTAGAGCTAGTTTCATTGAGGTCGCCCAGGTCTAGTAGTGCTGCATAAATATAGTGTACTGCTGTTGGACTGATTGAAGGATGAGAAAATGGTGGATGGTGATCATTTTCTCTACTTAGCCTTTTAGACAGTTACAGTAGTGCTATTGGTTCTCTATCCTTTTACTGTTGCCCTTTTGTGCAACATAATCTTTTTAATGTAATAGTTAATGTACTGTTATGTTAAAGCAATGAACATTATTCTTAATGTGTGCAGATCTTTATTCACAAACTTCCTTTTTATTTTTTTAATGATATTATTCTATCAGTTGTTACTTTGTGTAAATATGGTCTATTTTTAATTCATTGTCAAGTGGAGTATTATTGGTTATAAATAAAGACAAAGTAAAAGGTTGTGCTGTGGTTTTATTGCGAAGACGTTAACAGGAAGTGCTTCTCTTCAATGTGTTTACCTTAACTCTGCTGTTAGCCGTTAGCTTAGCCGCTGGCAGCTGCCAAACTCATAAAATGGCGTCTGTAGCGCTTTAACTAAACTTGTTTCCCGCCTCTTTCCACAGCCGCAACTCGCGCCGCGGTTTAATCAGATTTAAAGGTATTTTCTCGCGATTTGCTTTTAATAAAGAGTAATTTTTTTCTGATTCAACCCCCCTCCATCAGTGGGCGGGAAGAAATAAAATCTGTTAAAATATGTTTGAATCCAGCTAAATCTTGTTCAAATCCAGCTAAAACCTGTTTAAATCCCAGATTTATTTAAATCTCAGCAGTTTTAGTTGGATGTGTCCAGTAGGAGGCAGTAATCCGTCAGTGTGAGTCTTTCCGGCCAAGAAGAAGAGGCTCAACACACTAGTGTTGGTGAAAAGAAGGCTGTTTCCCAGTCTCCAGGGTCCTTCCGTCGGAGGTGGCTCCTCTGATGTTAGTGAGAGTCTGAACCGAATCCATGGATCATGAAAAAAGGACAGAAACATTTGTGGAGCTGAACAGTTAGTGACATTAGTTGATATTTATATTTTCTTTATGTCAGATGTAGTTTCAGTGAAACGAGAGCAGCTGAATGTGATCTGTTCTGCAGGAGTCCATCAGATGAACATGACAACGCTGAGAAAATCTCACTGAACAGAAATAAAACTGAACTGTGCAGTTTATTGGAAAAATGTTTTCAAAATAAAACATTTTCTATGAACACAGCAAATGGACACTTTTTGGATACTTAAAATTCTCCGCTTTTAAGCCTCATTAAATTTTTTTAAAACCCTTGTGGTGCATTGTGGGTAAGAAAGCCCATGGAGGTCACAGATCATCCTGGGTATTTTGGACAAACACATGACTGGGGTGGGAACCAAATGGAACAGACCTTCTGCTGGCAGTGGCGGGCTTAGCAAATTTGGGACCCTAGGCAAACCTTTGATCAGGAGCCCTTCCTCACGTCTGCCTTAACGTACCGTAGGCCTTGAGGTTGAGAGATTCTATAGCCCCTCCACATTGCAATACTTCAGAAAAGAAGCCAAACATGTGTTTTGTGATTTTTTTTTCATATAGTAGTGAGTCAATTTACTAACACTATTAAATTCAATATGTGACATTGACAGAGTGAGAACATTAATGTTCTTATCAGTTACTGAAAATAATTGTTTCAACAAATATAAATGATAACAAGAAGTGCAATAGTAGATATTATTGATATATAGACATATATATTATGAATATGTAATACATTAAATAGGCTGCTGTCCTGTGACAGTGCAGCTATGGGAATGACTGCCAAGTAAAAGACATCAGTTAATCTTAATAAATACACCTCATGTACAGTATCTTTCACGTATCACTTTGACAAATAAATTAAACGAACTCTTGCTATTTTTGTTAGTGGTGCCCCCCTGGGACCCCAACAGTTCCAACTCAAGCGGAGAGTACCTACCGCTCCTCCACATACGAGACAACAGCAGCTTTCAGGTGCAACATGACAACACAATGGAATGTAATATGACTTGGCAAATTATCAGTAAAGTTTGGCTTATGTTTGAATAACTTATGAACCATAGCTACTGCTCGAAGTCTCCAACCACTTCCTGAACCAGCGAGGCTGTGATCGTCATCAGTGACGTCACTGCCCTAAACGACACACGCTCCTCTAAACACTTCCGGGTTCACCCCTCACGACTGCTTTGTAAAAATAAATCTAATTGTCTTTATTTAAGGCACTAAATCACCAGGAACAGATTCTAAAAGAACTGACGGCTTTTGTTCGCGTTTATTGATCATTTATTTCATTTTGCTAACGTTAGCTGCGGTTAGCTGCAGCTGTCATTAAAAAGAACGGCTTTGTTTTTCACTGTGTTTGTTTGGTGCTCTGTAAAACCAGGACTAAACCGGGACCAAATTCGGTCTAAACGTGTCTGGTCCGGGTCTGGTCCGGGTCTGGTCCGGGTCTGGTCCGGGTCTGGTCCGGGTCTGGTGTGTCTCAGTAAAATGTGTAAAGTTCCAGTGAAGCTGAGAGAGTTGGTGAAGCAGAGACTGGCTGCGGCTGCGGAGGAGATCTTTGAGCTTTTGGAGAGAACCATCACAGAATATGAAGAGGAACTCGAGAGACAGCTCCTGCACAAACTCACCCAGCCCAGAGTCCTCCTCAGGGAAACGGGTTTTTTACACAATTAACCCGGGTTCAAACCGGAATAAACCGAGTCTGAACGAGACCAAACCAGGTTAAAATAGGGTTTCACCAAAATAAAGCAAACAGGACTAAAGGTCAATTATATTTTCTGATATATTGAACACAATGCTCCAGAGACTTTAGTAAATAATAGATTTACATGAAGCTGCACAACACCATACTTTTATTTTACATTTTTAAGTGGTCCTTTGTGACATTTCCTCTAAAAATTTAAAAATGTATGTCTTTCCTCCAACAGAGAGTCCTCCGTCAGCGGGGGCCTCAGAGCCCCCCCACATTAAAGAGGAACAGGAGGAAGACATGTTACACTGTGACATCATCACGTCACACCTCTGCAGCATCAAGAGAGAGGACCACCTCTCAGGTAAAAGATGGCCTTAATGCAATTAAAACCTGGTCTAGTCCCACTAAAACCTATTCAGATATAACTTAAACCTGTTCAAATCCACTTAAACTTGCTTAAGTTTTAACCATCTTAAACTGTTTTTAATCTGTTTAAAACCAGTTTAAATCCAACCTGAACCACTTCTAAACAGTCCTAATCCATTTCTAACCATGTGTGTGTCCAGGGCTGACTGTGACAAATGAGGAAGAGACTCTTCATCTTCAGACTGAGCTCTCAGATGAACAAACGGACCACTCCTCCAATGATGATCGAGAAACTACCATCACCAAACGGGCCGACGTAAAACAAAAACGCAAAATCCGCTGCACCTGCCCGTTCTGCGGCAAAACCTTTGTCAAAACGGACAACTTCAAAGTTGGTCAGGACTCCCCTGGACTCCTCCTGCTCTCTGATTGGCTGGACTCCTCCTGCTCTCTGATTGGCTGGACTCCTCCTGCTCTCTGATTGGCTGGACTCCTGCTGCTCTCTGATTGGTTGTCGGACACTGGGGGCAGTATAACCTCTGACCTCTCACACTCTATTTGGTCTGATCTCATTAAAAACCCGCTGAACCAAATAAACACTGCTTTAACCCAAACCCCTCAGACACCGTCCAATCAGAGAACAGTGGGAGGTCTCCAGGAGGAAGGAAGTCCATTTAAGGCAAAAGAGGCTCTGGTCCAGAGTCTGCTTTTTAAAGAAATAGATAAACATCAGAATTATTCACATCTTTTCCTCATCAGGTTTGTTTAACCCTCAACAGGAGACACCAAAAAGATCATTTAAAAAGAGCAAAGGAAGCAAAAACTAAATAAAATGAGATAAAAAATAAAAAAAACATGTTGAAATGAGAAAAATGCTGCTTAAAGTGCTGCAAAACTCAATAAAACACAGAAAAAAGGACAAGAAACGCTGCCTAAAAATATGTCCTAAAAAAAACATGGACTTCTATTATTGTTTATGATCATTCATTATTCTTTAGCTGATTACTCATTATATTAAACAGCACTTTAAGCAGCATTGTTTTATGAGATTCAAATATAAACAGTGGTAAACGGAGCTGAAGCTGAGGGTTTGTAGGACTCTAGGAGTCTCTGAGTCACGTCTGTTCATTTATTCACACACACACACACATATTTAACACACAAACCACACGTTCAGTTAGATTAGTCATGGACGCACGCACGCACACACACACACACACACACACACATATTTAACACACAAACCCCACGTTCAATTAGATTAGTCATGGACGCACGCACACACACACACACACACACACACATATTTAACACACACTCCCCCAGACCCATATTACACACACACTCCCCCAGACCCATATTACACACACACTCCCCCAGACCCATATTACACACACACTCCCCCAGACCCATATTACACACACACTCCCCCAGACCCATATTACACACACACTCCCCCAGACCCATATTACACACACTCCCCCAGACCCATATTACACACACACACTCCCCCAGACCCATATTACACACACTCCCCCAGACCCATATTACACACACTCCCCCAGACCCATATTACACACACTCCCCCAGACCCATATTGAACCGCACTAACGGACGGTAAAGAAGGGCCTGGTTCAGAGCCTGATGTGTTTAATGACGTCTGCTCTGACCCACATTAACACTACATTACCCATCATCCTCTGCTCATTCACACACTCATCTTTTCTCTGCAGCTGTTTACAATCGGTCACCTGCCTCAACAATAATCTGGACTCAACACTGCTTTATGCTTCAGTCAGATCTGAGTTTTGTTTCTGCGTCGTGCATTCATCACCAAATAAAAATAAATATAGAAGTCTGTGCTAAACTGTGTTTGATGCAGAGCCACTGACCTTCACCAGAGACACATTTAAAAAAGAGACGAAATAAAGACACAGAAAAAAACATTTTGAAATGAAAAAGTGTTGCTTTATTTACTGCAAAACTCAATAAAAAACATATTACACCTCAGTTTAATTTCTCAGCACCAAACCAGGTCTAAACCGGGTCTAACCTGGACTAAACCTGGTTTAGTCCTGCTTTAGTCCTGACCCACTCTGAGACCCTCTCCCCAGACGCCTCTTAGTTAAATGTAAGAACGTAGGACGCCTACATCTGATCTGCTGCAGATTTACAGAAAAGACTTTAACAGATGTGTAATAAAACATTTATTAAAACTTTAAATTAGGATTTGACCTAGACCTGTTCTCATCCCAGATTTCTGTTCTTCGTTCTGTTTGACGCTTAAATGAATTCACCGGGAGCAGGTCTGACGTCCGGCCGAACCCAGAGCGCCACCGTGTGGACAGACCCCGTGAACCGTCCAGGGTCCAGAGAGGGTCTAGACCTGGTCCAGTCCGGATCCAAAACATCAAAAACCATTAACTCTTCAAGACCATTTTTTATTTAAACATCACAGAGTAAAATCAAATCAGCTGTTGCCAGGCAGATTTTTATTTGTACAAACCAATAAAAAACAAAACTACAAAAGTTTTCACAGTGTTCATTTACCCACAATGCATCACACCACAAAATAACTTTATTTAAACAAAATAACACAGAGTGATATTAATTTATTTACTTCACAGTGTTTTGTGCTTTTTCAGACAGATATTAATAAAAGTGCAGATGGCAACAAAATAAGAGCTAATTTCAACAAGAAAAGTGCAAGTTTTATTATGAAAGGATTACTCCTGCTTTAGACCTGGTTTAGTCCTGGTTTAGTCCAGTCCATATTTTCGTCATTTTAAAAACAATATTATGTTAAAATATTAGAATACATAATAATTTGAATAAAAACTGTTAAATAACCACGTTATAACATTATTAACATTAAAAACATGAATAAATAGTGCATTTGGGGAAGACGTTAGCGTTTATTGCTGTCGAGGATAAATCTGACTCTTTTTAAAACAAACACCAAAAACAGAAAACATTATAAAAGTTTTGTGTCAAAAGTGGAAGATTCAGATTTTGGTTTTTAAATTTTCAAATTCACAAGAAACAGCAGTAAAAATGTGTATTTACAAAAAGGTCATATCTTACAAACATTTTCAGTCAAAAGTGTGTCGAAAAAAGACATTTAGAAGAATTTACTCCAAAAACAGGTAAAAATTATCCAGCATTTTTCAGAAGTAACTGAGTTTAACACAATATTTGGTTTGAAAGATTTCTGTATTATTTTGTTGATGTGCTTAGGACATTATTTGATTGAAGTCAAATAAAAAAATATTAAAATATATAATAATATTTGGGTTTTATTAGATTTATTTTTTAGTAAGTCTGGAGTATTTTAAGTTTTTTTTTTCAGCAATTGTTTTATATTTTATTTTTCCCAATTCTAAATCCCTTATAAACAATTTGTTATATTTAAATAATGCAGCAGGAAATATGACAAAAATAATCTAATTAGACAAAGGCTAAAGTTGTGAATCCTTGAATGTTTGAATGGTATGAAAATGTTGAACTTTGCCAAAGTTATTAACGGCAGAAAAAGCTAAAGAATTTGAAAAATGTTAAAATTGGCCATAAGAAAAATGCTCAAAGAATTAGCAATTTCTAATAGCATTTAATATCTCAAATATTTTAAATATATTTTATAATGATGGCTATTTTTCAAGTCTCCGTTGGTTTGTAATGTTCTTTGTTGAATCTGAATTGTGAATGATGTCAAATTTGTTGGTTTTCATTGAATTTTTTTGTGGTTTATATTGTTTCACGGCATGTTTTAATTTTTTCCACATTTTCAAAAAAGCTGTTATCTTTGATAATCTACATTTGATAAGATAAAAAGTGTGTTGGAGTATTTTGGATCTGTTTTACGGTTGTGATGTCCTTGGTCTCTGTCAGACTCAGACACCTGCAGGAACATGTCTCCACCCTCGAGCCCTATCAGCTGAATAACAACTCTGTTATACTTGTGTTTTATATTTAAAGAAACATAATATTTTTGAACGTTTCCCAATAAAATTATTTGAATTAAAAGTGGGCAGAGTTTTTGAAAAACCCTGATGTTAAAGGTAGGTTTGTAGTTAATATAATTTAGGTGTAATTTCAAGACTGTTTAAGAGAAAATATGGTTTGTTGGTTTCTACTGGGTTTCATTAGGTTCATATTGAGACATTAAAGTTGATTTTTTTCTGCAAATGAAAAACGTTTATATCTGTTACTCCTTGTTCAGTATTAATGTTGCATTTAGAACTAAAAGTAAATAATGAAGGAAATATGCTCAGTGGAAAGGTTTATGAACTAAACTTGATCTGCATAGATCCGTTATCTGTATTTTTTTAGTTCCCAAACACTTTCTCTGGTTCGTTAAAAAAATTAAGCTGGTTATAAATTCAGTTTTAGTCATTGGTTTTTCAAGTGTGTCCAGTTTTAAGTTGGATTTGAACAGGTTTAAGATGGATCTAAACAGCTTTTATTTGGATTTGAACAGGTTTTAGTTGGATTTCAGTGTTAGATGCAGCATTATGGATCGGTCTCATCATCAGGTAAACTGCTCTGTGACTCCTCCCCTTCAGGTGTGCTCCCCTCTGGCCCCGCCCCCTCAGGTGTGGGTAGCTCCGCCCCCTCGGTCTGGGTCTGCCCGGTCTTGGTCCTGGTCAGGTTTTCGTAGGTCCGGCGCCGCTGTCGTCTCAGGGTCTGACTCTGCAGCTCCTTCACTTCCTGCAGAACCTCCTGAGCCTGTCTCCACGAACACAGCGCCTCCTGCAGGAGACGCTCCGCCTCCGCACGCCGCCCGCTCACCTCCAGGTCCGTGTCCAAGTCCGGGTCCAGGCCCTGCTCCAAGTCCCGGTCTACGTCTGGTTTTGTGATGTGTTCTTTTTCTTCGTCTTTATCCGAACTCGGTGACGCGTTTCTCTCAAATCCTTGGTTCTGGTCGGTTTTTGGTTCGACTTCAACTAAATCCATCTCCGGTCTGGTTCTGGTCAGACTCTTGGACCTGGTCTCGGGAGGTTTTGCTGAATCTGTCTCGTCTTTGTGTTTCGGTGAAGTTATTTCTGAACTGGTCTTGATTTTGTCTCGGAGCAGCGGGGACTGGTCAGACTTGGTCCTGGACTTGGTCTCGGTCTGGTCTCTCTGTTTCTGGGACTCGGTGCTGGTCTTGTTCTTGGTTTTTCTGGTTTTGTTTCGAGGAGAGTCTTTGGCTTTGACTCGAGGAGATCCTCCAGATCTGTAAAAGACCAAAGAGTCCTGATTTAGAGCTGGTTCAGTCCTGGTTTAGTTTTGGTCAGATCCTGGTTTACTCCTTGTCCTGGTCTGATCCTGGTCTAGTTCTGGTTTAGGACTGACCTGGTCTGGTTCTGGCCGGTCTTGGGTGACTCCTTGTGAGCAGGTCTATCTCGTTGGGTCTTGGTCTTTTGCAGCTCCTGAAGGAAACAGAGGTTTAGAGAAACTGGTTCAGCCCGGTCTCGAGCCTCGTGTCTCTGTGGACGGGTTCTAGACCGGGCTGAACCAGGCTGTGGTGACGGTGCAGTGCGTGGAGGTGTCAGCAGGGGGCGCTGTTACCTGCAGCCTCATCTCCTCCAGCAGCTCCTGAGCCCGTTGCATCCTCTGCGCGATGAGGCTCTGGAGCTGTCCCACGGGCTGGTCCTCGGTGGGACAGCGGCGCAGAGCGGACCGCAGCTCGGACCGGATCAGCACAGGCCTGGACCGGATAAGACGGGTTAGGACCAGTTGGATCAGGACATGAGCAGGTTTTAGAGGGATTTGTACCTGGAGGATAGAACCTCGTCCATCGAGGCGCAGCGGCTTCGTCCCTGAGAGCTCATCTTCTTTCCGGGCTGAGGCGTCCGGCTCTGGCCTTTAAAGATCTGAGAAGAACAATACAGCTTCAGGACTAAACCAGGACTAAACCAGGTCTAAACCAGGTCTAAACCAGGTCTAAACCAGGTCTAAACCAGGTCTAAACCAGGACTAAACCAGGTCTAAACCAGGACTAAACCAGGTCTAAACCAGGTCTAAACCAGGTCTAAACCAGGACTAAACCAGGACTAAATCAGGACTAAACCAGGTCTAAACCAGGTCTAAACCAGGACTAAACCAGGTCTAAACCAGGTCTAAACCAGGACTAAACCAGGACTAAACCAGGACTAAACCAGGTCTAAACCAGGACTAAACCAGGTCTAAACCAGGTCTAAACCAGGACTAAACCAGGACTAAACCAGGTCTAAACCAGGTCTAAACCAGGACTAAACCAGGACTAAACCAGGTCTAAACCAGGACTAAACCAGGACTAAACCAGGACTAAACCAGGTCTAAACCAGGTCTAAACCAGGACTAAACCAGGTCTAAACCAGGTCTAAACCAGGTCTAAACCAGGACTAAACCAGGACTAAACCAGGACTAAACCAGGACTAAACCAGGTCTAAACCAGGTCTAAACCAGGACTAAACCAGGTCTAAACCAGGACTAAACCAGGACTAAACCAGGTCTAAACCAGGACTAAACCAGGTCTAAACCAGGACTAAACCAGGTCTAAACCAGGTCTAAACCAGGACTAAACCAGGTCTAAACCAGGTCTAAACCAGGTCTAAACCAGGACTAAACCAGGACTAAAGCAGGACTAAACCAGGACTAAACCAGGTCTAAACCAGGTCTAAACCAGGTCTAAACCAGGTCTAAACCAGGACTAAACCAGGTCTAAACCAGGACTAAAGCAGGACTAAACCAGGACTAAACCAGGTCTAAACCAGGACTAAACCAGGTCTAAACCAGGTCTAAACCAGGACTAAACCAGGTCTAAACCAGGACTAAACCAGGACTAAACCAGGTCTAAACCAGGTCTAAACCAGGACTAAACCAGGACTAAACCAGGTCTAAACCAGGACTAAACCAGGACTAAACCAGATCTAAACCAGGACTAAACCAGGTCTAAACCAGGACTAAACCAGGACTAAACCAGGTCTAAACCAGGACTAAACCAGGACTAAACCAGGACTAAACCAGGTCTAAACCAGGACTAAACCAGGTCTAAATCAGGACTAAACCAGGACTAAACCAGGACTAAACCAGGTCTAAACCAGGACTAAACCAGGACTAAACCAGGTCTAAACCAGGATCAGGTACCTGGACCCGGGTCTTGTGGGTCTTGGTCTCTCCTCGGGCCCAGCTCGTGTCACTGGTTCTGGGCAGAGACCCGGTTTTGACCCGAGCTTCTTTCGGGGCCGGTCTCAGTTTGGACACGTCGGTCCCTGCCCTCTGTCGACCCCCCCCTGCCTCGTGCACACCCCTGGCCTCGTGCACACCCCTCTCCCATGATCCTCTGCTGCCGTCCAAGTCCTCCTCTGCCACCAGGTCCAAGGTCAGGGTCCCGGACGAGGACGATGCCTGAGGGGGCACAGAGGGGTCAAAGGTCAGGAGAAAGAAGATAGGATTGATGGGGCAGGTGGGGATGATGGGGCAGGTGGGGGCAGTGCTGTACAGTACCACGGCCAGCAGGTGTCCTCGTGAGGGCAGTCTTCGTCCCAGAGGGATCCGGACTCGGTCTCTCGTCGGATGAACCAGGGTCCCGTCCTCCTCCACTGTCACCTGAACACCAACAGTTAGACTACAGCTCCCACAATGCACTGGGTCACCAACACACCGCCGTGACACATCCCACTGTCACCTGAACACCAACAGTTAGACTACAGCTCCCACAATGCACTGGGTCACCAACAACAAGTCCATGGATGTATGAAAAGAACTGGATAAGGCCCCGCCCCCTTTCCAGAACCATCAGACTTTTATTTTAGAAAAAGAACCATTTCCGTCATGAACCGGTCTGTACCTGGTCCAAGTCTGGTTCCAGAACTCGGTTCTTGGCTCTGATGATGGCTGCATTGAGAGCGTTGATCCAGGACTCTTTCTCCTCAGGACTCACCGCCAGAAAGACCAGGTTTGGGACCTGAAAAACCAGACCAGGACTTAGCACAAAGAACGAGGACCAGACCAGGACCAGACCAGGACCAGACCAGGACCAGACCAGGACCAGGACCATCATGTGCTTTTATAAATGTTATAATGGACTCTTCGTTCTCATTGTTCTCCTGGTGGACCTCAGCAGAACACAGCGAACTCATACATTACATAATAATACTAATACTAATACTACTACTACTACTAATAATAATAATAGTAATAATTAATACTAATAATACTACTACTACTACTACTACTACTACTACTAATAATAATAATAATTAATACTAATACTACTACTACTAATAATAATAATAATAAATACTACTACTACTAATAATAATAATAATTAATTAATTAATACTAATAATATTAATAATACCAGTAATAATAATAATAATACCAGTAATAATAATAATAATAATAATAATAATAATAATAATAGTAATAATAATAATAATAATAATAATAATAATAATAATAATAATAATAATAATAATAATAATCTGACGGTGCGGTGAGGCTGGTGCAGAAGAGTGAAGCGGCTGTGGCTCTTTTTGCTGCGGCTCTTGTCTTTCTTCAGTTCCTCTGATCTGTCGTAGTCCGACAGCTCCACCACCTCCTGAGCTCCACCCTCGTCCTTCACCTGAAAGAGACAGCGCCACCTACAGTTTACATATAATCCCATACATAATCCCATAAACAATACCACATATAATCCTATACATAATCCCATACATAATATCATATATAATCCCATATACAATACCAAATATAATCCCATATATAATCCCATATACAATACCATATATAATCCCATATACAATACCAAATATAATCTCATATATAATCCCATATACAATACCAAATATAATCTCATATATAATCCCATATACAATACCAAATATAATCTCATATATAATCCCATATACAATACCAAATATAATCCCATATATAATCTCATATATAATCCCATATACAATACCACATACAATCCCATATATAATCCTATATACAATACCACATATAATCCTATATATAATCCCATATACAATACCACATATAATCCCATATATAATCCTATATACAATACCACATATAATCCCATATATAATCCTATATACAATACCACATATAATCCCATATACAATACCACATATAATCCCATATATAATCCCATATAATCCCAGAGGGGCCGGACCTCTCTGTGGCAGATGTAGAGCCTCTCGTCTCTCAGAACCAGGAACCGGTTCCTCCACAGTTCTCTGAAGATCCCACGACCACAGAACTTTCTGATCCAGCCCACTTTATCTGGAGCTGGGACCTGGACCGAGTCCTGGACCACCTGAGGACAAAGACCGAGTTAGACCGAGTTAGACCAGGGTTAGACTGGGGTTAGACCGGGGTTAGACCAGGGTTAGACCGGGGTTAGACCAGGGTTAGACCGAGGTTAGACCAGAGTTAGACCAGGGTTAGACCAGAGTTAGACCAGAGTTAGACTAGGGTTAGACCAGGGTTAGATCAGGGTTAGTCCAGGGTTAGACCAGAGTTAGACCAGAGTTAGACCAGGGTTAGACTAGGGTTAGACCAGAGTTAGACCAGAGTTAGACCAGGGTTAGACTAGGGTTAGACCAGGGTTAGACCAGAGTTAGACCAGGGTTAGACTAGGGTTAGACCAGAGTTAGACTAGGGTTAGACCAGGGTTAGACCAGAGTTAGACCAGAGTTAGACTAGGGTTAGACCAGAGTTAGACCAGAGTTAGACCAGAGTTAGACCAGAGTTAGACCAGGGTTAGACCAGGGTTAGACCAGAGTTAGACCAGGGTTAGACCAGGGTTAGACCAGAGTTAGACCAGGGTTAGACCAGAGTTAGACCAGGGTTAGACCAGGGTTAGACCAGAGTTAGACCAGGGTTAGACCAGAGTTAGACCAGAGTTAGACCAGGGTTAGACCAGGGTTAGACCAGAGTTAGACCAGAGTTAGACCAGGGTTAGACCAGGGTTAGACCAGGGTTAGACCAGGGTTAGACCAGGGTTAGACCAGGGTTAGACCAGAGTTAGACTAGGGTTAGACCAGGGTTAGACCAGAGTTAGACCAGAGTTAGACTAGGGTTAGACCAGAGTTAGACCAGAGTTAGACCAGAGTTAGACCAGGGTTAGACCAGGGTTAGACTAGGGTTAGACCAGGGTTAGACCAGAGTTAGACTAGGGTTAGACCAGAGTTAGACTAGGGTTAGACCAGGGTTAGACCAGAGTTAGACTAGGGTTAGACCAGAGTTAGACCAGAGTTAGACTAGGGTTAGACCAGGGTTAGACCAGGGTTAGACCAGGGTTAGACCAGAGTTAGACCAGAGTTAGACCAGGGTTAGACCAGAGTTAGACTAGGGTTAGACCAGGGTTAGACCAGAGTTAGACTAGGGTTAGACCAGGGTTAGACCAGGGTTAGACCAGAGTTAGACCAGAGTTAGACCAGGGTTAGACCAGAGTTAGACTAGGGTAAGACCAGGGTTAGACCAGAGTTAGACTAGGGTTAGACCAGGGTTAGACCGAGTTAGACCAGGGTTAGACCAGAGTTAGACCAGGGTTAGACCAGAGTTAGACTAGGGTTAGACCAGGGTTAGACCAGAGTTAGACTAGGGTTAGACCAGGGTTAGACCAGAGTTAGACTAGGGTTAGACTAGGGTTAGACCAGGGTTAGACCAGAGTTAGACCAGGGTTAGACCAGAGTTAGACTAGGGTTAGACTAGGGTTAGACCAGGGTTAGACCAGAGTTAGACTAGGGTTAGACCAGGGTTAGACCAGGGTTAGACCAGAGTTAGACTAGGGTTAGACCAGGGTTAGACCGAGTTAGACCAGGGTTAGACCAGAGTTAGACCAGGGTTAGACCAGAGTTAGACTAGGGTTAGACCAGGGTTAGACCAGAGTTAGACTAGGGTTAGACTGGGGTTATTAAATACCCAGAGTTTTCTATTAAACATGAAACATGACAGGATTTATGACACTCTTCTGCTCCTGTGTCACAGTAAAGGACTGTTTTTATTTTGCCCTTTGACTGGGACCAAGACCCGGACTGAGACTAGGACCAGGTCTGAGGTGGAGTCCTGATCTGTCTCTGACTCTGACCTACTTTTGTTACGTAAGAGCCACAGCTGCGCTCAGCTCTGAACCTTTATGTGTTTAACTCAAATTCAGAACAAAATATTAATAATAAATGAGTCAAAGCTGTCGGACATTTTAGAAAATCAGCTCAACCTGGTTTAGTCCTGGTTTGGTCCTGGTTTAGACCTGGTTTAGTCCTGGTTTAGACCTGGTTTAGTCCTTGTTTAGACCTGGTTTAGTCCTGGTTTAGACCTGGTTTAGTCCTGGTTTAGTCCTGGTTTAGACCTGGTTTAGACCTGGTTTACTCCTGGTTTAGTCCTGGTTTACTCCTGGTTTAGACCTGGTTTAGTCCTGGTTTAGACCTGGTTTAGTCCTGGTTTAGTCCTGGTTTAGTCCTGGTTTAGACCTGGTTTAGACCTGGTTTAGTCCTGGTTTAGACCTGGTTTAGACCTGGTTTAGTCCTGGTTTAGACCTGGTTTAGACCTGGTTTAGACCTGGTTTACTCCTGGTTTAGTCCTGGTTTAGACCTGGTTTAGCTCTGGTTTAGTCCTGGTTTAGTCCTGGTTTAGACCTGGTTTAGACCTGGTTTAGTCCTGGTTTAGACCTGGTTTAGACCTGGTTTAGTCCTGACTGAAGTTAGGTCCCGGTCTTTGAAGATAAACTAAAAGCATATTTTTCATCAAAAGACTGGATCCAACCTGGTTTTTCTATGGATTTCCCGGTTTTTGTTGGTCGTGGTTAAACCCAGAGACGGAGGGTGTTCTCGGGGACCTACCCGTCTGCTCTGCCCGCTCCTCTTCATCTCCCTCCTCCTCCTCTTCCTGCTGCTCCACAGGGGCTCACGCGAGACACAAGCCGACCCAGAGCAGCTTTTCCCCGGGTACAGCCGCAGCCTCGCCCCGGCCTCTGTGGGGGCTTGTCCCGGTCCCGCTGGAGGTTCTGGCGGTTCTCCCTGAGGCCGGGGTTGGTCGTGTTTGTGTCCGGGAGGGTCCGCGGCTCAGAGGCTGTTGACTGACGGGAACAGCATCCCCCTCCTCGGTCCTAGCCTCGGTCCTAGCCTCGGTCTGAGCCGAGACAGATGCTCTCTTTCTCCGAACATTGACCTCACAGCGCCATCTTCTGACGGTTTACGGTTCGACAGGGAAATCCCGGTTAAATCACAAAAGATAAATCGGTCAGAGGCGGAGCAACGGGGAGAGCAAACCAGACAAAAGCATTTGATTTTTAGATAATTTTTAAAACCCACAGCTAAACAAGATAACATTTTAACTTTGTTTACATTTTTCAGTGTATTGTTTTGTATTTTACAGTTGAACACTTCAAGTGTTTCTGGTGAAATTGTTTCATTGTTTTATTGTGCTATTATTATCTTTTCCTGAAAAACAACAACAGACTGGGCTCTTAGTAGTGTCAAGTTTTAAAAAGTTATGTTTAGCTTGTGCCCAAAATTAAAATGGCTAGTTTCAGACAAAAGTACGCCGGGACAACTCACAACTGAATTAGTCGTAGCGTGAGTCGGTCGATAACCGATGAACACATTAAACTCACAACACAAAACTCAGATTAAACAACCAATGAATTCATAAAAATGTTTTAAAGTCAAATCATATTAATGAACTATTTAAATTAAATGTTTTCCCTTAGATTTAACATTTAATGAATTAATGTTTTAAGATGAACTATTTAATCGACATTTAAATGAGTGTTTTAAATTAAATATATAATAAATAATAATAACTGTACTGTTTCTTTCAACACAAGCAACAAATCATCATTTACCTTAAGTTTAACTAAATGTGTTTTATTGATACAAATAATACAACAGTAAAAGATGAAAATAAGCATTCAAAAACACATTGGCCCAACACAGGTGAGACAGGTGTGAGTCAGGGGACACAGGTGAGACAGATGAGACAGGTGAGACATGTGAGACAGGTGAGAGACAGGTGAGAGACAGGTGAGACATGTGAGACAGGTGAGAGACAGGTGAGTGACAGGTGAGTCAGGTGAGACAGGTGAGAGACAGGTGAGTCAGGTGAGACATGTGAGAGACAGGTGAGACAGATGAGACAGGTGAGACATGTGAGAGACAGGTGAGACAGATGAGACAGGTGAGACAGGTGAGACATGTGAGACAGGTGAGTCAGGTGAGACATGTGAGAGACATGTGAGACATGTGAGACAGGTGAGAGACAGGTGTGAGACAGGTGAGAGACAGGTGAGACAGGTGAGACATGTGAGAGACAGGTGAGAGACAGGTGAGACATGTGAGACAGGTGAGAGACAGGTGAGACAGGAGCATCCCAGCTGAGTGGATATTGTGGTTTTACTGAGGACTTCGTTTAAGTGTCAGTGCTTTGTTTGATTTAGCTCAAAAATTAGAATTAAGCTTTGTTCTTTTTTACTTATCAGTTTCAAAATCAATCAATCAATATGACAGATTTACATTTTAAATATTTTATTAGTTCATATTTTACAGTTGAGTTTATGATTTTTTTTAGTTCACACTTTAATTTAAAACATGAAGCATTTACAAAAACAGCTCTGCTAACGGAGCGCTTAACAGTTTCCATTCACCTCCAGTGAATGCTGACGCTAACGCTAACAGCTAGTGCTAAATGTTAACACTAACAAAGGGAAACAGTTAAACTGCTCCTTAAACAAAAACACCAGGGTGTACCCTGCATAAGGCCCAAAGCTGCTGGGATAGGCTCCAGCCACACGCGACTCCTAACGGGACTAGGCAGTAGAAAATGAATGATTAAACAAAAACAAACAAACAAACGGGGAATGTCTGCGTCCTGATTGGTCGAGAGACTTAGCGCCGGTTTCCATGACGACTCCCGCCTTGCGTTTCTCTCCGCTTGGACCCGTCGCGCTAACTTCACTTCCTCCAGGAAACTACAGAGAAAACAGAGAGTTAATAAACCAGACCGGACCGGACCAAGAGCATATTCTACTAACACTAGTCAAAATCCACTTAAAACCTTTTAAAGTCCAACTTAAATCACTCAAAACCAGTAAAAATCCATTTAAACCATGTTAGCATCTATCTACAGCAACTTCAGTCCAAACCTGTATAAAACAAGTCAGACTAAAACATGTTAAAATGTGAATAAAACATTTAAAATCCAACTAAACATGTCAAAGTCCAACTGAAACCACTTAAAACTCGTCCAAATCTAATTAAACACGTGTCAAAACCAAACCAAATCTTCAGTCAAAATAAAACCACTAAAAACCAGTGAAAGTCCAGTTAAAACAGACTCGTCCAACACACAGAACCCGTTTTGGTCCGGTTCTCGTAGACCTGACCTCTTGGTGTTGTGGATGTGGCTGCCTCCCAGAACAATCCGGACTCCGGGACAAGACCGGTTCAGGTTGTAGACCGTCAGGGCCTCCTCATAGGTCGCTCCTCCGATCATGAACACAATGATGTCCTGAGGTCTGAGGAACAGGGAAAACAGGGGTTAAACCAGGTCTAAACCAGGTCTGAACCAGGTCTAGGTCTCACCTGTCTCGGAGGCTGCTGGGGCCCAGATACGGGAACTGACTGTCCTTGAGTCGGCCTTTGATGAGCTGGTCCAGAGTGTCGTGGAGCAGAGGCTGATGCTGAGTGTAGACGTTTCTCTACTCCTGAAACAGAACGGGTTTAGATGGATCTGAACAGGTTTTAGTTGTATCTGAACAGGTTTTATATGGATCTGAACAGGTTGTAGTTGTATCTGAACAGGTTTTAGATGGATCTGAACAGGTTGTAGTTGGATTAGTGCAGACCTTGAGTCCTTTGAAGAACTGTTTGGTGATGGCCACGGCGTCTGTGGCTGTGATGAGGTCACTTCCTCGACCCCTCTTCCCCCCAACTCACCACACGCTGCACCATCTGAAACACGCGTGTGATTAACAGTTACTGAAACACGCGTGATTAACAGTTACTGAAACACGCGTGATTAACAGTTACTGAAACACGCGTGATTAACAGTTACTGAAACACACGTGATTAACAGTTACTGAAACACGGTAGAGATTAACAGTTACTGAAACACGCAGATGATTAGACAGTTACCGAAACACGCTGTGATTAACAGTTACTGAAACACGCGTGATTAACAGTTACTGAAACACGCGTGTGATTAACAGTTACTGAAACACGCTACAGGATAAACAGTTACTGAAACACGCGTGATTAACAGTTACTGAAACACGCGAGATTAACAGTTACTGAAACACGTGTGATTAACAGTTACTGAAACACGCGTGATTAACAGTTACTGAAACACACGTGATTAACAGTTACTGAAACACGCCGTGATTAACAGTTACTGAAACACACGCGATTAACAGTTACTGAAACACGCGGCCGTGATTAACAGTTACTGAAACACGCCGTGATTAACAGTTACTGAAACACACGCGATTAACAGTTACTGAAACACGCGCGTGATTAACAGTTACTGAAACACGCTGTGGATTAACAGTTACTGAAACACGCGTGATTAATAGTTACTGAAACACGCGTGATTAACAGTTACTGAAACACGCGATGATTAAGAGTTACTGAAACACGCGTGATTAACAGTTACTGAAACACGCAGTGATTAACAGTTACTGAAACACGCGTGATTAACAGTTACTGAAACACGCGTGATTAACAGTTACTGAAACACGTGTGATTAACAGTTACTGAAACACACGTGATTAACAGTTACTGAAACACGCGTGATTAACAGTTACTGAAACACGTGTGAGATTAACAGTTACTGAAACACGCGTACGGTGATTAACAGTTATCGAAACACGCAAGTGATAACAGTTACTGAAACACGCGTGATTAACAGTTACTGAAACACGCGTGATTAACAGTTACTGAAACACGTGTGAGATTAACAGTTACTGAAACACGCGTGTGATTAACAGTTACTGAAACACGCGTGATTAACAGTTACTGAAACACGTCCGTGATTAACAGTTACTGAAACACGCGTGATTAACAGTTACTGAAACACGCGGTGATTAACAGTTACTGGAACACGTCGTGTGATTAACAGTTACTGAAACACGCGTGTGATTAACAGTACTGAAACACGCGCGTGCTTAACAGT
>CM072158.1:104878-148593 GCA_036850595.1 Rhyacichthys aspro | reverse complement strand
TATTAATAATAAATGAGTCAAAGCTGTCGGACATTTTAGAAAATCAGCTCAACCTGGTTTAGTCCTGGTTTGGTCCTGGTTTAGACCTGGTTTAGTCCTGGTTTAGACCTGGTTTAGTCCTGGTTTAGACCTGGTTTAGTCCTTGTTTAGACCTGGTTTAGACCTGGTTTAGTCCTGGTTTAGACCTGGTTTAGTCCTGGTTTAGTCCTGGTTTAGACCTGGTTTAGTCCTGGTTTAGACCTGGTTTAGTCCTGGTTTAGTCCTGGTTTAGACCTGGTTTAGTCCTGGTTTAGACCTGGTTTAGTCCTGGTTTAGACCTGGTTTAGTCCTGGTTTAGACCTGGTTTAGACCTGGTTTAGTCCTGGTTTAGACCTGGTTTAGACCTGGTTTAGTCCTGGTTTAGACCTAGTTTAGTCCTCGTTTAGTCCTAGTTTTGACCTTGTTTAAATCCTTGTTTAGTCCTGGTTTAGTCCTGGCTTAGCCCTCGTTTAGGCCTGGTTTAGACCTGGTTTAGTCCTGGTTTAGACCTGGTTTAGTCCTGGTTTAGACCTGGTTTAGACCTGGTTTAGTCCTGGTTTAGACCTGGTTTAGACCTGGTTTAGTCCTGGTTTAGACCTGGTTTAGACCTGGTTTAGACCTGGTTTAGACCTGGTTTAGTCCTGGTTTAGACGTGGTTTAGACCTGGTTTAGTCCTGGTTTAGACCTGGTTTAGTCCTGGTTTAGACCTGGTTTAGTCCTGGTTTAGACCTGGTTTAGTCCTGGTTTAGTCCTGGTTTAGACCTGGTTTAGACCTGGTTTAGTCCTGGTTTAGACCTGGTTTAGACCTGGTTTAGTCCTGGTTTAGACCTGGTTTAGACCTGGTTTAGTCCTGGTTTAGACCTGGTTTAGTCCTGGTTTAGTCCTGGTTTAGACCTGGTTTAGACCTGGTTTAGTCCTGGTTTAGACCTGGTTTAGACCTGGTTTAGTCCTGACTGAAGTTAGGTCCCGGTCTTTGAAGATAAACTAAAGCATATTTTTCATCAAAGACTGGATCCAACCTGGTTTTTCTATGGATTTCCCGGTTTTTGTTGGTCGTGGTTAAACCCAGAGACGGAGGGTGTTCTCGGGGACCTACCCGTCTGCTCTGCCCGCTCCTCTTCATCTCCCTCCTCCTCCTCTTCCTGCTGCTCCACAGGGGCTCACGCGAGACACAAGCCGACCCAGAGCAGCTTTTCCCCGGGTACAGCCGCAGCCTCGCCCCGGCCTCTGTGGGGGCTTGTCCCGGTCCCGCTGGAGGTTCTGGCGGTTCTCCCTGAGGCCGGGGTTGGTCGTGTTTGTGTCCGGGAGGGTCCGCGGCTCAGAGGCTGTTGACTGACGGGAACAGCATCCCCCTCCTCGGTCCTAGCCTCGGTCCTAGCCTCGGTCTGAGCCGAGACAGATGCTCTCTTTCTCCGAACATTGACCTCACAGCGCCATCTTCTGACGGTTTACGGTTCGACAGGGAAATCCCGGTTAAATCACAAAAGATAAATCGGTCAGAGGCGGAGCAACGGGGAGAGCAAACCAGACAAAAGCATTTGATTTTTAGATAATTTTTAAAACCCACAGCTAAACAAGATAACATTTTAACTTTGTTTACATTTTTCAGTGTATTGTTTTGTATTTTACAGTTGAACACTTCAAGTGTTTCTGGTGAAATTGTTTCATTGTTTTATTGTGCTATTATTATCTTTTCCTGAAAAACAACAACAGACTGGGCTCTTAGTAGTGTCAAGTTTTAAAAAGTTATGTTTAGCTTGTGCCCAAAATTAAAATGGCTAGTTTCAGACAAAAGTACGCCGGGATAACTCACAACTGAATTAGTCGTAGCGTGAGTCGGTCGATAACACATTAAACTCACAACACAAAACTCAGATTAAACAACCAATGAATTCATAAAAATGTTTTAAAGTCAAATCATATTAATGAACTATTTAAATTAAATGTTTTCCCTTAGATTTAACATTTAATGAATTAATGTTTTAAGATGAACTATTTAATCGACATTTAAATGAGTGTTTTAAATTAAATATATAATAAATAATAATAACTGTACTGTTTCTTTCAACACAAGCAACAAATCATCATTTACCTTAAGTTTAACTAAATGTGTTTTATTGATACAAATAATACAACAGTAAAAGATGAAAATAAGCATTCAAAAACACATTGGCCCAACACAGGTGAGACAGGTGTGAGTCAGGGGACACAGGTGAGACAGATGAGACAGGTGAGACAGATGAGACAGATGAGACAGGTGAGACATGTGAGACATGTGAGACAGGTGAGAGACAGGTGAGTGACAGGTGAGTCAGGTGAGACAGGTGAGAGACAGGTGAGTCAGGTGAGACATGTGAGAGACAGGTGAGACAGATGAGACAGGTGAGACATGTGAGAGACAGGTGAGACAGATGAGACAGGTGAGACATGTGAGACAGGTGAGTCAGGTGAGACATGTGAGAGACATGTGAGACATGTGAGACAGGTGAGAGACAGGTGTGAGACAGGTGAGAGACAGGTGAGACAGGTGAGACATGTGAGAGACAGGTGAGACATGTGAGACAGGTGAGAGACAGGTGTGAGACAGGTGAGAGACAGGTGAGACAGGTGAGACATGTGAGAGACAGGTGAGAGACAGGTGAGACATGTGAGACAGGTGAGAGACAGGTGAGACAGATGAGTGGATATTGTGGTTTTACTGAGGACTTCGTTTAAGTGTCAGTGCTTTGTTTGATTTAGCTCAAAAATTAGAATTAAGCTTTGTTCTTTTTTACTTATCAGTTTCAAAATCAATCAATCAATATGACAGATTTACATTTTAAATATTTTATTAGTTCATATTTTACAGTTGAGTTTATGATTTTTTTTAGTTCACACTTTAATTTAAAACATGAAGCATTTACAAAAACAGCTCTGCTAACGGAGCGCGGCTAACAGTTTCCATTCACCTCCAGTGAATGTGCTGACGCTAACGCTAACAGCTAGTGCTAAATGTTAACACTAACAAAGGGAAACAGTTAAACTGCTCCTTAAACAAAAACACCAGGGTGTACCCTGCATAAGGCCCAAAGCTGCTGGGATAGGCTCCAGCCACACGCGACCCCTAACGGGACTAGGCAGTAGAAAATGAATGATTAAACAAAAACAAACAAACAAACGGGGAATGTCTGCGTCCTGATTGGTCGAGAGACTTAGCGCCGGTTTCCATGACGACTCCCGCCTTGCGTTTTCTCTCCGCTTTGACCCGTCGCTAACTTCACTTCCTCCAGGAAACTACAGAGAAAACAGAGAGTTAATAAACCAGACCGGACCGGACCAAGAGCATATTCTACTAACACTAGTCAAAATCCACTTAAAACCTTTTAAAGTCCAACTTAAATCACTCAAAACCAGTAAAAATCCATTTAAACCATGTTAGCATCTATCTACAGCAACTTCAGTCCAAACCTGTATAAAACAAGTCAGACTAAAACATGTTAAAATGTGAATAAAACATTTAAAATCCAACTAAACATGTCAAAGTCCAACTGAAACCACTTAAAACTCGTCCAAATCTAATTAAAACACGTCAAAACCAAACCAAATCTTCAGTCAAAATAAAACCACTAAAAACCAGTGAAAGTCCAGTTAAAACAGACTCGTCCAACACACAGAACCCGTTTTGGTCCGGTTCTCGTAGACCTGACCTCTTGGTGTTGTGGATGTGGCTGCCTCCCAGAACAATCCGGACTCCGGGACAAGACCGGTTCAGGTTGTAGACCGTCAGGGCCTCCTCATAGGTCGCTCCTCCGATCATGAACACAATGATGTCCTGAGGTCTGAGGAACAGGGAAAACAGGGGTTAAACCAGGTCTAAACCAGGTCTGAACCAGGTCTAGGTCTCACCTGTCTCGGAGGCTGCTGGGGCCCAGATACGGGAACTGGCTGTCCTTGAGTCGGCCTTTGATGAGCTGGTCCAGAGTGTCGTGGAGCAGAGGCTGATGCTGAGTGTAGACGTTCTCTACTCCCTGAAACAGAACGGGTTTAGATGGATCTGAACAGGTTTTAGTTGTATCTGAACAGGTTTTATATGGATCTGAACAGGTTGTAGTTGTATCTGAACAGGTTTTAGATGGATCTGAACAGGTTGTAGTTGGATTAGTGCAGACCTTGAGTCCTTTGAAGAACTGTTTGGTGATGGCCACGGCGTCTGTGGCTGTGATGAGGTCACTTCCTCTGACCCTCTTCCCCCCGAACTCCACCACACGCTGCACCATCTGAAACACGCGTGTGATTAACAGTTACTGAAACACGTGTGAGATTAACAGTTACTGAAACACGCGTGTGATTAACAGTTACTGAAACACGCGTGATTAACAGTTACTGAAACACGCGTGATTAACAGTTACTGAAACACGCGTGATTAACAGTTACTGAAACACGTGTGAGATTAACAGTTACTGAAACACGCGTGTGATTAACAGTTACTGAAACACGCGTGATTAACAGTTACTGAAACACGCGTGATTAACAGTTACTGAAACACGCGTGATTAACAGTTACTGAAACACGCGTGTGATTAACAGTTACTGAAACACGCGTGATTAACAGTTAATGAAACACACGTGTGATTAACAGTTACTGAAACACGCGTGATTAACAGTTACTGAAACACGCGTGATTAACAGTTACTGAAACACGCGTGATTAACAGTTACTGAAACACGCGTGATTAACAGTTACTGAAACACGCGTGTGATTAACAGTTACTGAAACACGCGTGTGATTAACAGTTACTGAAACACGCGTGATTAACAGTTACTGAAACACGCGTGTGATTAAGTTTAACACGCGCGTGATTAACAGTTACTGAAACACGCGTGATTAACAGTTACTGAAACACGCGTGTGATTAACAGTTACTGAAACACGCGTGTGATTAACAGTTACTGAAACACGCGTGATTAACAGTTACTGAAACACGTGTGTGATTAACGACTGAAATAAAAAAAAGGGATTAACAGTTACTGAAACACGCGTGATTAACAGTTACTGAAACACGCGTGTGATTAACAGTTACTGAAACACGCGTGTGATTAACAGTTACTGAAACACGCGTGTGATTAACAGTTACTGAAACACGTGTGATTAACAGTTACTGAAACACGTGTGTGATTAACAGTTACTGAAACACGCGTCACATGTCCAGGTCACCTTTGACCTTTTGTCTGCTCGTGTAATCAGAAGAAAACATGACGACAGAGAAGCGTGTCTCAGTTTGTCTCCGAAAAATAAGATTAAAAAGACTGAATATTCATTTATTTGTTGTGAAAAACAGTTACTTCTCTGTCTCTGCGGTAACAGGATCTAAAGGCAGACTTAGACCTGGTCTTTCTCAGACTATAGTCCTCGGGTCTAAGACCTGGTCCGGTCCTGGTCTGACTCAGGGTCCGGTCCTGGTCTGACTCAGGGTCCGGTCCTGGTCTGACTCAGGGTCCGGTCCTGACCCGTCTCAGGGTCCGGTCCTGACCCGTCTCAGGGTCCGGTCCTGGTCTGACTCAGGGTCCGGTCCTGGTCTGTCTCAGGGTCCGGTCCTGGTCTGTCTCAGGGTCCGGTCCTGGTCTGCCTCAGGGTCCGGTCCTGGTCTGACTCAGGGTCCGGTCCTGACCTGTCTCAGGGTCTCGCTGGTCCCTCGTCTCTGCAGCTCGTCCATCAGCGAGGGCAGGATGCTGCTGCTGTGACGCTCGTATCTCAGAGCGTAGAGCATCACGAGCCGGACCGCATCCAGCTCCGTCACCCGGGAGTTCTGCAGCATCCGCCGCACCATCTGCAACAAGACCGGTGTCAACAGGTTTTAGAGGGATTTGAACAGGTTTTAGATGGATTTGAATAGGTTTAAGGGCATGTCTCTCTGTGGGCGGGGTCAGGTGTGTGGGCGGGGTCACCTGCGCGGCGTTGCCGTGGTCACTCTGACAGGCCAGCTCCTGCTCCACCTCCGACAGCTCCATCAGGCCTCGCTCCGACACCAGCCTCGACAGCTCACCCACAACCGTCACGTGTTTAGACACCGCCCCCGACATCTTCTTAAACTGAGGGTAGTTATCCACGAAGGCCTGCCAAGACCGGGGCAAGACCGGGTTAAACCAGAGAGAGACCGGAGAGAGACCGGGTTAAACCGGAGAGAGACCGGAGAGAGACCGGAGAGAGACCGGGTTAAACCAGAGAGAGACCGGGAGAGACCGGAGAGAGACCGGAGAGAGACCGGAGAGAGACCGGGTTAAACCAGAGAGAGACCGGGTTAAACCAGAGAGAGACCGGAGAGAGACCGGGTTAAACCAGAGAGAGACCGGGTTAAACCAGAGAGAGCCCGGAGAGAGACCGGGTTAGACCAGAGAGAGACCGGAGAGAGACCGGGTTAAACCAGAGAGAGACCGGGTTAGACCAGAGAGAGAGAGACCGG
Source organism: Rhyacichthys aspro (assembly GCA_036850595.1). Classification (NCBI taxonomy): domain Eukaryota; kingdom Metazoa; phylum Chordata; class Actinopteri; order Gobiiformes; family Rhyacichthyidae; genus Rhyacichthys; species Rhyacichthys aspro. The sequence continues at coordinate 142,138 of CM072158.1, read as the reverse complement.
GTTAAACCAGAGAGAGCCCGGAGAGAGACCGGGTTAGACCAGAGAGAGACCGGGTTAAACCAGAGAGAGCCCGGAGAGAGACCGGGTTAGACCAGAGAGAGACCGGAGAGAGACCGGGTTAAACCAGAGAGAGACCGGGTTAAACCGGAGAGAGACCGGGTTAAACCAGAGAGAGACCGGAGAGAGACCGGGTTAAACCAGAGAGAGACCGGGTTAAACCAGAGAGAGACCGGGTTAAACCAGAGAGAGACTGGGTTAGACCGGAGAGAGACTGGGTTAGACCAGAGAGAGACCGGAGAGAGACCGGGTTAAACCAGAGAGAGACCGGGTTAAACCGGAGAGAGACCGGGTTAAACCAGAGAGAGACCGGAGAGAGACCGGGTTAAACCAGAGAGAGACCGGGTTAAACCAGAGAGAGACCGGGTTAAACCAGAGAGAGCCCGGGTTAAACCAGAGAGAGACCGGGTTAAACCAGAGAGAGACCGGAGAGAGACCGGGTTAAACCGGAGAGAGACCGGGTTAGACCGGAGAGAGACCGGGTTAAACCAGAGAGAGACCGGGTTAAACCAGAGAGAGACCGGAGAGAGACCGGGTTAAACCAGAGAGAGACCGGGTTAGACCGGAGAGAGACCGGGTTAGACCAGAGAGAGACCGGGTTAGACCAGAGAGAAACCGGGTTAGACCAGAGAGAGACCGGGTTAAACCAGAGAGAGACCGGGTTAGACCGGAGACAGACCGGGTTAGACCGGAGAGAGACCGGGTTAAACCGGAGAGAGACCAGGATTTAGGTTTTTCTGAAAACTGTCAGACTCTGCTCTGGTCCAGTCCGGGTTCAGTCCGGGTTCAGTCCGAGTTCAGTCCTGGTGGTACCTTCATGTCGGTGATAGACTCCAGTTTCTGTTGTCCTTTGGGCCGTTTCTTCTGAAAGTCCTCCATCAGGTTCTTGATGTTGGTTCCGATTTCACCAAAGTTCAGATACAGGTTCTGCTCGGACACAGACACAGGATTTGAACAGGTTTTAGTTGGATTTTCAGAGATGCGAGATGGTGTTTTCTGTTCTGTTGGTGGAGCCAGCTGTTAACTCTCACGTTTGCGTAGAACTCGTCGTTCTCGGCCGACAGCACCACCTCCTTCAGGTCCTTGCTGACCCCCGGGACTCGGGACAGGTCGATGCGGTTGTTGTTCAGACCCAGAAGCTCGTGGACCATGGCCTGGTACGTCCACTGGAACAAAAACAGGAAAAAACTACATTCAGTTATCTTTTCTGAATTTTATTTGGATTTGAACAGATTTTATTTGGATTTGAGCAGGTTTTAGTTGGATCTGAGCAGGTTTTAGTTGGATTTAAATAGGTTTTAGTTGGATCTGAGCAGGTTTTAGTTGGATTTAAACAGGTTTAAGTTGGATTTAAACAGGTTTTAGCTGGATATAAACAGGTTTTAGTTGGATTTAAACAGGTTTTAGTTGGATCTGAGCAGGTTTTAGTTGGATTTAAACAGGTTTTAGTTGGATTTGAACACCTGGTTGAGCAGAGGGGTGATGGCGTCGTCACTCCGGTCGAGGATGAGGAGCAGAGGAGGGACCTCGGTTTTTCTGAAGTCGAACAGTTCGTACTCTTTGGTGATGATTTGCTGAAAAACAAAAATAAAAATAAATTAAAGCCGCAAGCGGTGATAAAGGCCCTCGCCTCCCCTTGAGACCCCGGGGGCAAATGTCCTCCGTAGGACTGCATTTCGTGTTTTAAAAAGCAAACTTCATGTTAATGTCAAATGTGTATCCAAAGTAACCATGACGTAAACCCACTGAAAACTTACTGTAAAGACAGGTTTATAGATTCTGTTGACAACACGTGAAGCCTTCAGATAAATGTAGGACATAGTTAAATGATAAAAGACAGGTTTATAGATTCTGTTGACAACACGTGAAGCCTTCAGATAAATGTAGGACATAGTTAAATGATGAAGGCTAAAAACAGGGTGGTAACGTTTTTAATTCAAAATGGCTGCCTTCCTCTGCGTGATAGGGTGTGGTCTCCATTGACTTTTTTGCTCCTGATATCTTGCTGGATATGTGTACCAAATTTCATTTGACTAAAACGAACTAAATTTTTTCACCTCCCATTCCCCTTTGTCACACATTTGGGTTGTTACCATGGCAACATGATTGTAGATAGGGGGTGGTTGTGTTTCTTTTTTGTTCGTCATCACATAAGGGATGTGTGTACCAAATTTCATGTCTCTGTGACAAACTAAATTTTTGGCTCCCATTATAAATTTATAGGGGGCGCTGGAGAGCCAGTTTTGAAAATAGCCCTATAAATTGCATATCATTGTGTTCAGGTCATTAATGTGCACAAATGCTTCATTGGGTCCAACCAAATCCGACAAAGTTTGTGAAAGTTACAGGAGATTTTATTTTTCCCAAAATGGCCGTCTCGTTATGGGCTCGTTAATATCAAACAAAGCCATAATTTCTCTTGGTTTCTGTTGAATCTGACCAAATATAGAGCGGTTTGGATGAAAACCCTAGGAGGACATACATTTTAAATGAAGGGTGTGGTTTATAGGGTCCCACGTTCCACTCACAACGGACTTCCTGCTTGGTCTGGGGCCGTAATACAAGTTTTTGTTTGCCTTGACACGGCCTATGTATCTAAGTTTCGTTTTTCTACGTTCGAAAAAAATAAGCTTTCACTTTCCATTTAGATTTTCCAGGGGTCGCCACTATGTCGTTATTTCATTTTTTTCTTGCGGACTCTGATTAAATTAATTTTTCACTGTTTCTTGACTTTTCGTGCATGTTCAGAAGCAAAATATGTGCTTTAAGAGCAGAAAATATGAAATAATAATAATAACAGACGCTAACAGTATTAATAGGCCTAATGACGGACATATCAAAGGCACAAACTGAGGACAGTGTGAGGGGCAGCGTGAGGGTGCTTACCTTCAGGCTCTCGGCCAGTCTGCGGGACAGGTCTGAGGACAGCTGGTAGCGGATCATGGGACACTTCTTCAGGGACAGAAGCACTGCAGTGAGGCCCTGAGTGCAGCGCTGCAGCATCACAGGGTCCCAGCTGCGACCCTGTGCTCGAGCACCACATACGGGGTTAGAACAGTTTAACACACATTTACATAAAGACAAATACACAGAGTTCCAACAGGTCCAGAGTGTTTCTGTGATTCTGTAAAGTGTCCCGTCCCAACACTCACACTTCTGACCTGACTGAACTGAGGGTTTTTATGGTGAGGTGCTTGTGCTCAGTCGTGTTGTGAGGGAGGTGTGTCACTCACCCTGGAAACTCCGATCAGATTCAGAGAAAACAGGTGAGGGTTCACCGCGATGAAGTCTCCGTAAAACTCCTGCAAAACAAACATGCATCACTCAGAAGGACTCAGGTGGACTCAGGGCGACTCAGGTGGACTCAGGGGGACTCAGGTGGACTCAGGTGGACTCAGGTGGACTCAGGTGGACTCAGGGCGACTCAGGTGGACTCAGGGGGACTCAGGTGGACTCAGGTGGACTCAGGGGGACTCAGGGGGACTCAGGGGGACTCAGGTGGACTCAGGTGGACTCAGGGCGACTCAGGTGGACTCAGGGGGACTCAGGTGGACTCAGGGCGACTCAGGTGGACTCAGGTGGACTCAGGTGGACTCAGGTGGACTCAGGTGGACTCAGGTGGACTCGGGGGACTCAGGTGGACTCAGGTGGACTCAGGGGGACTCAGGGGGACTAAGGGGGACTCAGAGGGACTCAGAGGGACTCAGTGGCACTCAGAGGGACTCAGAGGGACTCAGAGGGACTCAGAGGGACTCAGGGGGACTCAGGGGGACTAAGGGGGACTAAAGTGGAACTAAGGGGGACTCAGAGGGACTCAGTGGCACTCAGGGGGACTCAGAGGGACTCAGTGGCACTCAGGGGGACTCAGAGGGACTTAGGTGGACTCAGTGGCACTCAGGGGGACTCAGAGGGACTCAGAGGGACTCAGGGGGACTCAGAGGGACTCAGGTGGACTCAGAGGGACTCAGGTGGACTCAGAGGGACTCAGGTGGACTAAGGGGGACTCAGAGGGACTCAGGACTCACCTGGACTTCAGCGACCACTTCCTGTTCGTCGGCTTCAGCCAAAGCCTTGATCTCACTTTTACTGATCACGTTACTGAAGTCTGCAACACAAGAAAATCCATCTAAAACCTGTTCAAATCCATCTAAAACCTGTTCAAATCCAACTAAAACCTGTTCAAATCCAACTAAAACCTGTTCAAATCCAACTAAAACCTGTTCAAATCCAACTAAAACCTATTCAAATCCAACTAAAATCTGTTCAAATCCAACTAAAACCTGTTCAAATCCAACTAAAACCTGTTCAAATCCAACTAAAATCTGTTCAAATCCAACTAAAACCTGTTCAAATCCAACTAAAACCTATTCAAATCCAACTAAAACCTGTTCAAATCCAACTAAAACCTATTCAAATCCAACTAAAATCTGTTCAAATCCAACTAAAACCTATTCAAATCCAACTAAAGCCTGTTCAAATCCATCTAAAACCTGTTCAAATCCAACTAAAACCTGTTTTGTGTCTGATGTGGTAGACTCACAGATGAAGTAGACGCTGTACTTGGGTTTCCTCAGCTCCTGAACCAGCAGCTCCACGTTCTCCTGAACAACACATTAAAATACATTCATCATTACAATCAATAATTCTCTTTTCTGAAGCATTATTCATTAGGAAACAAAAATAAACCTGAGTACATTCAAAAAATCTGTTTTGTTGAAAAACACTCATCATTTAGGAATAAAACAGTAATAATATGGAATATGTGCTTCACATTTCCAGTAGCTGCAGAGGCTGGAGATGAATATTTCTGGGATCTTTGATTACACAATAGTATTTGCAGATGTGAATAAAACCTAGATAACAAGTATTTTTAATCTGTCCGTAGGTTTTCTGGAGGAACAGTGGTATTTCAGTGGGTTTTCTGGAGCCAGGCCCCTCTGAGGGACTTCTGTACTAACCTTGGTGGGTCTGAGAAAACACAGAGCCTTCAGGTGCTTCATGGGTTCTCGGTTCTGGGACTCGATCCGTTCGAACAGATAGACCTCCTTCTGCAGTATCTCAGACTGAGTGTAGACCACGCTCACCATGCTGGTCTGGAAATAAAACAGAAATAATAACAACACATAGATATAGAAAGAAAAGGGACACAGAACTGATCTGAAGTTCTGTAGGAGCAGGACTCTGAAGCGCTCTGGGACATGTCTATGGTCAGAATAAAACTCTGGAGCTCGTCCCATTTATGTTCAGCCTGATTCTGCTCCAGGACGGACATAAACAGTGGCGTGCTTACCATTAGGCAAAGGTAGGCAAATGCCTAGGGCCCCCAACATGCAAGGGCCCCAACATTTTGGGTATTACTGGTCTGGTCTGCCGGCAATTTAAGCTAGCACTATTATTAGCTCAGCTCACCACAGCGGCGCACCTTAAGGGTATGAATGTAACCCAGGATCTATGATGTTTAGGTTACTATTTGAATATGATGTACTTCTGTCATATACTATTGCTGATTGTTCCTTTTGTATATGTTTCTTTCAGACCACACACACTTACACACACACTCTTACACACTTAAAAAACACCTAAAAACAGAGACAGAGTGGTTGATCCACACTGCACTTGTGTTAGAACTGACAGTAACTGAAAAGAACAATAATGTTCCCACTTTGACAATGTCAAATATTGAAGTTAATTTAATAGTATTAGTAAATTTACTCAATGCTGTATTAAGAAAAAAAAACCCAACTTGATTCTGAAGTTGATCTGAGTGAGATCACAATAACAAAAACAAATATTCAGCTTCTTTCTGGTTTGAAGTATTGCTGTATGACAGTTGTGGAGGGGCTACACAATCTCTAAACCTCAAGGCCTTCTGGTACATTAAGGCAGACATGAGGAAGGGCCCCCTCAAAAGTTTGCCTAGGGCCCCAAATTTGCTAAGCCCGCCACTGGACATAAACACCACTGTTTATCTCACTTACGGTTTTATAAAAGTCCTACAAGCCATAAGTAACTACAGACTTAGGCCTCATTACTTCTGCTCAGCCCTCCTCTCTCCTCGGTTCCTCCCTGCGGCCCTCCTCTCTCCTCTCCTCTCCTCTCCTCTCTCCTCTCTCCTCTCTCCTCTCCTCTCCTCTCTCCTCTCCCCTCTCCTCTCTCCTCGGTTCCTCCCTGCGGCCCTCCTCTCACCGTTTCTCGGTCCATGAGCAGCACCTTCATCCCGGAGCCGCTGGTCTCGATCATTTTGGAGACGTACTGCTTCACGGCGAGCGTCACGTTCATGTTGGTTCCAGTTCTGACTCGGTCCGGACTTTAAAGCCTAAAACCCGGATTCGGTTTTCACCTGAGGCTGGTTTATTCTGGGTCTAACATCAGCTGCTTTTCCCAAAACTAAACACAGCGACAACACAGAACTTCCTTCCGGTCCTGTGATGTCATGACGCCGACGCACGGCGCTGCGTCTCTCCATTAAAACAAGTTCCTCTGAAAATAATGTAAAAAAAAAAAAACTGTTTTATTTCATAACTTCTCTATCCCTTGTAACAAAAACTGTAAATACATGCTTCAGATTTGACATTTTAATTCAGACAAGGGCTAGTGTGTTTTATTAAACGGTTATTTCCTGCTAATAAGGGAGAGTAGGAGAAAATAATTGACCCCTTATGGCTCAACCTTCAGTCTTTAAGCTGTGGCGCTGATAAATCTGTTTGTGGAAAATGTTTTTCCTTTGTAATGTCGCTTGTCATTTAGGTGCCATATATTTGCAAAATGCATATTTTTTTATTCTAAAATAGTTGAAGAGTTGAATTAGCCCACACTGATAGTGAAATTAGAAGTATAAAACAGTAATGTAAAAACAGATATTAAATAAGGGGTAATCTGATTATTGAGGGTAGCAATTCATTTGAATATTTTATTATATTTGTTTAATCCAGGTAGGTTTCGTGTTTTCTTAAGAGCTTTTGCTGAAACGTAATGTTTGGTATTTAACACCTGATGTGAGAAATCTGATTTTAAGAGAAACAACCAAATATTGGTAAAACTTATTTCTTTATCTGTTATATTATTAAGTATAACGGTTATAAAAGACAACCACAGTTCTGTAGAGTTAGCTGTTAGCATCGGTGGCTAGTTTTCAAAGAAGTCCCTAATCCACTGAACTAATTTGTATTAGAAAAAATAAATATTTGTTTAATTTAGTAATTCGCATTTAATATAAAAGGGCTACATTAAAACATCTTTTGTCGTTTTTGAAAGTTAAAACTCTGGGATCTACTTTGCTTCATGAGCTAGCATAAGCACAAAAACTGCTGGTTAATCCACATTACCGTTATTTTTAGCTGAAATTACTTATGTATACTAAACGTGCTTACTGTTTGGTAATAACGCATTGTGGGTGTGTTATGGGCGATTTGATTAAACAGTACCAACAATGTACGGTCACAATTGAAATGTACAGTGGCACGTTAGCATGCTAGCCAAACATGTGAATATTACATATGAATCTCACACGACTCGTTTTATTCGTTTATTAAAATTATTATTATATCGGTTAGTAGTGTGGTAGTGAGTTCTTTCGATTGACATCATGTTTATTGTATTAACGATTAATATTCTGAGTACTGATTTTCTTCAAGGCTATCGGTGATAAAGTCGAACCAAGGACTGTATCCCTCCGCTGTGCGTTCAGAAATAGCGGACTGCGGCGGAGGGATACGACCGCAGAACGCCTTCGGTTCAGCCACGGTTCAAGCGTGGTGCTAAAGGCTAAAGCTAACGTCACTCTGCTGCTCACAGACTGATGTTTCTCACTGAAAAACACTCCAACCTCCTTCTTTCGAGTGAAATTAAAAGGGTATAATATTTATTTTTTTACGACAGAACCCCAAAGAGGGTAAGTAGACGCTTGGCACGCATATTTGAAAAGATATACGACACATTTAATGCAGTTTGTAAGTTAGCTTTGGCTGTTTGTTCTTTTTTAACACTGATGGCTAATTGCTAAGCTAACTACTGAATGGCAGCTGTATCGACCAATAAAATAAAATATAAAGAGTAAAACCCTTGTTAAACTTACTAGCAACTATGTGTAAAGCAACTAACACCATTATCCATTATATTTTGGCAAAGTGTTACGTTAGCATTTTTAAAAATAGTTTAAAAGATATTTTAGTTGACTTAGCTGAGCATGCTAACTTACTCTCTATACTAATACAGTATCTTTGCTGCTCTATTATGTTACTAAAAACGTACAATGAAACACTACTTCAAACTGAAATAATAACTAGCTTATGTTTGCAATATTACAAACATAAAAATAACAAATGTCATTAATTTCTCAAAGACTAAGCTAATTGATAGCCAACAGTTTTCAACTCAAATTAATATCTGTAGTTTAAAGATGGACAGTTATCAATGTGACATGTATGACAAGTTAATGGAAATGTATGTGTAATTATGTGGTCTCATCTGTGAATAAGGCGTTTAATAGAGATTTAACAAAAAAGTGGAAAAATAGAAAAATTACTGCAATACTGAGTAAAACTGTTAATTCAGATCAGTGGGTCTGAATTGTGTGAGCTGAGATATCCTGGTGAAAGATTAAATCGGTTTATAACCTAAAATAAACATTTAAAATATAAATAAAATATAAAATATTCTATTTATGATCTGATCTTGGTTTTCTTCTGTTTTGGTTCTGACTTATTTCTTGTCTTGTCTTTAAATGCTGCACAGTTGATGGTATTGTCAGTGAATAAGTCTGTTAAGCTGGACCCTCCGCCACAGAGACTCATCTCCACTTTCTGTCACGGGAATAAAGGAGAAAACTCATTATGTCTCTGTTAGAGCTGTTGGTGGTGGAGAGGGTGTGGGTGTAGCCTGCTCTTTCATCTTCAGGCTGATGTTGTGTTTTTGTGATTTTTAGGTGGAGCAGATGGAGACTCAGGACGGAGCTATGGCTCTGAGGCAGAACATCCTCAAACTACACCCTTCAGCTGCTAACGAGAAGGAAGGTTGGGTTTTTTATATGAATTTCTGGGCATTTAATTATAAACAGTTGTGAAATACTAATAAAACCTGTTCAAATCCATCTGAAACTTGTTCAAAACAATCTAAAACCTGTTCAAATCCAACTAACACCTTTTAAAACCTGGTCTAAAAGTTTTGTGTCTTCAACAGTAACATCAGACTGGAAGATGGCTCCAGCTCCAGTCCTAGTCCCGGTCCAGGCTCAGTTCAAGGTCCCAGTTCAAGCCCTGATCCCCGTCTCGATCCCAGAGGACGCAGTAAACCGTCTGAGCCCTCCTCCCACCACCACGCCTCTGAAGGTACCAGCAGGTCTCTGATGGACCCAGGTTTATTCAGGACTTATTAGACTAGACGCCCAAACTCCTAGCTCAAAGTACACAATCCTCTTTAGTCCTGTTCAGTCCAGTTATAAACCCTGAACATGTCCCACTGCTGAGAGCACTGTGAAGAGCGAACACTGAGCTGTGTTATTGAGCCTCACGCAGCAAGAGCTACAACCAACACAAATACTGAAAATAAATATTACATGCTCTGTTAAACTAATTTACCGACCAGACAGGCACGAGTCAGTTGGTCTGCTTTAGTCCAGTCTGGGATTACATGGTCTGGTTTAGTCCAGTCTGGGATTACATGGTCTGGTTTAGTCCAGTCTGGGATTACATGGTCTGGTTTAGTCCCGTTTGGTCTGGGATTACATGGTCTGGTTTAGTCCCGTTTGGTCTGGTTTTGTCTGGGATTACATGGTCTGGTTTAGTCCAGTCTGGTCTGGTTTTGTCTGGGATTACATGGTCTGGTTTAGTCCCGTTTGGTCTGGGATTACATGGTCTGGTTTAGTCCCGTTTGGTCTGGTTTTGTCTGGGATTACATGGTCTGGTTTAGTCCAGATCCTTCTCAAACTGAAACAGAGGAACTGAACTGTTGCTATTTTGAGACAAACTCAGACCAAATACTGATTTGATTTAGGATTATCTTCTGTTCTTTCACTTTGTATTTTATAAACTAATACAAATAAACATACTTTATTGTTAACTTTACTTTTTATATCCACTCCTGAAGAAAACTTGCACTGTTGTATACTTTGTTTTATTTTTTCTGCAGTAAAAGTAAAATGATTGCTCAGAGAAACGTGATGTTTGATTGTTCTTTTGAGTTGTATTTTTATTGTCAGTAAAGTACTAAATATATTTCTCCTCACTCCGAGGATGTGAGGTGTAACAGGTGTTTTGTGTTTGTGCAGGCGTCTGTGCCTCCTCTGGGCTTCAGGCTGAACGGCAGGCTCATCCCTCTGCTGCCCGGAGGTGAGTACTGGCGTGGGTACTGGCGTGGGTACTGGCGTGAGTACTGGCGCGGCTCAAGTACTGGCGTGAGTACTGGCGTGGCTCAAGTACTGGCGTGAGTACTGGCGCGGCTTAAGTACTGGCGTGAGTACTGGCGTGGGTACTGGCGTGAGTACTGGCGCGGCTTAAGTACTGGCGTGAGTACTGGCGTGGCTCAAGTACTGGCGTGATTACGGGCGCGGCGTGAGTACTGGCACGGCTCAAGTACTGGCGTGGGTACTGGCGTGGGTACTGGCGCGGCTCAAGTACTGGCGTGAATACTGGCGTGGCTCAAGTACTGGCGTGGGTACTGGCGCGAGTACTGGCGCGAGTACGGGCGCGAGTACTGGCGTGGGTACTGGCGCGAGTACTGGCGCGAGTACTGGCGTGGGTACTGACGTGGGTACTGGCGTGAGTATGAGCGCGAGTACTGGCGCGAGTATGAGCACGGCGCGAGTACTGGCGTGGGTACTGGCGCGAGTACTGGCGCGAGTACGGGCGCGAGTACTGGCGTGGGTACTGGCGCGAGTACTGGCGTGAGTACTGGCGTGAGTACTGGCGTGGTTACTGGCGTGGGTACTGGCATGAGTACTGGCGTCGCTCAAGTACTGGCGTGGGTACTGGCGCGAGTACTGGCGCGAGTACTGGCGTGGGTACTGACAAGGGTACTGGCGTGAGTATGAGCGCGAGTACTGGCGCGAGTATGAGCACGGCGCGAGTACTGGTGTGGGTACTGTCTCTGTTCCAGCTGGAGGAGTGCAGTTGGACGTCCGCTCTCATCCTCGCGGCGCTAAAAGTGCCCTCACCTCTGTTCACCTGCCCTACCACCTGAATGTAGCCCCGCCCCCTGCAGAAGGCCACACCCCCATCATCACAGGTGAGTGTCAGGTGAAGTCCTCACGGGAAAATATGCTCTCTGACCATTCCCCCGAACAAATCCATCTAAAACCTGTTCGAATCCAACTAAAACCTGTTCGAATCCAACTAAAACCTGTTCAAATCCATATAAAACCTCTTCAAATCCAAATAAAACCTGTTCGAATCTAACTAAAACCTGTCCTCACTTCTGGTTTCAGATGTCGTCTCTGGAGAAGCTGCTCACAAGATCCTAAGCAACAACAACAAATCCCACAATCCTCAGCTCAAGACCCCGCCTCCTGTTGCTGTGACATCACCAAAGCCCCGCCCACAGAAACGAGAATCTGTAAGAGACGCTGGAGACGTGACCAAACCTCAGACTCTGCTGCGAAAAGGTTCATTACACTCTGCTCTTTTTTCCTGTGGAGCTTCTGTAAGGCCTGGAAAATGTAGTGCTTTATTTTCAAGGTTTACATAGAGTGTGTATTTAAAGTTAAAAATAATTTGAGAAACAGAGTAAGTTTAAGGCTTAAGTTAAGGCTGAAGACTCACTTTTGAGTTTAAATAGGTGCTGGAAAAGGCCTTGAAATTGCTTGAACAGTCTGTTCTGTGTGATTTACAGGGGCTCCGATCCGAGCTCGTCCGACCGACTGTACAATCTGTAAGAGCCACTTCAGACCTGTCCCTGAGCTCCGAGGATTCGTCTGCGTAAGTCTAGCCCGGTTCACTCTGGTTTAGTTTAGACCAGTCCGGTCCAGTTTAGTTAGCTTTAGTCTAGGGCTGCAGCTATCGATTATTTTAGTAATCGAGTATTCTAGCGATTAATCTAATAAGAGATACTAGATTTTAAAGTAAATAACATACCTCAAATAAACAAATTGCACATTTTAAATGCATTGTAAATGGCAAAAACACCCTCAAAATTAAATGCTCAAAAGATAAAGACGTGTGCAGGGACCCATACAACTGTTTATTCAGAAGAAGGACCAGAAAACAAGTTTAGTTTGCAATCACTTTCACTTCACGGAGACTTTCCTCATTAAATTGGGTACAAAAAAGCTTTGTTTTTGCAGATTTTACGGCATTTAATGCTTATATAAACTCTGCTCGTGTATATAAACATATAAATATTTGAAATAAAAAACCTAAGTGCATATATTTTTATATTACTTTGAAAATCCGGATGCTGTGCTTGTTTGTTTTCTGTTCTGGTGCGATCTGATCTGTGTTTATTGATGCGGACTAGCTCCGCCATCGAAGAAAATAGAACTGCTCCGTATCTCGTTCGCTGCGCTGCGCACTGTCGGATCAGAGCCGCAACGCAGCGGATGCAGTGAAATGCTCTCATTGAAAACAACGGATGCATATTGTGCGTGGCGGAGCGGAGCCGCAACGCGTGCAGTGGACCCTGGGGTTCCGCGCAGTTCCACGCTGCGGGCCAGTCTGTAAATTAAGCGAAGCCTCGAGGCAAAAAAATTAATCGAAGCTTTTTACTAATCGAATTACTCGATGAATCGTTTCAGCCCTACTTTAGTCCAGAGTAGTCCAGGCCAGTTTAGTCCAGTTCAGTTCAGACTAGTTTAGTCCAGTCCAGTTTAGTGCTGTGTGGTCTTGTCAGGAGGAGGTAGACAGTAAAGAGTGTGGGTCGCAGGGTCGATCTATGGGGGACTCTGCAGAGTCTAACCGTGTCTCTTCTCGTGCGACGGCAGATGTGCAGCAGAGAAATCACTCTGAGTCTGAGGAACCTGAAGAAGAAAATGAAGAGAGTCAAACACAAAGAGGGAAGGACGTTTAATAAAAGAATGTCCAGACCTCAGCCGTACTCTTCCTCGCCCTCTTCCTCTGCAGCGGTGAGGCTAACGTTTATAAAGTTTTTTTGTTTTTATGATAAAATATTCTTAAATAATCAGAACAAAGCGAGTTTATTTTATTTGAACATCGTCAGTGATTTATTCTGGAAAAAAAAAACAAATCTTGGAGGGACTTTCCTGTCTCTTTCAGAATAAAAGCATGTCTCCGCTGCAGAAGCCTCCTCGAGCGCCGGAGCACTTCCTGTCCGAGCAGGTTCCCAGTCCGGCCCCGAGTCCCGGTCCTCGTCTGAACCAGTCCCATCCCGAAGTCCAGGTCCAGGCCGAGGCCCGACCTCAGGGGAAGCTGGTGATCCGTCTTGAGGACTTTTACTACGGCTCTGCCCCGGGACACGGCGGGACCGACCAGAACCGCTTCAGCGCCATCTACCGCTGCCTCCACTGCAACAGCAGCCTGTGTGGAAACATCAGGTTAGACCGGGTTAGACCGGGTTAGACCAGGGGTTAGACAGGGGTTAGACCGGGGTAGACCGGGGTTAGACAGGGGTTAGACCGGGTTAGACCAGGGGTTAGACCGGGTTAGACCAGGGGTTAGACAGGGGTTAGACCGGGGTAGACCGGGGTTAGACAGGGTTAGACCGGGTTAGACCAGGGGTTAGACAGGGGTTAGACGAGGGGTTAGACCGGGGGTTAGACAGGGGTTAGACCAGGGGTTAGACCGGGGGTTAGACAGGGGTTAGACCAGGGGTTAGACAGGGGTTAGACCGGGGTTAGACCAGGGGTTAGACAGGGTTAGACCGGGGTTAGACGAGGGGTTAGACCGGGGTTAGACCGGGTTAGACGAGGGGTTAGACGAGGGGTTAGACCGGGGTTAGACGAGGGGTTAGACGAGGGGTTAGACCGGGGTTAGACGAGGGGTTAGACGAGGGGTTAGACCGGGGTTAGACCGGGGTTAGACGAGGGGTTAGACGAGGGGTTAGACGAGGGGTTAGACGAGGGGTTAGACCGGGGTTAGACCGAGGTTAGACCAGGGGTTAGACCAGGGGTTAGACGGTTAGACCGGGGTTAGACCGGGTTAGACGAGGGGTTAGACAGGGGTTAGACGAGGGGTTAGACCGGGGTTAGACCGAGGTTAGACCAGGGGTTAGACCAGGGGTTAGACGGTTAGACCGGGGTTAGACCGGGTTAGACGAGGGGTTAGACCAGGTTAGACGAGGGGTTAGACAGGGGTTAGACGAGGGGTTAGACAGGGGTTAGACGAGGGGTTAGACAGGGGTTAGACTGGGTTAGACCGGGTTAGACCAGGGGTTAGACGAGGGGTTAGACCGGGGTTAGACGAGGGGTTAGACCGGGGTTAGACGAGGGGTTAGACAGGGGTTAGACGAGGGGTTAGACCGGGTTAGACGAGGGGTTAGACAGGGGTTAGACCGGGGTTAGACCAGGGGTTAGACCGGGTTAGACCGGGTTAAACCGAGGTTAAACCGGGGTTAGACCGAGGTTAGACCAGGTTAGTCCTGGTTCAGACTGGTTCAGATCTGTTCCTGTGTGTTTCAGGTTGATGAGTCACATGATGGATCATGTGACTGAGACAACAGAGTGCTTCTGTTCTCAGTGTTTCCGTCAGTTCCAGTCTGGGTTCAGTCTGCAGTGCCACCTGGAGGCTGTGCACAGCTCCTGCAGCTCCTCAGTCATGTGTCAGATATGTCAACTCGACTTTGGAAACGAAAAGTCTTTACTGTTTCACATGAAGAACACCCACAAACCTGGAGAGATGCCCTACGCCTGCCAGGTCCTGCTCTGGTCCTGCTCTAGTCCTGCTCTAGTCCTGGGTTTACCCTGGTTTATCCTGTTTTACCCTGGTTTTCTATAGTTTTTTTTTCGGTTTTACCCTCATTTTCTCTGTTTTTTCTCTGGTTTTACCCTCCCGTCTCTCCGCAGGTCTGTGGTTTCCGTTCCTCGTTCTTCTCGGATGTCTGGTCTCACTTCGAGGAGGTTCACAGCGACACAAAAAACTTCCTGTGTCAGTACTGCCTCAGGGTTCTCAAACAGACCGTATCATACCAGCAGCACATCGCCCGACACCAGGTAAAAGACTGGACTGGACAGACCGAACACCTCTAAGAACTCTGTCCCGCCGACTGAACTGTCCGTCTGTGTTTTTCAGAAGAAGCAGGTCTACAGCTGTAACAGGTGCCGGCTCCGGTTCCTGTTTCATTATGAACGTCAGGAACATCAGCTTCAGCATCACAGGACCCACCTGAGACCGGCCCAGCTCAGCGGGCTGCGACCGGGGACCAGGGTAAGACCAGGGTAAGACCGGGTTCAGACCGGGTTCAGACTGGGTACAGACTGGGTACAGGCCGGGTAGAGACTGGGTACAGGCTGGGTACAGGCCGGGTACAGGCCGGGTACAGACTGGGTACAGGCCGGGTACAGACTGGGTACAGACTGGGTACAGGCCGGGTACAGACTGGGTACAGACTGGGTTCAGGCCCGGTTAAGGCCGGGTTCAGACTGGGTACAGACTGGGTTCAGACTGGGTTCAGACTGGGTACAGACTGGGTTCAGACTGGGTTCAGACCGGGTAGAGACTGGGTTCAGGCCGGGTAGAGACTGGGTTCAGGCCGGGTAGAGACTGGGTTCAGGCCGGGTAGAGACTGGGTTCAGGCCGGGTTCAGACCGGGTTCAGACCGGGTACAGACTGGGTTCAGGCCGGGTACAGGCCGGGTACAGACCGGGTACAGACTGGGTACAGACTGGGTACAGACCGGGTACAGACTGGGTTCAGACTGGGTACAGGCCGGGTACAGACTGGGTACAGGCCGGGTACAGACCGGGTACAGGCCGGGTACAGGCCGGGTACAGACTGGGTACAGACTGGGTACAGACTGGGTGCAGAGTTCTGAGTGTGCGTTTGTCTCAGGTGACGGTGAGGACGTTCAGTGTGGCTCCTGAACCTCAGCTGAAGACAAGAGAGGCTAAAGTAAGTGAAACTTATATTTAATATTTATGTTTATTTGTGTTTGTTTAAAATTAAATGAGACTGTGGTGAACGATGTTTTCAGATGGAACAGAAAACTCCTCAAAGAAGATCAGTGGAGAGTCTGGGACAGGTGTTGGCTCACCTGGACAGGTAAATATGACTAAAACCTGTTCAGATCCATCTAAAGCTCGTTCAGATCCCTTTAAAACTTGTTCAGATCCATCTAAACCCTCTGGTCCTTCCTCAGGTCTGAAGCTGGTGTCTGTGTGGAGTGTTTGACTCGTTTTGAGGATTTTCAGTCCCATTTTCCGACGAGGGTTCACTGCTCTCGGTGTCATTTCCAAACCTGCTGCTCCAGAGCCTACGCCAACCACATGATCGAGTAACGGCCTTTTACCGTAAATAAATACACCCTTTAAATCCAAACACAGGTTTTTAACGAGAGGCATGTTTGTGTTTGTGCAGTAACCACTCGGCAAACAGGAAGTGCCGTCTGTACCACAGCCTCTTCACTTCCTGTCCCAGGTAAAAACACACACCTGACGTCTTTTATGTGCCGTTTGGAGCTTTCACAATTTTCTGAAATGTTAAAATCTGTTTTAACACCTGGTTGTGATTAAAATATGGTTTAATGAGATTTGCAAATTGTTCCATTCTGTTTTTATTCACATTTTATACAGTGTCCCAACTTTTTCAGGACTGGGTTTGTAGGTTTGTATTTACAGTTTTCAAAGACGTTGTTGCTCGGGCAGATGTTGCTGCAGTGAATCCCGGTGTTTTTATGTTCCAGGTCAGGTCTGAGGCTGCACTGTGAGTCCTGTGGGTTCTGCAGCGACAGCGGAGACGTCATGGCCCAACACCTGGCCGCCTCACCGAAGCACACCTGCGTCACCTCAGACTCCGCCTCACCTGAACACACCTGCGTCACCTCAGACTCCGCCTCACCTGAACACACCTGCGTCACCTCAGACTCCGCCTCACCTGAGCACACCTGCATCACCTCAGACTCCGCCTCACCTGAGCACACCTGCGTCACCTCAGACTGCACAGGTGAGGACAGGGCACTGAAGCGGCAGCAGAGTGTAATTTGTGTCTGTTTTTGTCGGCGGTCACTCAGAGGTACAGTTTACAGATGAATGAATTCACCTGATCATATTGAGAGCATTGAGCTGAAGACCCTTCCGAGGGGGTCCGGGTCCGACAGGGTCCGGGTCCGACGGGGGTCCGAAGTCTTTTTGCATTTACTCATTATCAACAGAACAGTCACTCCTTCATTTATAAATTTACTCATTCATTCTTTCATGTTTCTGTTCACTCATTGGTTTATTCTAGATGAAGATGAGGAGGAGGAAGACCCAGACCTGAGTCTGGACCAGAGTAGACCCAGAGGAGGGTTTGTTCCCATCGACGTGCTGCAGGGCTCCTCTCAGCTGTCAATCACTACCCTGAACGGACCCACCCACTTACAGTCTCCTGTTGCCATGACGATTACTTTCAGAGGCCCCGCCCCCAGGTCCACCTCCAAGGTAAACCTGATCTAACCCCGGTCTGGTTTAACCCAGTGTGTCTCCGGTCTGGTGTGGTTTAACCCGGTCTTTCTCCGGTCTTCTTTGGTCCAGACTCCAGCTCCTCTCCCGGTCTCGCAGCTCTCAGTTCTTCTCTTCGCTCTTCTTCACGGGGAACTTCCTGCTTCGCGACGCTTCGGGGTTTCGGCTGCTCTGATTGGCTGCTGGGCCCGCCGTCAGGGGCAACAGCTGTTGTACAGGAAGTGGAGGTGGGACAGCGGGGGCGGGGCTCGCTGGGTCCTTACTGAGCGCGAGCAGAACCGAACTGTGACCGAGGACACTGTGATGGAGCTGTCCCTCAGAACACTGGGCCCTGGAGCCAAACTCATCACCAGGTATGGGTTTAACAGGGATCAGAACGGGTTTAACAGGGATCAGAACGGGTTTAACAGGGATCACAGGGATCAGAACGGGTTTCACAGGGATCAGAACGGGTTTAAAAGGGATCAGAACGAGTTTAACAGGGATCAGAACGGGTTTAACAGGGATCAGAACGGGTTTCACAGGGATCTTAACAGGTTTCACAGGGATCTGAACGGGTTTAAAAGGGATCAGAACGGGTTTCACAGGGATCAGAACGGGTTTAAAAGGGATCAGAACGAGTTTAACAGGGATCAGAACGGGTTTAAAAGGGATCAGAACAGGTTTAACAGGGATCAGAACGGGTTTAACAGGGATCACAGGGATCAGAACGGGTTTCACAGGGATCAGAACGGGTTTAAAAGGGATCAGAACGAGTTTAAAAGGGATCAGAACGGGTTTAAAAGGGATCAGAACGGGTTTCACAGGGATCAGAACGGGTTTCACAGGGATCTGAACGGGTTTCACAGGGATCAGAACGGGTTTCATAGGGATCAGAACGGGTTTAACAGGGATCAGAACGGGTTTCACAGGGATCAGAACGGGTTTCACAGGGATCAGAACGGGTTTCACAGGGATCAGAACGGGTTTCACAGGGATCAGAACGGGTTTCACAGGGATCAGAACGGGTTTAAAAGGGATCAGAACAGGTTTAACAGGGATCAGAACGGGTTTCACAGGGATCAGAACGGGTTTCACAGGGATCAGAACGGGTTTCACAGGGATCAGAACGGGTTTGACTCTGATGTTCCTCTTCCTGTTTCAGGCTGAACTGGGCTGTGGACTTCCTGTTGAGACACGAGCTCGGGGTGAACACCAGGAGGCGCCAGAGAGTCTCTATTCCCCGAGACCTGAGAGACCTGAGCCGCATCAGCATCAACAAAACCTGGAGCAAGGTCTGAGTCTGATCTGCAGGTTTTAGAGGGATTTGATCGGGTTTTGGAGGGATTTGATCGGGTTTTGGAGGGATTTGATCAGGTTTTAGATGTTTTATCCCGTTTCAGTCCTGTGTTTTTCTCTCGTGATCATGTTTCGTCTCTGGTCCGTCTCAGGTGAAGTCCCTGTCGCTCCCTCCCTCTCGGTTCTGTAGTCTGGATGAGTTCCCGGTCTTTGCGGGTCCGGACTCGGTCTTCGCGGGTCCTGACGCTCTGAGGCTGTGGGGCGGTCGGGACGAGGAGCCGCTGCTGGAGTTGGTTCTGTGTGGTTCCTCTGACGGTTCTCTGCTCAGACCCCTGCTGCTGTTCAGAGGAGAACTGCCCCCGCTGCCCCCGGGCTTTCCCCAGAACGTCCTGCTGCAGGCCCGGCCCGAGGGATTCAGCCTGCGGGCGCGGTCCCACCTCTGGACCCACGGAGTAAGACCAGAGGGGTTCAGCCTGTGGGCACGGATCTGAACGGGTTTTAGATGGATCTGAACAGGTTTTAGTAGGATTCAAATGGGTTTTAGATGGATCTGAACAGGTTTTAGATGGACCCACGTCTGGGCTCAAAACCCAAGAACCTTTTTACCAGATAAATATTACATTATTAATTAATTAATTATTTATTTTCATTTTTTGTTGTTTTTAATGGACGCGTCTCTGTTGGTCCAGGTGTGGCGTCCTCACCTGGACTCCCTCTCAGACCCAGCCCTGCTCCTATTGGACAAACACAGCGGTCACATGACGGAGGACTTCCTGGAGCCGCTGAGGGCCTCGTGCACAGAGGTGGTGCACGTGCCCGAGGCCTGCAGCTGTTTGGTCCAACCTCTGGACGTCTGCGTCAAACCTGCGCTCAGGGAGTTCCTGCAGGTGACACTAGAGGGAGCTCTACCGGGTTAGACTGGTCCTGACCTGGTCCTGACCTGGTCCTGACCTGGTTCTGAATGCTTTTTCTTGTCCCAGGTGCGGTGGTCTCAGCTGGTCTCAGACGCCCCTGAAGGACTCTCGGCCTCAGACCTGGTCCTGACTCTGGGCTGTTGGATCAGTGAGGTCTGCTCTCTGCTCAACACTGAGAAGCACTTCCTCCAGAGGTTAGTCCAGACCTGGTCCTGACACGGTCCTGTACCCCGGTCCTGTGTCCTGGTCCAGACCCGGTCCTGACCCCCGACCCCTGGTCCTGATGGTGTTTCTGTCTCAGGTCGTTCTTCTGCGTGAACTCGATGAACAGATCTTGGGACGAAGTGCAGCGTCTGAACAAAGCTCTGACCCAGGCCTTGCTCCTGACTCCGCCCCTCTGCTCCAGCAGCCAATCAGAGCCTCAGAATCAGGGGGAGGAGCCAGAGACACTGCAGACAGACACCCAACAGGAAGTGAGGCCTGAGCAGACAGGAAGTGGCTCCGAGAACAAATGAGTTTTAGGAAAAAACACCAAACAGAACTTAGACCTGGTTTAGACCTGGTTTAGTCCTGGTTTAGACCTGGTTTAGTCCTGGTTTAGATCTGGTTTAATCCTGGTTTAGACCTGGTTTAGTTCTGGTTTAGACCTGGTTTAGTTCTGGTTTGAGTTTTTTGTAAAATAATGAAATTAAGTTGTTTTGTAAAAAAAAAAAAAGGTAATAAAAATGTTTAAAATAAATTCTGTCTAATTCTGTTTTAGTCCTCTTCAAATCCAACTAAAACCTGTTCAAATCCAACTAAAACCTGTTCCAAAAAAATCCATCTGACCTCCATGAGTCTGAACTGGACCTTGTGGGTCTTGGACTGGACTCAGTCTTATATCATTAAAACAGTTAAATTTAAACTTGTGAGAACTACATTGTTTCCCATAATCCTCTGGGGCACGCTACTTGACCACAGGGAAATGCATCATGGGAAAAATATCAGAGAAGATCTGACCTCAGTGACCCAGGTTTATTTTTAACCTGAGACATGTACCATCTGTGGTCCTGGTCTGATCCTGATCCTGATCCTAGACCTGATCCTGGTCCAGATCCTGGTCCTGATCCTAGACCTGATCCTGATCCTGATCCTGATCCTGGTCTGATCCTGATCCTAGACCTGATCCTGGTCTGATCCTGGTCCAGATCCTGATCCTGGTCCTGGTCCTGGTCCTGGTCCTGGTCCTGTACCTGATCTTGATCCTGGCCCAGATCCAGATCCTGGTCCAGATCCTGGTCCTGGTCCAGATCCTGGTCCTGGTCCAGATCCTGGTTGGTCAGAAGAACTTCTCAAGGCCCTGATTTTGATTCATGTTTCAATTTAACATTTTCAAGTCTGTATAAAACCACCTCAAGTCTGTCCAAATCCAGTTAGAACCTGGTTTACAACCTGTTTAAATCCACTTAAAACTAAAAAGTGAAACCACTTTAAATCTGTCCAAAAACAGTTTAAAATGTTGCTGATGGTCTCAAAAACTCAAAACCCCATCAAACCTGGCTTTAATCAATTTTAATCCAATCAAAACCACACAAGGTCTACAACATACTATTGTATATTCATCTATAACATACTTAAATCCACTTCGAACCAGATTTAGTCCATTAAGTTCAGGTTAAACCATTATGTATAATTTGATTGAATCAGAGCAGAGTTAAATCCTCGGACTGAAGTGTGATTATTTAAAAACATGACTGCGTTTCCCATGATGCACCTCTGTCCAAATCTGTCTCTGACTGACTTAAAGGATCAAGACTGTTTCCTGGAGACGCTCAAAACAAACCTCAGCAGGTTTTTATTGGTTTATATGAACTCTGGAGTTGATAAAAACTGCATTGATGATAGAAAAATCTGACTCAAAACTTGTTCTTGTTTTAAAACAATGGCTCTTTTGTCAAATCTCAGACACACTCTTTTATTCTTCTGATTTTTCCTGAGTTTGTTCCAGAAGACCACTCTAAAGAACCCACCTGTTTTTACTGAGTTTGTCTTGCACTAACTCATGATAATGTAATGCTAACAGGAGCTAACAGATGCTAATGTAAGGCTAATGGGAGCTAACAGATGATAATGTCATTCTAACAGGCGCTTACAGATGCTAACAGAGGCTAATGTGAGGCTAACGGGAGCTAACAGATGCTAATGTGATTTGTAAATGCATAACTCAGAGGAAGAGGCATATTTCCTCTGAGACTGGGTCAGACCTTGTGTTTCATTCAAAGGAAAATCTACTTCAAACTAAAAGCACCACAAACACTTTTTTCTGTTTTTTAAACTGTTATATTCTTGATTCTTTAGTTTTTGACAGAATTTACTGATTAAATATCATCTGCTCAAGCTGCTCATCCTTTTCAAACTCTGAAGTTTGAGGCAAACAGATTCCTGGAGTCGACCCTCACTTCCTGGGTCCATTCTTTCTACTGTATATGAACTGTTTCAGGTCACACAGACCCAGTTCTGTTCTGTGTTTATGATAACACACGAACAACATCTGCTCTGAGACGATAAAACACTGGAAACATACGAGGTTTACTGCACATGGAAAACAATACAAAACGACAAAACGTCAAAACCTGAACCAGACCCTCTACATTTACAACAAAAAACACTTTTTATGTTTTATTTTGTGTAGATTTTTCAGGTTCTGAAACCCACAATGAGAGTCTGAAGTGAGTAGAAACAGCTGCAGAGTTAGACCCAGGCCCCTCCTCTGTTTCCCACACCTCCTCCTCTTCCTCTTCTTCTTCTTCTTCTTCTTCTTCTTCTCTTGTTTCTGTTTGATCGTGTTCCTCCAGAGACAGACTTCTTCAATAATTCGATCCAAACCAAAGTTAAAAATAACCTCCTGTAAACATCTGCTTCAGTTTAAACAAAGATACATCAGGTCCAACTTAAACCTGTTCAAATCCGTCTAAAACCAGTTCAAATCCATTTAAAACATGTTCAGATCCATCTAAAACCTGTTCAGATCTAATTATGACATGTTCAAATCTAATTAAAACATGTTCAAACCCATGTGAAACCCCTCCCCCTGGTGTTAGCCCCTCCCCCTTGTTCTAGCCCCGCCCCCTGAGTCCTCTGGTCTCTGGTCTCTCGGCTCCGGCTCCAGTCTGAGTCAGACCTGAACCATGTCTGGTCCGTCTCTGTTTGGGCTCGTCTTTCTGCTCGTGTCATTTTGCGGTGAGTCCCTTTTCTTTTTTTCCTGCAGCTTTTGTCTCACGTTCATCTGTTTCCACTGATCCTCGAGGATTTAAGATAAAACAAAGACAGAAGTGGCTCCTGAACCAGTGGAGTTTGAGGACTTTAACAGACTTTACTCTCTCTTTAAATTTCACTGAACTGGATTTTAAACGTGTTAAATGTAGAGTGCATTATTATTTATTCTATTTATT
The DNA here is from genome assembly GCA_036850595.1 of Rhyacichthys aspro. Classification (NCBI taxonomy): domain Eukaryota; kingdom Metazoa; phylum Chordata; class Actinopteri; order Gobiiformes; family Rhyacichthyidae; genus Rhyacichthys; species Rhyacichthys aspro. Next base: position 118,919 of record CM072158.1, on the reverse strand, counting down.
TATTATATCATGTTACATTTGTCAGACTCTGATAAAACTGTTGAACAGGAGAAGTCTTTATTCAGCGACTCAGACCAGGTTTTATCTCAAAAACTTTAAAAATGGACCAAAGGATGAATGGAACCTGAAGGATGTGAGAGTATTTCTGTGTTAAACCACTTTTGGTGTGACTTTTCTGAGTTTAAACTGAATTTACAGGGTTTTCTTTGGTTTTGGTCCAACTTCTACATCAGTTTTGACTTTGCTTCACTTATGTTTTCTGTTCATGAACCACCTTAATTGCATTTTATTTTCCTGTTGTCTCTGACGGATGTGAGGCTCAGTTCTGAAGGAGGCTGCAGTGCCTGTGGTGGCCTGTAGGGGGCAGTGATGAGCTGAAGTGTGAGACAGTGCTAGAACTTTTCTGGAGCCACTGTGGTTTTGTGAGACACAAATAAAAACACTGATTTAAGTCCGGTCTAATCCTCGCAGCCGGAGCCTGTCATTACACTGCCTTTCCCACGATGCACCTCTGCTCCTCACTCAGCTCACTCCCAGATCTAACTTAGTCCAGAGTTAGTCCAGGTCTTTACTCAAAGAGGTCAAAGGATGAATGTTGAGCTGTTGCTGCCAAATAGTGAGCTCACACTGACCTTTATCTGCTCATCCTCGTTTCTACTGTGAGCTCACTTTTTGGCAGAAACAGTTTTCATTATGAAACATCTTCTTTTGTTTCTATTTGATCGTGTTCCTTCAGAGACAGAAAGAAATAACCTCGACCTGTTCAAATCCATCTAAATCTAAACCCATCTCACTGAAATATCTGCTGCTCAAACCAAAAACACGTCCAGAGAAGGTAATAATACTAACATTTGGGCTTCAGAGTTTTAGATTTTCATAAAAACAAGTGTTGACTTGGTTCATTTAAAAGGTTTTCCTGCAGTAAATTTAATTTCCTTCTGATTTAGTGAAGACGAGTCCTGAAGCTGTGTTTGAGTAAATCTGAGCCTGACGTTTGTTTCCAGCTGAAACTGATCCAAACTCCAGCTGCTGCACTTCCTCTCACTGTCCCTCCTCCTCCTCCTTCCCTCGTCTCCTCCCCTCCTCCTCCTTCCCTCACTCCTTCCCTTGTCTCCTTCCCTCGTCTCCTCCCCTCCTCCTCCTTCCCTCACTCCTTCCCTCGTCTCCTTCTCTCGTCTCCTTCCCTCGTCTCCTTCCCTCACTCCTTCCCTCGTCTCCTTCCCTCGTCTCCTTCCCTCACTCCTTCCCTCACTCCTTCCCTTGTCTCCTTCCCTCGTCTCCTTCCCTAACTCCTTCCCTCGTCTCCTTCCCTCACTCCTTCCCTCGTCTCCTTCCCTCGTCTCCTTCCCTAACTCCTTCCCTCGTCTCCTTCCCTCACTCCTTCCCTCATCTCCTTCCCTCACTCCTTCCCTCACTCCTTCCCTCGTCTCCTTCCCTCGTCTCCTTCCCTCACTCCTTCCCTCACTCCTTCCCTCGTCTCCTTCCCTCGTCTCCTTCCCTCGTCTCCTTCCCTCACTCCTTCCCTCACTCCTTCCCTCAACTCCTTCCCTCACACCTTCCCTCATCTCCTTCCCTCACTCCCTCCCTCGTCTCCTTCCCTCGTCTCCTTCCCTCACTCCTTCCCTCAACTCCTTCCCTCGTCTCCTTCCCTCGTCTCCTTCCCTCACTCCTTCCCTCACTCCTTCCCTCAACTCCTTCCCTCACTCCTTCCCTCAACTCCTTCCCTCGTCTCCTTCCCTCGTCTCCTTCCCTAACTCCTTCCCTCGTCTCCTTCCCTAACTCCTTCCCTCGTCTCCTTCCCTCACTCCTTCCCTCAACTCCTTCCCTAACTCCTTCCCTCGTCTCCTTCCCTAACTCCTTCCCTCGTCTCCTTCCCTAACTCCTTCCCTCGTCTCCTTCCCTAACTCCTTCCCTCGTCTCCTTCCCTAACTCCTTCCCTCGTCTCCTTCCCTAACTCCTTCCGTGTGAACCTGAGTGTGTTCAGCAGCTGCTTCCTGTTTGAGTCATGTGACTGGATGCCTCTCTGTGATTGGTCCAGAATACTCTTCTCCAGTTCTATATTTAAATATTTTAATCCATGTCACATTCTATAAAAGCAAAGCACTTTTAGGGAATTTAAAAGTCATTTAGATTCTAATTCTATTTAAATACTGTTTCCTTCGTTTCTCTGTGATTGAGGCTGATGTCAGGGGTTTGTTTGGATGTAATTACAGCCGCCCCCTCGTTTCCCATCAGCCCCCTCTGCCTCAGAGAGAGGGGTTTAATAAGAAACAGAAGAACTGTTCACAAAGACGAGACTCTATTATCTCAGCTTTAAATGGATTTATTCATTTAGGATTCATGGAAAGAAAGGAAATAAGAGACAAAGCAAACAGATGTAAGACTCTGTCTCTGAGTCCACGGCTTTGAACCAGAGTCAGGCCCTAAAAGTTTTCTGTTCATGAACCACCAGCTTTTTTAATTTAATTTGAGAGAATTTTTATTGAATATTTAGATTTATTAGCTTTTACTTAATTTTATTATTTTGAATTCAGTATTATTTTATTTTTAATTATATAGAATTTTTTTTTTTTGTATTTGTTATATTTTAATTTATTCATATTATATTTAATTGTATTTTATTTTCTGTTGTCCTTGATGGATTTCAAGCTCATTTCTTCAAGATGTTACTCTGAATCAGACTGCACTGCCTGCAGTGGCCTGTAGGGGGCAGTGATGAGCTGAAGTGTGTTCTGGATGAACCTGGATTGTAGTCAGAGCAGAGGCAGCAGGAGGAAGACGTCTGCTGTGAACCTGGACAGTTTGTGACTCAGATCACGTCTGAAGAACAGTTCTCGCGTGTGTTTGATGTATCTTTTAAATAAATATATTTAATTGATATTATAAGGGCTTTGCCTTGTGTGAAACTATCACAGTCTTATTGTAAATCAGGTTCTCTTCAGGACACTGTAGATATGGAGCTATTAGCAGAGGTCTGTGGCCTTATCCCTGAGTTTACACATTTAATATTCCATAAAGTCATCGTATATTATGCAGAATGTGGTAAATGATTGTGTTCTTTCTTTATCTGTTCAACCAGTGGGTGTTTCATCCGTCTGGCTCAGAGGCTGCTCTCGTTTTGATCTCTCCAGATTTCCGTCAGCGGAGCGTAGGTTACGTCAGAGTAAGTCGGTGTCAAGACGAACACAAATCTAACCGACGTAAACTGAGCCCCGACCGACCTGCACAGGTCTGGCTCCGGTCCAACGCATCTAATGAAGGCCATGGTTCTGCCTCCTTCATGGTGCCTTCAGGGAACGTGGGTCACTCCAGACGTTTAAACTAGTCAAACTGTCCAGGTTCACAGCAGACGTCTTCCTCCTGCTGCTGCCTCTGCTCTGACTACAATCCAGGTCCATCCAGACGCACCTAGTCTCAGGCTGTTACTGACGCTCTCGGCTCTGGCCACGCCTCTCGGCTCTGGCCACGCCTCTCGGCTCTGGCCACGCCTCTCAGCTCTGGCCACGCCCCCCACACCAAAACAGGGCCAGAAAATTTAAACTGAAAGAAGATCAGGGGCCTCTTTATAAAACTGTGCGTGGAATCCTGACTAAAAGTTACATACTGCAGCTCCACAAAGTACATACAACAAAAATACTCAGATTTATAAAACCAGACCTGGGCGTAACTTCTGCTTTTTAAATCCCACCTGAAGCAGAAAGGTGTGAACAAAAATAAATACACCTGTGGATTATTCACCTGTGGATGTGTTTTACAGTGAATGCTGCTCTTCAGACTAAAATGATGCAGAGAAACTGGCACTCCTCTTGTACATTTAATTAGTTTTAATTAGTTCATTAAACTAATTAAAACTAATTGAAGATATTAAAAACGAAACAAATACTTAAGATGATCTATCCTTTTAATATTTCACTGGAAGAGTTTCCAGCATTGAGTGAAGAGCATTAGGTGGAGGTAGGACAGGTGGAGGTGTAACAGGTGGAGGTGTAACAGGTGGAGGTAGGACAGGTGGAGGTAGAACAGGTGGAGGTGGACCAGGTGGAGGTAGAACAGGTGGAGGTGTAACAGGTGGAGGTGGACCAGGTGGAGGTAGAACAGGTGGAGGTGTAACAGGTGGAGGTAGAACAGGTGGAGGTGGAACAGGTGGAGGTGGAACAGGTGGAGGTAGAACAGGTGGAGGTGGAATAGGTGGAGGTGGACCAGGTGGAGGTGGAACAGGTGGAGGTGGACCAGGTGGAGGTGGAATAGGTGGAGGTGTAACAGGTGGAGGTGTAACAGGTGGAGGTGGACCAGGTGGAGGTGGAATAGGTGGAGGTGGGCAGGGGCCCCTCACTCTCTTTATCAACTCTGTTCTTTTAAATGAAAGTCTGAGTGAGGAAGAAGTCGGAGCAGTTTGTGTCGAACCGAGTCCAGTTTCTCAAAGAAACAGAGGATTTGTTCCGTTTCATGAGAGAACCATAAAAATGAAATGTGACGCAATATATTTCATGATTTATAAAAAAGTAATAGGTTTAATGTTGCATCAGTCCTTCCTCTCGGTCCAGATCCAGGTCTAGGTCCAGGTCCAGGTCTTGGTCCAGGTCTCGTCCAGGTCCAGGTCCAGGTCTCGGTGGGGTCTGTGTTTTAGATCCAGCAGCTGTTGGACTCATCAGACTCTTCCTGTTTATGACTCTGAGCCATTCAAGACTGGTTCAGGACTGGGTCAGGATGGTTTTTGCTGTTTTTTTCTGCATTTTCCTGGTTTTTGCTGATTTTGGTGTTTTTTGCTGATTTTGGTGTTTTTTGCTGATTTTGGTGGTTTTTCCTGGTTTTTGCTGTTTTTTGCTGTTTTTTCCTGGTTTATCCTGGTTTATCCTGGTTTTTGCTGGTTTTTCCTGGTTTATCCTGGTTTTTGCTGGTTTTTCCTGGTTTATCCTGGTTTATCCTGGTTTTTGCTGGTTTTTCCTGGTTTATCCTGGTTTATCCTGGTTTTTGCTGGTTTTTCCTGGTTTATCCTGGTTTTTGCTGGTTTATCCTGGTTTTTGCTGGTTTATCCTGGTTTATCCTGGTTTTTGCTGGTTTTTCCTGGTTTATCCTGGTTTTTGCTGGTTTATCCTGGTTTTTCCTGGTTTTTCCTGGTTTTTGCTGGTTTTGTCTCTACAGGAGCAGAAGCGTTCAAATGGGTTTAATTCTGTTGGTCTCTGCTGCTGCATCAAAGTGGATTCAACTCGATTTCTTCTCTTTGTTGTGTTTCTTGTTTTTAGACGCTCTCTGACTCGACTGAACGGTGTGTTAAACAGAGCTGTTAAAGATGGACATTAACTGTGATGTCACTTCCTGTTTCCTGTGCAGTTAGTGAAGGCCGCTTTTATGGAGAGGCCACTCCGGATCCGGACTACGACTACAACTCCACCTTTTACTACAGCTTCTACAGTGAGTTCAGCCGGACTGGAACTGGACTAGACTAGACTAGACTAGACTGGACTTGAACTGGACTTGGACTGGACTAGACTGGTCTTGAACGGAATTGAACTGGACTAGACTGGACTAGACTGGACTTGAACTGGACTAGACTGGACTTGAACTGGACTTGAACTGGACTAGACTGGACTAGACTGGTCTTGAACGGAATTGAACTGGACTAAACTGGACTAGACTGGACTTGAACTGGACTAGACTGGACTAGGCTAGACATGACTGGACTAGACTGGACTTGAACTGGACTAGACTGGACTTAAACTGGACTAGGCTGGAACCTGTCTGGTCTGGTCTAAACCCGGTACGATCTGGTCTAAACCCGGTCTTGTCTAAACCCGGTCCGATCTGGTCTAAACCCGGTCTGGTCTAAACCCGGTCCAATTTGGTCTAAACCCGGTCCGATCTGGTCTAAACCCGGTCTGGTCTAAACCCGGTCCAATCTGGTCTAAACCCAGTCTGGTCTAAACCCGGTATGGTCTAAACCTGGTCTGGTCCAGTCTAAACCTGGTCCGGTCTGGTCTAAACCCAGTCTGGTCTAAACCCGGTCCGACCTTAACCCGGTCCGGTCCAGTCTAAACCCGGTCCGGTCTGGTCTTAACCCGGTCCGGTCTGGTCTAAACCCAGTCCGGTCTGGTCTAAACCCAGTCTGGTCTAAACCCGGTCTGATCTGGTTTAAACCCAGTCTGGTCTAAACCCGGTCTGATCTGGTTTAAACCCAGTCTGGTCTAAACCCGGTCTGATCTGGTTTAAACCCAGTCTGGTCTAAACCCGGTCTGGTCTGGTCTAAACCCGGTCCGGTCTAAACCCGGTCCGGTCCGGTCTAAACCCGGTCTGGTCTGGTCTTAGGTAATGCGAGCACTGATGAGTTGGAGGAGTTCCTTAACTCCAGCGACTCCTTCGTCCGTGAGGAAGAAGAGGAGGGGACTGTTGTCACGGAAACACCCACAGCCACGCCCATCACAGTGAGGGGCGGGGCTAGAAACTCTGCATCACTTCCTATTTGTCAGGTGAGAGCATTGATGTATAATAAGAACTGGATAAGCCCCGCCCCCTTTCCTCTGCCGCCATTTTGATTAGTGGCCACTCGAGGTATTGCAACTAAAAACTCTGAGACCACAGTAAAAACAAACCTGGTTTTCAGCTACAGCACTCCTACAATCACCAAAATGATCAGATTGTGTAGTGTTTATGTCTGTTTTCATTTCCTGGACTTTTTCTTTGTTAAAAACCCTTAAATTCGCCAAAAATAACTGTTATTGTTTATGACGTCACGCTCTAGTGCCTTCAAAAAACACGGAAATAACACGGAAATAACATGGAAAAAACACGGAAAAAACACGGAAATAACACGGAAATAACACGGAAATAACACGGAAATAACACGGAAATAACACGGAAATAACACAGAAATAACACGGAAATAACACAGAAATAACACGGAAATAACACGGAAATAACACAGAAATAACACAGAAATAACACGGAAATAACACAGAAATAACACGGAAATAACACAGAAATAACACGGAAATAACACGGAAGCCAAAATCTTTTCTGTGGTGCTGCGCCAATGAGTAACCTCTGTTGAAAATAATGGCAGCCATGTTTTTATTTTTTTTAACTCATTCAGTTTCTGTTCTAATAATACATCCATGGTTCACTGCTGTGCTCATCGGTGCTTGATGCTGATTGGCTCTGTTGAGGCACGGGCTGCTCTGATTGGTCGGTTCAAACTGTCTGTAGGTTCTCTCTGTAGGTTCTGTCTGTGGGTTCTCAGGTAAGAACCATGACTAAACCAGGTCTAAACCAGGACTAAACCAGGACTAAACCAGGACTAAACCAGGTCTAAACCAGGACTAAACCAGGACTAAACCAGGTCTAAACCAGGACTAAACCAGGACTAAACCAGGTCTAAACCAGGACTAAACCAGGACTAAACCAGGACTAAACCAGGTCTAAACCAGGACTAAACCAGGACTAAACCAGGTCTAAACCAGGACTAAACCAGGTCTAAACCAGGACTAAACCAGGACTAAACCAGGTCTAAACCAGGTCTAAACCAGGACTAAACCAGGACTAAACCAGGTCTAAACCAGGTCTAAACCAGGTCTAAACCAGGACTAAACCAGGACTAAACCAGGTCTAAACCAGGACTAAACCAGGACTAAACCAGGTCTAAACCAGGACTAAACCAGGACTAAACCAGGACTAAACCAGGTCTAAACCAGGACTAAACCAGGTCTAAACCAGGACTAAACCAGGTCTAAACCAGGTCTAAACCAGGTCTAAACCAGGACTAAACCAGGACTAAACCAGGTCTAAACCAGGACTAAACCAGGACTAAACCAGGTCTAAACCAGGACTAAACCAGGTCTAAACCAGGACTAAACCAGGTCTAAACCAGGACTAAACCAGGACTAAACCAGGACTAAACCAGGTCTAAACCAGGACTAAACCAGGTCTAAACCAGGACTAAACCAGGTCTAAACCAGGACTAAACCAGGACTAAACCAGGACTAAACCAGGTCTAAACCAGGACTAAGCCAGGTCTAAACCAGGACTAAACCATGAATAAACCAGGACTAAATCAGGACTAAGCCAGGTCTAAACCAGGTCTAAACCAGGACTAAACCAGGTCTAAACCAGGACTAAATCAGGACTAAGCCAGGTCTAAACCAGGACTAAACCATGAATAAACCAGGACTAAACCAGGACTAAACCAGGTCTAAAACAGGACTAAACCAGGTCTAAACCAGGACTAAACCAGATCTAAACCAGGACTAAACCAGGACTAAACCAAGTCTAAACCAGGACTAAATCAGGACTAAGCCAGGTCTAAACCAGGACTAAACCATGAATAAACCAGGACTAAACCAGGTCTAAACCAGGACTAAACCAGGACTAAACCAGATCTAAACCAGATCTAAACCAGGACTAAACCAGGACTAAACCAAGTCTAAACCAGGTCTAATGTTGTGTTCACTGTCTGCAGGATGTCTGGACGCTGCTGTGGACATTCATTCTGATGAGCCTCATGCAATCCCTCTGAGAACCCTTACCAGGACAAGAACCAGAACTAGACCAGAACTAGGACAAGAACCAGAACCAGAACTAGACCAGGACCAGGACAAGAACCAGAACTAGACCAGAACTAGGACAACCGCCGCTGACCACCAGGCGCCAGACTAGGACAAGAACCAGAACCAGAACTAGACCAGGACCAGGACCAGGACAAGAACCAGAACTAGACCAGGACCAGGACTACCGCGCGACCGGCCCGCGCCAGGCGACCGCTAGACCAGGCAGGCGACCAGCTAGCCAGCCAGGAGACCAGCTAGACCAGCCAGACTAGACCAGAACTAGGACAAGAACCAGAACCAGAACTAGACCAGGACCAGGACCAGGACCAGAACTAGGCCAGGACCAGGACCAGGACCAGGACCAGGACCAGGACCAGGACCAGGACCAGACCAGGACCATAACTAGGAACAGGACCAGGTAATACTCTGTTTAAAAATTAAATGTTTCCATATTTTAAGAGTGAGCTGCAGTTTTTCTGGAAACAGTCGATGTTCATTTATTTTTCCTCAGAACATTCCTCAGTGTCTGCGAAAAACGTGTTTCCGAGGCTCAAACCTTGGCGTGTTTGAGCCAGGTGGCCTGAGCCTGCTGAGCGTTTCCTGAAGCGGGTCTGAGCCGTGGTCTGAGCCGGTCTGCGGCTGCGTGTTCCTGAGCCGTGTTCCTGAGCCGTGTTCCTGAGCCGTGTTCCTGAGCCGTGGTCCTGAGCCGTGGTCCTGAGCCGTGTTCCTGAGCCGTGTTCCTGAGCCGTGGTCCTGAGCCGTGTTTCCAAGGCGTGTCCTCAGAGTCCGTGATGTTTCCTGTGATGTGGTGAGTGTGGACTGTCTGGACACCAGGGGACACAGGAACATCACAGACTTTACTGAAACATATCTCTGCACAACATTAACACTGTTTAAACTGGGATCTGTAGTTCCTGTCATGTCCAGCAGAGGGCGGAGTAGATCCACAGCAGCTCTGCATTTACACAAACACTTTCTGATTTATCATGATCAGAACATTAATTATGACTGGACTAAACCTGGACTAAACCTGGACTAAACCTGGACTAAACCTGGATGAAACCTGGACTAAACCTGGACTAAACCTGGACTAAATCAGGATGAAACCAGGACTAAACCTGGACTAAACCTGGACTAAACCTGGATGAAACCTGGACTAAACCTGGATGAAACCTGGACTAAACCTGGACTAAACCTGGACTAAATCAGGATGAAACCAGGACTAAACCTGGACTAAACCTGGACTAAACCAGGACTAAACATGGACTAAACCTGGACTAAACCAGGATGAAACCAGGATGAAACCTGGACTAAACCTGGACTAAACCTGGACTAAACCAGGATGAAACCTGGACTAAACCTGGACTAAACCAGGATGAAACCTGGACTAAACCTGGACCAAACCTGGATGAAACCTGGACTAAACCGGGACTAAACCTGGACTAAACCTGGTCTAAATCTGGACTAAACCCGGACTAAACCTGGACTAAACCATGTCTAACCTTGTCCTACCCCCTCACTGACAGGTCTGTGTCCTACCCCCTCACTGACAGGTCTGTGTCCTACCCCGTCACTGACAGGTCTGTGTCCTACCCCGTCACTGACAGGTCTGTGTCCTACCCCCTCACTGACAGGTCTGTGTCCTACCCCCTCACTGACAGGTCTGTGTCCTACCCCCTCACTGACAGGTCTGTGTCCTACCCCGTCACTGACAGGCCTGTGTCCTACCCCCTCACTGACAGGTCTGTGTCCTACCCCGTCACTGACAGGTCTGTGTCCTACCCCCTCACTGACAGGTCTGTGTCCTACCCCGTCACTGACAGGTCTGTGTCCTACCCCCTCACTGACAGCACACGGCTCCGTGTCCTAACTTACTTAGCTCATGTATCACTAGCTCCTCCTGTAGCCTTTAGCTCATGTAGCACTAACTCACCATGTAGCCTTTAGCTCACGTAGCGCTAACTCTTCCTAATTGATGAATTAAATTATTTTTAAAAAGCGAAAAACTTAAATTTCTTTTGCTGCTGAAGGTTAAAATGAAAATTGTAATTATTTCTCTTTGTTTTGTGAATCTGTTCTTTTTCAGAAGAAACACTGCTGTCACATGACCACAGCCTGTGAGTGAAGGCTCCGCCCATTAACGACCGGGTCCCACAGACTCCGCCCCTTCTGTTTCTGATGGACCAAAGAAAAACAATGGAGTCCTGGTCTAGTCCTGGTTTAGTCCTGGTTTAGTCCTGGTCTAGACCTGGTCTAGACCTGGTTTATTCCTGGTCTAGTCCTGGTTTAGTCCTGGTCTATTCCTGGTCTAGCCCTGGTCTAGTCCTGGTCTAGTCCTGGTTTAGTCCTGGTTTAGTCCTGGTTTAGTCCAGGTTTAGTCCAGGTTTAGTCCTGGTTTAGTCCTGGTTTAGACCTGGTTTAGTCCAGGTTTAGTCCAGGTTTAGTCCTGGTTTAGTCCTGGTTTAGTCCTGGTTTAGACCAGGTTTAGTCCTGGTTTAGTCCTGGTTTAGTCCTGGTTTAGACCTGGTTTAGTCCTGGTTTAGTCCAGGTTTAGTCCTGGTTTAGTCCTGGTTTAGACCTATTTTAGTCCTGGTTTAGTCCAGGTTTAGTCCTGGTTTAGTCCTGGTTTAGACCTGGTTTAGACCTGGTTTAGACCAGGTTTAGTCCTGGTTTAGTCCTGGTTTAGTCCTGGTTTAGACCAGGTTTAGTCCTGGTTTAGTCCTGGTTTAGACCAGGTTTAGTCCTGGTTTAGTCCTGGTTTAGTCCTGGTTTAGACCTGGTTTAGTCCTGGTTTAGTCCTGGTCTTCTGTTGACACTAAAATGTTTTTATTTTTCTGTTAAACCGTGAGATAAATATAAATCTATGTTTTGTATGAAGTGAAAGTGTAAATATCTGAGCAGCTCTTGATTCTGTTTCTGGATCATTGTCTGATTTTTGAGAATCACAGATGAATCATGTTTTTATTAAATAAAAAAATTAAAGTAATCCAGATTTATAATTCTGTTGAAACCTGCTACAGACGTCTGTCTGTTTTATAATAAAAGAAATAAAAATGTCTCATGTTGTTTTCTTTAGGCCTACCACAGTCTGGTCCTGGTCTGGTCCAGGTCTGGTCCCGGTCTGGTCCTGGTCTGGTCCAGGTCTGGTCCTGCTCCAGGTCTGGTCCAGGTCTGGTCCAGGTCTGGTCCCGGTCTGGTCCCGGTCTGGTCCAGGTCTGGTCCCGGTCTGGTCCAGGTCTGGTCCCGGTCTGGTCCCGGTCTGGTCCCGGTCTGGTCCAGGTCTGGTCCCGGTCTGGTCCCGGTCTGGTCCTGCTCCTGGTCTGGTCCAGGTCTGGTCCCAGTCTGGTCCCGGTCTGGTCCTGCTCCTGGTCTGGTCCAGGTCTGGTCCCGGTCCGGTCCCGGTCTGGTCCCGGTCCGGTCCCGGTCTGGTCTCGGTCCGGTCCCGGTCCGGTCCTGGTCCGGTCCCGGTCCGGTCCTGGTCCGGTCCCGGTCCGGTCCTGGTCCGGTCTCGGTCCGGTCCTGGTCTGGTCCTGGTCTGGTCCTGGTCTGGTCCAGGTCTGGTCCCGGTCCGGTCCCGGTCTGGTCCCGGTCCGGTCCAGGTCTGGTCCCGGTCTGGTCCTGGTCCTGGTCTGGTCCAGGTCTGGTCCCGGTCCGGTCCCGGTCTGGTCCCAGTCCGGTCCAGGTCTGGTCCCGGTCTGGTCCTGGTCCCGGTCTGGTCCCGGTCTGGTCCTGCTCCTGGTCTGGTCCAGGTCTGGTCCCAGTCTGGTCCCGGTCTGGTCCCGGTCTGGTCTGGTCCAGGTCTGGTCCCAGTCTGGTCCCGGTCTGGTCCAGGTCTGGTCCCGGTCTGGTCCTGGTCTGGTCCTGGTCTGGTCCTGGTCTGGTCCTGGTCTGGTCCTGGTCTGGTCCCGGTCTGGTCCCGGTCTGGTCATGCTCCTGGTCTGGTCATGCTCCTGGTCTGGTCCAGGTCTGGTCCCGGTCCGGTCCCGGTCCGGTCCAGGTCCGGTCCAGGTCCGGTCCCGGTCCGGTCCCGGTCTGGTCCCGGTCCGGTCCAGGTCTGGTCCCGGTCTGGTCCTGGTCCTGGTCTGGTCCAGGGTCTGGTTTTGATGCTGATGTAAAGTGTCTGACAGAGACAGAGACTGATCTGAGAGCAGCAGGGGTCGGCCTCAGGATTTATTAGGTTTATGTCAGTCCCAGCAGGTCCAGAGTCCAGACCCCGTCCAGACCTTGGTCCAGGTCTGTCCTTGGTCCAGGTCCGTCCAGATCCGGGTCTGGGTCCATCCTCGGTCTAGGTCCATGTTGTCCTTGGTCCAGGTGCAGGTCTTTCCAGCTCCAGGTCTGTCCTTGCTCCAGGTCTGTCCTTGGTCCAGGTCCAGGTGTGTCCTTGGTCCAGGTCCAGGTCTGTCCTGGGTCCAGGTCTGTCCTTGGTCCAGGTGTGTCCTTGGTCCAGGTCTGTCCTTGGTCCAGGTCTGTCCTTGGTCCAGGTCCAGGTCTGTCCTTGGTCCAGGTCTGTCCTTGGTCCAGGTCTGTCCTTGGTCCAGGTGTGTCCTTGGTCCAGGTCTGTCCTTGGTCCAGGTGTGTCCTTGGTCCAGGTCTGTCCTTGGTCCAGGTGTGTCCTTGGTCCAGGTGTGTCCTTGGTCCAGGTGTGTCCTTGGTCCAGGTCCAGGTCTGTCCTTGGTCCAGGTCTGTCCTTGGTCCAGGTCCAGGTGTGTCCTTGGTCCAGGTCCATTAACCTCAGAGACATTTCGGAGGTAAATATGAGGCGATGAAAGGCGTTTGAAGTGAGCAGGACTCATTACTGAGATCAGAGGACAGCTCCGGGACAGATCTGAGCGGGACATTTAGGACCGAAATCTAAATGAATCTACAGCAACAGAACGGATTCACGCTTTAATGTCACAGCAGCCCTCCGTCCTCCGTCCTCCGTCCTCCGTCCTCTGATGGAGTTTATAATCAACACGCTCCAGTTCACCTCAGTTTCAACTTTTTTACTGAAGCCAGTCCTTAAATTATTATAATAACCATTTACTAATTATTATTATAATAATAATGTATTAATTATTATAATAATCCGTTATCAATTATTATTATTATCATTTATTAATTATTATTCAGAGGGCAGGGGTCAGAGGGCAGGGGTCAGAGGGCAGGGGTCAGAGGGTAAGGCTGATGTCACAGTGTGATGTATCTTCCTGAGCCTCGGTGGAGGTCACAGCTGCTCCATATTCAGTCACCTGCCCACACAGGGGGTCTCTTCAGGGGGTTGTTCAGGGGGGCTATTCAGGGGGTTGTTCAGGTGGAGGTATGTTCGGGGGGGTTGTTCAGGGGGCTGTTAGGGTGGAGGTATGTTCGGGGGGGTTGTTCGGGGGGTTGTTCGGGGGGGCTGTTAGGGTGGAGGTATGTTCGGGGGGGTTGTTCGAGGGGTTGTTCGGGGGGTTGTTCGTGGGGCTGTTCGGGAGGGCTTGTTCGAGGGGTTGTTTGGGGGGTTGTCCGGGGGTTGTTCGGGG
>CM072158.1:0-104778 GCA_036850595.1 Rhyacichthys aspro | reverse complement strand
GGCTCCTTCATTAATCTGAGAGAAGGACGTGTCTCTGATCGTCTCTGATGCGTTTGTTCACAGCTCTGTCACCGCGGCGCTTTCAAAACTCAGTCACGAGAGAGTCCTGGTCCGTCCTCGGGCCATTTAACACTTTATTTCTGTAACATTCACTCTTGACTCTCACCAGGACTCACTTATCTCCAATAGGGCACCAGTCAGATCTGAACAGGATTTAGTTGAACTGGAGCAGGTTTAAGTCAGGTTTTGAACAGGTTTAGATGGATTTGGACAGGTTTTAGATGGTTTTGAACAGGTTTAGATGGATTTGGACAGGTTTTAGTTGGTTTTGAACAGGTTTTAGATGAATTTGAACAGGTTTAAGTCGGTTTTGAAGAGGTTTTAGTTGATTTTGAACAGGTTTTAGTTGGATTTGAAAAGGTTTTAGTTGGATTTGAGCAATTTTCAGTCGGTTTTGAACAGGTTTTAGTTGGTTTTAAACAGGTTTTAGTTGGATTTCAACAGGTTTTAGTTGGATTTGAACAGGTTTTTGTTGGTTTTGAACAGTTTTCATTCAGTTTTGAACAGGTTTTAGTTGGATTTGAACAGTTTTCAGTAGGTTTTGAACAGGTTTTAGTTGGATTTTAACAGGTTTTAGTTGGATTTTAACAGGTTTTAGTTGGTTTTGAACAAGTTTTAGTTGGATTTCAACAGGTTTTAGTTGGATTTCAACAGGTTTTTGTTGGTTTTGAACAGTTTTCACTCGGTTTTGAACAGGTTTTAGTTGGATTTGAACAGGTTTTAGTTGGATTTGAACAGGTTTTAGTTTGTTTTGAACAGGTTTTAGTTGGGTTTGAACAGGTTTTAGTTGGTTTGAACAGGTTTTAGTTGGTTTGAACAGGTTTTAGTTGGATTTTAACAGGTTTTAGTTGGTTTGAACAGGTTTTAGTAGGATTTGAACAGGTTTTGTTGGATTTGAACAGGTTTTAGTTGGATTTGAACAGGTTTTAGTTGGATTTGAACAGGTTTTAGTTGGATTTGAACAGGTTTTAGTTGGATTTGAACAGGTTTTAGTTGGATTTGAACAGGTTTTAGTTGGTTTTGAACAGGTTTTAGTTGGATTTGAACAGGTTTTAGTCGGTTTTGAACAGGTTTTAGTTGGATTTGAACAGGTTTTAGTAGGATTTGAACAGGTTTTAGTAGGATTTGAACAGGTTTTAGTAGGATTTGAACAGGTTTTAGTTGGATTTGAACAGGTTCTAGTAGGATTTGAACAGGTTTTTGCTGGATTTGAACAGGTTTTAGTTGGATTTGAACAGGTTTTTATTGGTTTTGAACAAGTTTTAGTTGGTTTTGAACAGGTTTTAGTTGGTTTTGAACAGGTTTTAGTTGGTTTTGAACAGGTTTTAGTTGGATTTTAACAGGTTTTAGTCGGTTTTGAACAGGTTTTAGTTGGTTTTGAACAGGTTTTAGTTGGATTTTAACAGGTTTTAGTCGGTTTTGAACAGGTTTCAGTAGGATTTTAACAGGTTTTAGTAGGATTTGAACAGGTTTTAGTAGGATTTGAACAGGTTTTAGTAGGATTTGAACAGGTTTTAGTTGGATTTGAACAGGAACAGTCCTGACGTCGAATAGAACGAGAATAAACCGTATTAAATGTCACTGCTGTGTCGACCAATCAGAGCACAGCGTCGTCTGACTCACGGAAACCTTTATTGATACGATCAGACGACAATGTGACATTTAAACCTGTCACAGACTCTGGGTTTAATCAGGTCTATGGGAAAGTCTGGACCGGAACTGGACTTGAACTGGACCTGAACTGGACCAGAACTGTAACGGAACTGGACCTGAACTGGACCGGAACTGGACCTGAACTGGACCTGAACTGGACTTGAACTGGACCTGAACTGGACCTGAACTGGACCTGAACTGGACCTGACCTGGACCTGTACTAGACCTGAACTGGACCAGAACTGTAACGGAACTGGACTTGACCTGGACCTGAACTGGACCAGAACTGTAACGGAACTGGACCTGTACTGGACTTGAACTGGACCTGACCTGGACCTGTACTGGACTTGAACTGGACCTGACCTGGACCTGTACTGGACCTGAACTGGACCTGTACTGGACCTGAACTGGACCTGAACTGGACCTGAACTGGACCTGTACTGGACCTGAACTGGACCTGACCTGGACCTGAACTGGACCTGACCTGGACCTGAACTGGACTAGAATTTAAACAAGTTTCAAATGCATTTTAGGAGGTTTTAGTCAGTTTTGAAAAGGGTTCAGTTGGAGCAGACCAGGACGTGTCTCCGAGCCAGGACCAGGACCAGAACAGGTCCAGACCAGGACCAGACCAGGACCAGACCAGGTCCAGGACAGGACCAGACCAGGACCAGAACAGGTCCAGACCAGGACCAGACCAGGTCCAGACCAGGTCCAGGACAGGACCAGACCAGGACCAGAACAGGTCCACACCAGGACCAGACCAGGTCCAGACCAGGACCAGACCAGGTCCAGACCAGGTCCAGAACAGGACCAGACCAGGTCCAGAACAGGTCCAGACCAGGTCTAGGACCAGGTCCAGACCAGTACCAGACCAAGTCCAGTTCAGGTCCAGTCTCCGACCAGGTCCAGACTCAGACCAGGTCCAGACCAGGACCAGGTCCAGAACAGGACCAGGTCTGAACCAGGACTGAACCAGGTCTAAACCAGGTCTTCATTTATTTTTAAGAAAAGTCAGATTCTGATTAAAGCACATTTCTTTTTATTAACATCAACAAAACAAACAATAAACACTTTTTTAAAAACAAAACAAGGCACAGAGAAGACTTTATGAACCTCATGCTTTAAATAAAATAAAAATAAATATTAGAAATAAACACTCTTTAGTCTGATGATGGAACTGGGTCTAAATCCAGTTGGAACCAGTTTAAACAGAAAGGACAGGTCTGGATTTGTGAAGATGGTTCGAGTCTCTGCCGGATCTGCGACTGTCCGCCATCTTGGACAAACAAACAAGACAAATAGAGTTTACATGGATTGTGACAGTGTTCTGCTCCAAGTCTCGTCAAATCCAGACTAAAACCAGTTCCACAGTGACTGGACTTTGAATAATATTTTCTAGATTTTTTCAGGGTAAAATTCTTTGGCCCAAATTAAATCTAAAATAACCCACTTCTGCAAATAATGTCATTGATGGAGAGGACAACAAGGTTAAAAATCAGGCGATACATTTTCACAAAGTTTCTGACTTCAGCAGGTTTTTTGTCCAATTTTCAACGATTAATTGTCTTTATTGATGTAAACACGTTTCCAAAAGACAACAAAGCATTTTAATTTCTCAATTCTGGCTCGGACGGATTGGAGAGCTAAGATGGAGGCCTGTTGCAGTGGCACAGGTCTGACTCAGATCCGGCAGAGACAGCGGGGTCATGTGACGGGGTCATGTAACGTGGTCATGTGACGGCGGTGCGTTCACAGGAGCAGGTTGAGGTCGTCGATGAGAGCGTCCACACTGACCAGAGGAGCCCTCCAGAAGTTAAAGGACGAGAACTCGAACAGCTCCTGCAAAGGAAGCCACACCGTTAACGCTTTTCACAATAAAACTCTGTGAAGGATGAGGGTTGTGTGAGTCACCTGATCGTCCTGGCCCCGCCCCTCCTGCTGCCTCGCTGCGCTCTGATTGGACGGCTCGGTGTCGCTCAGGCCCAGGTCGCACAGCTCGGACAAGTCCAGCTCCGCGATCGGCTGCCTCCAGAACAAGAAGGACTCGAACTCACGGTTCTCCATCTGTTTTCACACCAGAACCAGGACCAGGACCAGGACCAGGACCAGAACCAGAACCAGGACCAGAAACAGGACCAGAAACAGGACCAGAACCAGGACCAGAATCAGACAAACATAAAAGTTAGAGCTTGTTTACGTCAGAACAGGTCTCTTTCCACAAAAAGGGTCTGAAGTCTCCCCAAAACCTGACCTGTTTTAGTCCTGGTTTAGTCCTGGTTTAGTCCTGGTTTAGACCTGTTTTAGTCCTGTTTTAGTCCTGTTTTAGTCCTGGTTTAGTCCTGGTTTAGTCCTGGTTTAGACCTGTTTTAGTCCTGTTTTAGTCCTGTTTTAGACCTGGTTTAGTCTGGATTTAGAGCTGGTTTTATTTTAAAGTGAACCTGATATTTTTGTTTACATCATATTTTTGTCCTGAGTTATTTTTATTTTCACTGAAACAGAAACTGCCTCATGATCCAGACCTGGACTTTACTGGGTTTAGGAAGGAAGGAAGGAAGGAAGGAAGGAAGGAAGGAAAGAAGGAAGGAAGGAAGGAAGGAAGAAGGAAGGAAGTGAGTGAATATTAACCAGAAACAGAAGCATTAATGTTAAACTGTGATGAGGTTAAATCGCTGAGTCATGGAATAAATCAAGGAAAGGTTTTGGTCCATGACAGATTATCAGGACAATCAGGACATTAAGCCGAGTAAATCCTCATTTAGTCCTGTTTAAGACCCATTTCTTGCCCTGATTTGGTTTTGGTTTAATCGTTTTTTTTTGTTTTTTTTTATTTTTTTCCGGGGTTTTTTTTTTGGTTTTTCTTTTTTTTTTTCCTGGACTCGCTGGGTTTGGACATGGTTTTGGTCTTGGCCTATTTATGACTTAGACCCAGTTTAGTCCTGATTTATTCCTGGTTTAGTCCAAATTTAGTCCAGGATTATTCATAGGATTCATCCTTCATATGCTTCTCTGGCTTAGTCCTCGTTCAGAATGGTTCAGACTCGGTTTAGACCTGGTTTAGTCCTGGTTTAGACCTGGTCTGGTGCCATTATAACGGTTTTTATCACAAAGGGTGCAATAAAATAAAACATATATTTACCGTGTTTCCGGTTTAAAAAACAGAGGTAAACGGCTCGGGTCCTGGGTCCTGGTCTGGGTCCTGGTCTTGGTCCGGTCCAGGTTCTGGTCCTGGTCTCGTCTTTGTTCGGGTTTATTCTGCGGCAGGTTCAATCACTGCTCACTGCGTCTGCGTCAAACTCACGGTGAGAAAAACAAACAGTTCCGGTTTACGGCTTCAGAATACATCACAGTAAATTGTTATTGGCTTTTTACGTCTTTTGTGTTTTTTTTTAATCGTTTTATTTCTTCTTAAACCTTTTTTTGTTTGATTTAAGACCATGGTATCACTTTTTGCTTTTTTTTAATTTTAAAGAATAAACCTAATCCAACCTTTCTGTTGTTGTTTTATTTTCTGAAGCTATTTCCGGGATGTGTCATGTTTACTGTTAAAACTTGACGCAACTGTTTCAGACCAACGCCCTTTTCATTTATTATTCATTTTTCTGTTATTTTTTATTATTATTATTATTTAGCGGGAAATATTGATGTTTTTGAGAGGAAGGAGTTGGGAATGAGCAGCGAGTGTAAGGCCTGATGTCTTGTTTTTTGGTTAAAATGTCACTGGTGATGACAATTATAAAGAGACTGGTCTAAACCAGGTCTAGACTGGGCCTAAAGTGGGACAAGAGCTAATCCAGACTAAACCCAGTCTAAACCAGGACCAAATCAGGACTAATGAAGGCTGGTCTAAACCTGAGCCTGAAGTGTGATTAAATCAGGACTAAACTCAGTCCAAGATGGGCCTGAACCAGAACTGGACTAGGACTAACCTGGTCTAAACCTGGACTTTGTGTTTGGACTTTTCTCAGACTTAAACAGATTCCGGATTTAACCTGAAAAAGAAGATTCTGTCAAAATGAGTTGATTCCATTGGATCCTTGTGTTCGTGCGCCCTCTGGCGGTGACACGGCGCTATTACACTCTGACTGTAGTTCCCCTGAGTGTCCACCAGGAGGCGCTCTGAGGCCGCACACAAACAGAGGAAGGAACGGAAAAGACACGCCTCAGACTCGGACCAAAACCAGACCGAGACCAGAGCAAAACCGGACCGAGATCAGAGCAAAACCAGACTGAGACCAGAGCCGGGACTAGGACCAAGACCTGGATTAAAACCAAGACCTGGACCTGGTTTTACGGTAAGATTTCACAGACTGTTCAAGTTTGAAGTTTTTTTTTAACTTTGAGGAAACGAGGAAGAAAAGGAAGTACTGTTGAAAACCAGGTCTAAACTAGGTTTTTATCAGACTTCATCAGGATTGTATAAATGTAAGATTAAAACAGTGATGTTCTTGCTCCATTTTGTCTGCGCCTCACTTAAATATTCAAAAACAAACAGTTCTTCATAAAAATACAAAATCTCAGTGGATTCTTAGGTTTAAACTTGAATCAAAGAGCCTCTGTTTGGATCATGTGACCCTCAGACTGGACTTAGACCAGAGCCAGGACTGAACCAGGACTGAACCAGTCTGCTCTTAAGTCCTGGTTCAGACCTGGTTCAGTCTTGGTCTGACTCAGCCTTCAGACTTCAGAAAACTCATTTTCCTGACCTCCGTCTGCTTCAGGAGCTCTTGACCTCTGACCCCTTCAGACCCGACCCTAAAATCTGCTCAGATCCAAGACCGTAGACCTCACTTTTATCAATAATCTATCATCAATAATATTCTATGTCCGGGTCTGAGCTCCGTCAAAACCTGGAACAGAGTCAGGAATGTGTGACGTTATGATGTCAACATGTCACGTCTCGCTCCAGAGAGCTCCACACAGAGAGAAATCCAGGTCTGGACCAGGTCTGAACCAGGTCTGAACCAGGTCTGGACCAGGACAGATGGGACTTTATCTGGATTTATGTTTTTTTCTTCCTGTTTTCTCAGATCTGGACTAACTCTGGACTAACCCTGGTCTAAGCCTCTCCGCCGGGTCCTGGTCCTGGATTTGTTCCTGTTGGGATTAACTCTGAACCTGTTTTATTTTTTTTTCAGCTCTTTTTCATGGCCATTTTTTTTTGATGAAGCTGGATTTTTCAGGATAAAACACAGTATTTTTTGTGTTTTATTTTGTACAAACTTAAAGCTAAAGATTTTCTAATAGTCATTTTTAACGTTTTGTAGAGTTTTCCTGTTTTCGGGTCCGTTCCGGCTGATCTTCGTGTGGACAGTTCCGTCTGTGCTCTGTTTTTTCGTCTTTTCCTGGACTCCTTTAGTTTTTGTCTCCGTGTCGGCTCCATGCTGCGGCGCTGGGCTCTTGATGCCTGAGGTTTCCCGGGCTGCACTTCCCTCCTCGTCCTGCAGGGCGGCGGCGGCGCACAGCGACATGAGCAACTTCTGGCACAAAATGAGCTGCTGCGTCCTCAACAAACCTCCTCCGGTGAGTCTCACGCCAGAACCAGGCTAACGACAAGCTCACCCCAAGCTAACCATAAGCTAACCACAAGCTAACAACAAGCTAACCACAAGCTAACACCTGAGGGTTCGGGAACTACAGCAGAGGACCAGAAGTGGCCCCGGGGCCTCGTATTGTTGCATGTTTCTGTTTCTTGTTTTTGTCGTTATGTTGACGTTCTGTCTCCATAGCGACAAGTTTGTTGACTGTTTACCCACAAACAACAGAGGATTTCACAATAAAAGCCTTGGGATCAGAGTCACATGAAGAGCTTTTAGAGAAGAAGGAAGGACTGAGACCAGGACTGGGTCTGGACCCGGATCTGACTGGGACTTAGTTGGACTCAGTTCCTATCTGTCATTTTAAAGTAAAATCTGTTCAAACAAAAGGAAGTGAGTGAAATTAGAAAAAACAACAGAAAGTTTTAAAAGAAGCCACTGAATGAAGTTCTGGATCTGAACCTGACGCGGTTCTTTATGAATTCTGCGAAAGATCTTGAGTCTGAGGGAGTTTGAAGATGTGGATGGAATTAAAGGCTTTTAAATTTAAGGGAAAGTTAAAGTAAATACTTTTAAAAATGAATTGAAGCCAGTGAAATTGCCGCTTTCATATAAAATACAATAATGAGGACATTTTGAAAATAAATCCACAGAATATTCAAAGGTTTAAGATACACATCATGTGTATTTTGATCAATTATATCAGCATGATCAATGATTGGTAAAATTAATTGTGTTATTATTGTATTTCTGACGGAAACAGGAGTACGTTTTATAATGTAGTCGATGTGTGGTTTGTAAAAGGTCCCTGAACCGGACAAAATCCCAAAATTTTTTACTTTTCCCCCTTTATCCAAAAGAGAGCCATCAATAAATACTAGACTCGAGGAAGAACAGCATGACTTCATCAAATTAAGAATATATTCCAGAAACCAGTCCTGAATTAGACCAAAGTCAGATTGAAGATTATTTTGTAGCTCGGACAAGTCAGAGTCCGACGTGTCTACAACAGGTGGACTCAGGGGGACTCAGGGGGACTCAGGGGGACTCAGAGGGACTCAGGTGGACTCAGGGGGACTCAGGGGGACTCAGGGGGACTCAGGGGGACTCAGGTGGACTCAGAGGGACTCAGGTGGACTCAGGGGGACTCAGGTGGACTCAGGGGGACTCAGGTGGACTCAGGGGGACTCAGGTGGACTCAGAGGGACTCAGGTGGACTCAGGTGGACTCAGGGGGACTCAGGGGGACTCAGGTGGACTCAGAGGGACTCAGGTGGACTCAGGGGGACTCAGGGGGACTCAGGGGGACTCAGGGGGACTCAGGTGGACTCAGGTGGACTCAGGGGGACTCAGGTGGACTTGTAGGAAGCGGCTCCAATAATGGAGACAGTCTGTCGTTAGAATCAGTCAAATCTATTATAAATGATATAACTATTAATTATAAATCAATTCAACAAATGTAAAGGACACAAAAAGATAAAAATCAAGGTTAAAATATCTTGAGCTCAGTTGAAAATGTGTTTTTTAAAAGAGTCCTGTGTTGTTTTTTTCTTTGTTGTTGATTTTATTTGAACTTGAACCGAACCATCTCATGTCTCTGTGTTTCATCTTTTCTTGTTTTTTGTCGTCGTTGCAGAAGAAGAGGCGTCGGAGGATCGACCGCACTATGATCGGAGAACCCACCAACTTCATCCACCTCACACACATCGGCTCCGGAGACACCACCGACGCTCTGCAGCCGGTAAACTCCTCCGCTTTGGATTTATCTCACTTCATTATTTTCTGAACCTGATTCATTATTCTCCTCGTTGTGAAAATGGTTTAAACCTTTCTGATCCATCTACTGTTTATTAAAGGGATTGTAACAGATGAGAACCTCTATTCAGGAACAGAAAACCTTGGACAATCACATGCTCCAAAAAGGAGCGCTCCCATTGGTCAACACTTGTCACATGACGTTCCAGGAAGTTTAATAGCTGCAGATAAAGTGTATTTTCAGCTGAATATGTCTTTTAACAGAGAAACAGCTGAAAAAGAAAAGCATCAACAGAGAAAAGGGAGACAACGTAAAACACAGATAAATACTGTCAATTCAATCACGTAATGTTTAACGAGGAGGAGATAATTGTCGTCCTGACGCTGAAGTCACAGCTAAGCTAACGCTAAACTCTAAACTTCAGTTTGGTCAAATGGATTAGTATTTTGGAGGAAAAACTGGTCTGGTTTTATTTTTTAATAAAAGAGAAGCTGCTTTTGGAGGAGAGTCTGAGACAGGGACAAGAAAAGAAAATCAGGGACTGGAACTTTAAGATGAAATTAAAATAAAGGTCATGAATGAAGCGCGAGGCGAGAGAAAATGGTAAAGAAATGGTCAAAACTGGCTTCAGAGTTAAACATATTTAATATATTTATTGTATAATCATTTTTAAAATAGTGTTTCTACAGATTTGGTTTCATAAAACACAGATTTAGCCTTTGTTTACTTTGTTTGAAAAGAGCTGGAGCTGACCCTCGTTTATATGGGACCCATTCATCCCTCGATCCATTATTCTTTATGGATTATAGAAACAACCTGCTCCAACAGTGACCCGTCTGATCCAGGACCAGACTCAGAGCAAAGTCTGAAACCTGCTCAGACAGTTCCCATGAGGCTGTGGGGTTGAACAGGAAGTGACTCAGACGTACTTCCTGTTTCTATTTTAACACTGCGCTGATGTTTTTCAGATGGGGTCGGTTCAGGAGCAGATCAGAGCCAAAGGACTGAGCCTCAACGGCAGGAACAGCCTTTTATAACAGCTTTATTACAGCTTTATTACAGGTAACAAACATAATACAAACAAATCACCTTCAAATGAAAATACAGATTAAACACAGTAATCTTTATTTGTTATCTTACCATTCATAAAAATTTTTTTTGCCGTAAATAAATTATTACAAATTATAACCATTTTACACTTTACATTTTAAATCTGGAGATTTTTGACAAACATCAAACAAAAACTAAAAACATTTCATTCATAAAGCTGACTTTATAATGAAAGATTATGTTTATCCAATGACATACCACTAGTTTTACTTTTTGTCAAATGCCAAATAAAAAGCACATGGTCTGTATTTGTAATTATTTCTCTTTTTATTCTAAAAAAATGTGCATTTATTGATAGGTCCTTTTTTTTTTAGCAACAAAGTATAGCTTTATAATAATAATTTAAAAAAAAACTTAATTCATATGAAACACTTAAATCAGAGCGATTAGCCGCTAATTGTTCCGGCGCAGTACGGTAACCATAACAAATTAATTAGCTTTTTGTGCTAAATCATATGTTTCTATGCTAATGCATCCTGTTGTACGGTGCTTCTTTTCACCAACTTTATGCCACTTAAAGAGTGCATTTGTGTCAGAACCTTTTTATTTACCAGAAAAAAGATCTACAAAAACGTGTCAAACCCAAATAAAGGTTCTGCCTTAAATCTTAATAAATCTTAATAAAAACGGCATAACTTCAAGCAAAAGTAAAGCCTTAGAACACATTAACGAAGAAACACAAAACACTTTAACATTAATGTCTTTTATTCTTTATATAATAGCTCCAGTTTGTTTTTCCAGGTTTGAGGAAAAGTCTGGTTCTGGTCTCAGGAAGCGTCTGCAGAACTCCTGCTCCCAGCATGCATTTCACCTGTTTCCCTCCAAACATTGTCCTCAGAGAACCACAGACGACAAGAACAAAACCTTAAACTGAAGACTTTCATTTGGACAATTTCATAAAGAACTTCAGAGTAAGATAATAATTGTGGGTAAATAGGATTAAAACTGCCCCATTTGAAAAACAGATGTATTTAAAGCCATTTTAATGTTTTTTTTTAAAATTACAATCCTGACTGAATCTGAAGTCTTTAGATTCTGAAACCTGGATTTAGGATTTTTATGCTGAGTTTATTTGTTTTTGGAACATTTCTGATGAGGTTTTGGTCATTTCTGCTGTTTTTGACTGAAATGAAAAGAAAATGTGTTTAATATATTTTCTCCTCAAATAAACCACAATTGAACCAACGACTGTTTTTTTTTGTTTGTTTGTTTGCTTTTATCAAAAACAGAACTAAACCTGTTAAATTCCATCTAAAACCTGCTCAGATCCAACTGAACCAAGTCTAAACTGTTTTATATAAAACCTTTTTTGTCTGAAAGAGTTAAAGAGTAACTAAACCCTAAAACAACTGTTTTAGCTGATGATGTGCATAAATGGGGCTTTAGTAATAATTCATAGTTTATAGTCCTATTTTTTACAAAATTTGAAAAACCTGTCTAATTCCATAAATATGGTGTAAAACACATGTAAAACCCATGAGTGCTGCGTTCTTCAGGTTAAACACTGTTATTATTATACATTCGTGGGTTAAACGCTGCCGTACTTCCGGGTCATGATGACGTCATGATGTACGTTAAACACACCTTTGTAGCAGGTAACCACACCTTTGTAGCAGGTAACCACACGTTTGTAGCAGGTAACCACACCTGCGGTACAGCCCTCAGTACAAGCTCACGCCTCCAGGGGGCGCTCTGTCAGAACTAGGTCACTGCAGCGACTGAACACGGTCACACAGAGCGACACACGCACGGATGAAAAAAAGAAAAAACACAAGTAGTGTTTAGAGATAGATTCACTCATGTTTAGATCATCAGAGACACATATTTTGGGTCACGCTGCCGCTGGCTCCTGTCTGTTATTTTGCTCTGTTCATGTCGTAACAACTTTAGAAGAACAAGCTCAGTCTACCGTAGTTTATGATGTGTTCAAGTGCTCACACACAGCGTCGTTGCAGAGTAATCGATATGTTCTTAGTTTGTTGATGTCATGTGTTTTTAACTCCTAAAGACGGAGTGTTACCGTTGATTTTTATTCATGTCTCAATGATTACTGAGTAAATCAGCCGGGCATATTAGCTTTAATAACAAAGTCTTAATGCCGTTAAATCTGTCAGTCAGTCTCTGTGGGTCTCAGGTACACGCCTCCGTCTCCTCTGGGCTCTGACCACTTTTACAAGACTTTTCAAATTTCGTCTGTGGGTGGAGTTAAGGGGTTGAATTACTCTTTAAAGTGTGACTCAGTGTTTCCTGTTTACTTCTGGTCTCTGACATCACTTCCTGTCTGTCTCACAGCTGCTTCCTGTTCTTTATAAAGACCCTGTGTTTTCCTAAAGGCTGCAGTGTGTCAGTGGCTCTCTTGGTTTCACTGAAGACTTTTAATGAGTTTTTGGAGGAAATTCACAGTTTACTTTATGAAATATTTCACAAACTCCTTTGCTTTAAAAATATAGATTGAATCTGAAGGTAATGTTTGAAAGAAAATTAGCTCTTTTTTCTGTTTCCATGAAGAGAAAAGGGGTTAAAAATAAAACTACACAAGTATATTTTAAATACAGACTTTAATTTAAATGGTTTCACAAAAATATCCCAGAAATGTATAAAAGTTGATGTGAGTTTAATCTGAGGCTGTTCTGAACTCGGTTTGTTCTTCGTCTCGTCTTTAAATAAAAAGTGCAGCGAGTGTCGGCTTCACCTCAAGCTCTGGTCGAACCTGGAACACGACGAGATACAGAGTTTAACAGAGAAATCCACCTAAAACCTGTTCAAATCCACCTAAAACCTGTTCAAATCCAAATGAAACCTGTTCAACTCCAAATGAAACCTGTTCAAATCCATCTAAACCCTGTTTAAATCCTAAACTTGAAAAGATGTGTGGATTTATTGGATTGACTGAAGACTGCTGGACTCACTGTTTGACGCAGTCTGGGATCTGAGCGTGCTCAGTAGGGACCAGCTCCGACAGCTCCTGGAGACTGTCCACGAAGCGCAGCTTTCGACTGAACTTTGTGCTGAAACAGAAAACAAACAGAAAAAAGGATTTTAGAGGATTTGAATAAATGATAATGAAGTGGTCGAGGTGAATGTGGCTCAGTAAAAATCTAAAACCTGATGAAGGGCCTGATGATGGTGATGAGGGCTTTGATGAACCACGTCGGATGAACCACCAGGAAGCCCTTCAGGTTCTTCCTCAGTCTGCAGCAAAAACACACAATCAAACAGGAACTCAAACCAAATCCTACTGAGACCTGCTCAAATCCTACTGAAACCTGCTCAAATCCAACTGAAACCTGCTCAAATCCATCTAAAACCTGCTCAAATCCATCTAAAACCTGCTCAAATCCATCTAAAACCTGTTCCAATCCAGTTTAACTGATTCATAGCTAAAAATAAATGCCTCCCCCTGCTGGAAAAAGACCAGTATTACACTAAACCAAATCTAAACCGGGTCCGGACCTGGACTTACCGGCGGGTCCGGACCTGGACTTACCGGCGGTCTATGGTGGTGTAACACTCCCGGAGCCAGCTGATCCCTGGGACCTGGTCTTTCTGAGCTCCAGCACAAAGATACACCACCAAGTAGTTCTCTGAGACCATCAGGTCCAGAGTCCCCATCACGTACCTGAGGGACAAGACCTGGGTTAGACCTCATCTGTTCCTGTTCCTGGTCTGGTCCTGGTCTGGTCCTGGTCTGGTCCTGGTCTGGTCTAGTCCTGGTCTGGTCTTGGTCTGGTGCTGGTCTGGTGCTGGTCCTGGTCTGGTGCTGGTCTGGTCCTGGTCTGGTCCTGGTCTAGTCCTGGTCTGGTCTTGGTCTGGTGCTGGTCTGATCCTGGTCTGGTGCTGGTCTGGACCTGGTCTGGTCCTGGTCTGGTGCTGGTCCTGGTGTAGTCCTGATCTGGTCCTGGTCTGGTGCTGGTCTGGTCCTGGTCTAGTCCTGGTCTGGTCCTGGTCTAGTCCTGGTCTGGTCCTGGTCTGGTGCTGGTCTGGTCCTGGTCTGGTCCTGGTCTGGTCCTGGTCTGGTCCTGGTCTGGTCCTGGTCTGGTCCTGGTCTGGTCCTGGTCTGGTCCTGGTCTGGTCCTGGTCTGGTCCTGGTCTGGTCTTGGTCTGGTCCTGGTCTAGTCCTGGTCTGGTCTGGTGCTGGTCTGATCCTGGTCTGGTGCTGGTCTGGACCTGGTCTGGTCCTGGTCTGGTGCTGGTCCTGGTGTAGTCCTGATCTGGTCCTGGTCTGGTCCTGGTCTGGTCCTGGTCTGGTCCTGGTCTGGTCCTGGTCTGGTCTGGTCCTGGTCTGGTCCTGGTCTGGTCCTGGTCTAGTCCTGGTCCTGGTCTGGTCCTGGTCTGGACTAGTCTGGACCTGAACAGGTTGTCCATCACGTGGTGGTAGCTGTTGATGGTGTTTTCAGGTAAAAAACAGGAAGAAAAGACGATGATGTCATTAAGACCGTCTCCATAGTAACCTGTCAACAACAAGAGAACAGTCTAAAACCTGGTCTGAACCCATTGTGAACCTGGTCTAAACCGGTCTAACCAGTCTGATCCGGTCTGAACCCGGTCCAACCCGGTCCAACCCAGTCCAACCCGGTCCAACCCGGTCTAACCTGGTCCAACCTAGTCCAAACCGGTCTAACCCAGACTATCCCGGACTAACCCGGTCTAACCCGGACTAACCTCCGTGGGAGATGACTCTGACGTAGTCCTGGATGAGGCTCATGTTGACGTGGGTCTGTTGTCCGTTGGAGGTGAAACAGCGCCACCTGCTGCCGTCGCTGTGCACCGTGTCCTCGGGCTCCAGACCCAGAGAGCGCCGACAGGAAGTGGAGCGGCGCCGACAGGAAGTGGAGCGGCGGTGAGAGGAAGCCACGCCCAGACGCCGCATGTCGTCTGGAAACAAAATGGACAAGTTCAGTAAATCCGTAAACAACAAACATCTAATGCTAACGTTAGCATTTAGAAACAGCATATACCATCAAGTCCATGTAAAACCTGTTCAAGTCCACGTAAATCCAACTAAATAAAACAAATAAAACAGGTTTTAGTTGGATCTGAACAGGTTTTAGTTGGATCTGAACAGGTTCCTCACCCTCTAAGTCCAGGTCCATGTCGTAGAGCGGGAACGGCAGGGACTCGCTGTCGGACGTCGGAGTCTCCATCGCGTCCAGGTCCAGGTCCAGGTCTACATCCTCCGTCGCTGGAGACATGAATCCAGACAAGTCCTCAGAGACCAAGGACTCACTGCGACCTGGAGCCAACAGACCAGGTTAGACCTGATTTAGACCGGGGTTAGACCTGGTTCAGACTTGGTTTAGACCTGGTTTTATACTGACCTAGAGACAGACTGAGAGCCGGAGCCATCAGGACTTTCTTCATCTTGGGTTTAGTCGAGGACAGAGGCAGACTCGAGGGCGTGGCTTAGACAGGAAACAGGAAGTGAGAAGGAAGTTAGGATTATGGTAATAACAACACTCGATTCAGATGGAACTAAACCCAGACCCAGTGGAACCACTAAAAGTCCAGTGAGTGAGCTCAGTGCTGCGGCGCCCCCCACAGGTCAGAGGTCAGGGGTGGGTTCTTGTACCAGGTTGGTCTGAAGTCAGACTGGATTCTTCTTCTGTGGTTTCTGTTGGACGTCCCTGCTCTTCTTCTTCTGTGGTTTCAGTTGGACGTCCCTGCTCTTCTTCTTCTGTGGTTCCCGTGGTTCCTGTGTTCTGAGGACTTGTTTCCGTCATGTTCCCATCAGCGCCCCCTGCAGGACGTGTGTGATGCATCTGAAACACAAAACTGAGTCAGCGTTTAGCTTCAGACTGAAAGACGACAAAGATGCACCTGTGTTTTTATATCTGGACAAAACATTTGTTTTATCTCCTGCAGGACATGTTAAACTCCTCTAGAAACATTTTCTTTTCCTCCAGGTTCGTCCTTCGTTCGGCCTCGTCTTCATCGGAGCTACTCTGCTGCTACTTTATGAGCCTTGGAAAATAACAAAAATAACTTTCTGTGCTTTTATTGTTTGTAAAAAACATAAGCCGTGACACATTTTCAAAGGCAGCATTAGCTAATCACAAATTGTTTATAAAGAGCTGGGTTTGACTCCATGTTTAAACGTAGAACCTCGGAGCCAGGTCAATGAGCCGCTAAGTAAGTAAGTAATTAGCGTACGCCATAGCTAGCATGCTAATTCATAATTTTCTGTGCTAACGTGTCCCATTTTACTCTATCATTTCAAAAACAGCATTCAGTTTCTCGAAGTGTTTGTTTTCGCATTAAAATGAAAAGAAAGGTCTGTTTTTTTTCTTCTTCTGCTGTTTTTCCAAATATTCAGCTTTGGTTTCAAACACAGTTGTTTATTTCTCTGAGCGTCTGGTTATTCAGCATCAGCTGATGTTTGTATCTAACGAATGAGGGTCGGCTCCGTGAACCTGGTCCCGTTTAAACCGAGTTTAGATTCTACAAACAAAGAGGTGTCTCAGGTAAGTGCCTCACCTGAGACACAGGTAAATGCTCAGCTCACACACAGTCTGGTCCAACAGAGTCTACGGTCCTCAGTCAAGTCCTGGGGCGGAGCCAGGAACAAAGAAAGGCTAATGATTGGCTGAAAACAAACAGCTGGCCTAAACCAGGACTAAACCAGGAATAAAACCAGACTAAACCAGGACGAAACCAGGACTAAAAACCGGACTAAACCAGGACTAAACCAGGACTAGGGATTAAACCAGGACTAAAACTGGACTAAACCAGGACTAAACAAGGACTAAAAACCAGTCTAAACCAGGTCTAAACCAGGACTAAACCAGGTCTAAACCAGGACTAAACCAGGACTAACCCAGGACTAAACCAGACCTAAACCAGGACTAAACCAGGAATAAACCAGGACTAAAACTGGACTAAACCAGGACTAAACCAGGACTAAAAATTGGACGAAACCAGGACTAAACTGGTACTAAAACTGGACGAAACCAGGACTAAACCAGGACTAAACCAGGTCTAAACCAGGACTAAACCAGGACTAAACCGGTACTAAAACTGGACTAAACCAGGACTAAACCAGGTCTAAAACCGGACTAAACCAGGACTAAACCAGGTCTAAGGACTAAACCAGGACTAAACCAGGACTAAACCAGGTCTAAACCATGACTAAACCAGGACTAAACCAGGTCTAAACCAGGACTAAACCAGGACTAAACCGGTACTAAAACTGGACTAAACCAGGACTAAACCAGGTCTAAGGACTAAACCAGGACTAAACCAGGACTAAACCAGGTCTAAACCAGGACTAAACCAGGACTAAACCAGGACTAAACCGGTACTAAAACTGGACTAAACCAGGACTAAACCAGGACTAAACCAGGTCTAAACCATAACTAAACCAGGTCTAAACCAGGTCTAAGGACTAAACCAGGACTAAACCGGTACTAAAACTGGACTAAACCAGGACTAAACCAGGTCTAAAACTGGACTAAACCAGGACTAAACCAGGTCTAAGGACTAAACCAGGACTAAACCAGGTCTAAACCATGACTAAACCAGGTCTAAACCAGGTCTAAGGACTAAACCAGGACTAAGCCAGGTCTAAACCAGGTCTAAACCAGGACTAAAACTGGACAAAAAACCAGTCTAAACCAGGTCTAAACCAGGTCTAAAGACAAGACTCAGAACAGAACTAAAGAAAGGTTAAATTGAAAAAAAAACCTCGACCAGGACTAAAACAAGACTCATGCAAAGCTCAACCGTTCCAAAACATGACTCAAACAGGACTAGACAAGGACTAAAATAGAACTTACCAGGACCAGCTAAAACCAGGTCTAAACTAGGTCTAAACCAGGACTAAGCCAGGACTAAACCAGGTCTAAACCAGGACTAAACCAGGACTAATCCAGGACTTGATGAACTTACCTCAGGTCGTTCCGTTCTTCCTGTTTCCTTCAGAAGCAGGTGACAGACTGAAGTGGACTCTGACTCTGTTCCTACAAAAAAAAAAAAAAAAGAAAAGAAACACGCCCCGTTTCCGTAGCGACTGCTCTGCACCTGTCCGTACCTGTACCTGTCCAGGTGTGACGCCGGAGCACACCTCTGAGTTGAGTAATTAAAGCTCTGAGCGGATTAACCTGCTCCAGTCTGGGTGTTCCTCTGAGGGAACAGTACGGGTCGGGTCTGTACGGGTCGGGTCGGGTCTGTATGGGTCGGGTCTGTACAGGTCGGGTCAGGTCTGTATGGGTCAGGTGGGTACGGGTCGGGTCTGTACGGGTCGGGTCTGTATGGGTCGGGTCTGTATGGGTCGGGTCTGTATGGGTCGGGTCTGTATGGGTCGGGTCGGGTCTGTATGGGTCGGGTCTGTACAGGTCGGGTCTGTATGGGTCGGGTCTGTATGGGTCGGGTCTGTACAGGTCGGGTCGGGTCTGTATGGGTCGGGTCTGTACAGGTCGGGTCGGGTCTGTATGGGTCGGGTCTGTACAGGTCGGGTCGGGTCTGTATGGGTCAGGTGGGTACGGGTCGGGTCTGTGCAGGTCGGGTCTGTACGGGTCGGGTGGGTACGGGTCTGTGCAGGTCGAGTCTGTACCGGTCGGGTCGGGTGGGTACGGGTCTGTGCAGGTCGAGTCTGTACCGGTCGGGTCTGTACGGGTCGGCTGGGGTCTGTGGTTTGCCACACAACCCTCCATAGGTTCATTAAATATACTCTTCTCTGAAGTAGTTCTATATATTTAGGAGGTGTTCCAGTCCATTCTCAGAGGTTCCTGTACTCTATCCACTTGGTTGAGACGTTCCATGTGTGCGTTCCCTGCCAGCATCTTACCCCCTGCAGTTATGTGCTGGATTGTCTCAGAGGTCTCTTTTCAGCCTTCACCTGGGGTCTAGTCAGGTGTGGTAGATGTTCAGGGCCTGGTCCTGTGCAGTGCTGTCCTTCAGTCCAGCCCTTTCTAGGGGTCAGCTGCAAGGTCTGACTTTGTCTGTTCAAGTCTAAATTGTACATAAAGTATCATACATACACATGTTACAGCAATGTGGGTGGGTCTCTGAGAAACTGAAGGAAATACAAAAACTGTTGTAACCATCCCCACTCTCCCCTAAATATGAGCCTTTAGTGTCTTTTTGTAGATGTTGAGTTCACTCTAGTTTTGGGCAGATCTTTATCTCTTTGGTTTTAGTTTCAGCAGCTTCTCCAACAGAGAAATAAGGGAAGAGTTTCTCAGTGAAAGTGTGTTTGTGAGTGAACAGGTGAGTCATGTGATCAGCGTCGTAGAGGGACACCTGTCCCCCGTCGAAGTCCAGCTGAACCTGGATCTTCTCAGGACGTCTCTTCACTGAGACTGACTCATTACAGCTGTTAGAGTATTTTCCCTGATGGCGACATAAACACCTGAAGGGTGTCTCCTCGTCTCAAACTGCTCAGATCCTCAGACAGATGGAGACGAACGTTTGCAGTGTTTGGGTCGAGGATCACAGGTCTGAACTGGACCACGCTCCTCATCTTCCTCCAGACTTTAAAGCCCAGGTTTCCCAGGACTCGGGCCTGGTTTATCAACAGTCCTGACCCCGGCCGTGGGAGGGTCTGTGAGGCCTGGGTCTGTGAGGCCCGGGCCTGGCTCTGAGTGAGGCTGTAGTGTGTGAGAAAAGCCGTGCTGTCTCTCTGCAGCTGCTGCTCCACAGCGTGGATGCTCTGGGACAGAGAGGACAGCTGCTCCCGGATGTTCTCCAGCTCTGGGCTCAGGCTGTGGTCCTGGCGCCGCTGCTCCTCTCTCAGCGCTGCCAAACCAGCCTCCTGCTCCTCCCTGAGGAACCGGTGCAGCCGCTCGAACAGGGCTACCATCTGCTGCTCGCAGTAAACCGCCTGTTTCTTTGAGTGTCGGAGCAGTTCCTCGTAGCTTTTCTCCAGTTTCTCGTAGCTCTGTCTCTTTTCTGTGAGAGACTGGAGGTCTGATCGGAGCTGCTCCTTCAGATCACTCACTGCTGTCTCCAGAGGAACCACCGTGTGCTGTTGGTGCAGAGAGAACTCACAGACGGGACACAGCTCTCGGGCCTCGTCTTTACAGAACAGTGGAGGAACCTCTGGGTGTTTGCTGCAGAACTTCTCTGTTTGTGCTTTGACCTTCTGC
The DNA here is from genome assembly GCA_036850595.1 of Rhyacichthys aspro. NCBI lineage: Eukaryota > Metazoa > Chordata > Actinopteri > Gobiiformes > Rhyacichthyidae > Rhyacichthys > Rhyacichthys aspro. The sequence goes on along the minus strand of CM072158.1, from coordinate 84,581 downwards.
TTCTCATTGAATGAAATACACAGTTCTTTCAGAGCAAAGTTCACTGGAGGGAATTCTTTAGAGGACTTCCTTCTACAAACAGGACAGGTTCTGGTGCTGCTCTGGTCCCAGTGGGTCTGGAGGCAGCTGGAGCAGAAGCTGTGGTGACAGCTCAGAGACACAGGTTCACAGGACAGGTCAGAAAGTCTTCAACAACAGCCTCCGCCATTTTCCTCACAGTTTAACTCCACTCTCCAGATCAGTGTAACTCACAGTTTAAGTCTCAGTTTAGGAACAAATCCTTTTGTCAACGCTGTTGTTTGTGTTCTGTCTAAATACTTGAGTCACAGCTGAGTCTTTCTGATTTTCTCCAGCAGATGGAGCCGCTGGTCTAATTTACAGAAGATCATTTCCCTTTTGTAATAATAGGTAATCTTTATTTTTATTTACCTATACTTGAACAGCTGTTTCAGCAGAGAATATCATTAGAATATATATTAAAACACTGATCCCTCTGCACGAGGACACCTCTCACAAGAGTTCAAGCCTGAAATAAAGGATGAGACAACACTCCGGAGCCCCCCCGACGTGAGCCGAAGTGCCCTGGAGCAGAGGGGCAGCCTCCAGGGACCGGCTCCATCACACGATGGAGGTCTGCCTCAGAGTCAGAGTGAGCCCAGTGTAAACAGGACCAACCCAGAGAAGAAGAAAAACACAATGTTCACATTACAATATATTATATTTACATTTAAAGCACAGAAAAGACTGGATACAAATAACACTTGAACACTTTCCTTTTCCATAAACAGTATTTGATGAGGATTATTGTAAACACAGTAACGCGGCTCACGCTCTGGTCTCTGAGCCCTTTCAGTCTAAAAGTCCTGGGACAGAGCGGAGCTGTAGGGGATGGGAGCGAGCGACGAGCTGTGCGTCATGTGACGGGCCAAATGGAACCTCAGGTTGTGTTTGTGGGCGTACTGTTTCCCGCAGAAGGAGCACCTGAAGGGCTTCTCTCCGGTGTGACCCGTCATGTGCGTCTTCAGCGTGGACTTGCGGTTGAAGGTCTTGTCGCACTGGGAGCAGCTGAAGGGCTTCTCTCCAGTGTGAGTGACCATGTGCACGCTCAGGTTGCTCCTGCTGCAGAAGCCCTTCTGACAGACGCCGCAGCTGAAGGGCCTCACGCCCGTGTGCATCGTCATGTGGTTCTCCAGCGTGCTCTTACGGTTGAAGGCGCTGCCGCAGACGGAGCAGCCGAAGGGTCTCTCTCCGGTGTGGACCTTGACGTGGCGCTCCAGCAGAGAGTTGGTGGGGAACACTTTGTGGCACTCAGGGCAGGATAGGCGCTTCGGGCCGGATTTGCTGTTCTTCCTGACGGCGGGAGAAATGGTGCCGAAGGTCCGTCTGCGAGGAACGTCTCCGGACCCAGGACACCCTCCTCCCGTCGCAGAGGGCTTCGAGTCCGGGCTCCAGTCTTCGTCTGATTCGTCGAAGAAACAGGAGCTGTCGTTGTCGCTGACGGGCCGAGGCCACGAGTCCTTCGGCTCCGTCTGAGGCTCCTCCTCTTCCTCTCTCTTCAGGGTGAATCTCAGCCCTGAAACACAGGCGTAGTGTGTGGAAAAAAAAAACAATAAAATGATGTTTCTTGATAAAATTGAACTTGTATAAGACTGCACCTCACCTCGGTCGTCCTCGCTCTTCACAGGGCTGTACGTGAACCTGATGATGTCACTGCGTAACGTCTCTGGACCACTGCTCTCTTCCTCCTGTTCCTCTTTAATGGCCTCTGCAGACGGCCCCCGGTCTGAGGCCCCAGACAGCGAGGGGTCATTCTCAGCTGAAATACACAGGCATTAGTCGTTATCTGAAGGACTTACACAGACCTCTCAAGAAGGTGCTGTAAGTTTTTGGATTTGATCAGGTTTTAGTTGAATATGAACAGGTTTTAGTTGAATTTGAACTGGTTTTAGTTGAATTTGAACTGGTTTTAGTTGAATTTGAACTGGTTTTAGTTGAATTTGAACTGAGGTAAATACAGAATAAAGAGTCAGACCTGGTCCCGCTGGCTCCAGTCTGTGGTTCTTCTCTTTTAAACGACACAGTTCCTCTTCATATTCTGTGATGGTTCTCTCCAAAAGCTCAAAGATCTCCTCCGCAGCCGCAGCCAGTCTCTGCTTCACCAACTCTCTCAGCTTCACTGGAACTTTACACATTTTACTGAGACACACCAGACCCGGACCAGACCCGGACCAGACTGGACTAACGGGGATCAGACCTGGACTGGACCTGGTTTAGGTCAACGGCAGGAAAAGTTTCTGTAGATTTGAACCAAACCACAAACCGGAAACACAAGCTAAACCTTTACAGACAATGCTAACTGTTTCCGGTTTGCTTTCTTGTTAGCCTAAAAAATGAAAACTTTATTATAAAAAATCCGTGCGTTTAAATTATCTCTATAAACACTGTTAGATAAAGATTATACACCAATTGTCCTGACTCAGACCTGACCAGACTGTGTCATTATGAAGAGCGAAAACAGACAGATTTAGCATTTCGGTTGTTAGCTTTAGCAGCGTCCGTTTTACAGCGCTGTCACCTGCTGGAGTGTTTCTTCATCCAGGAGCTAAACAAAACACTTTCATGATCCTCCTTTATAGGACCAGTGTTTTTAAAAGACAAACTGGCTAAATTAAACCAAGTAATTTCCTAGAAACATGAGTAAAATCAAAGCCTTTGGCTCAATTACGACCAAACACAACCCAACATCTCTTGATATTTTTTAATTAACAGCAAATATAATAATACATATTCAGAAGTAGAAGAAACATTCAAGACGCTGTACATTTTAAGGTTTTTATTCCTTTTCCTATGTGGTAGTTTCCCTCTAAAATCTTGTTTTTTGGAAACACTACTGTCCTGGTCTTGGTTTAACACTCACATATTTAGATTTGTCTGAACAATGCACCTTAAGTCTTCCTAAAACTGTAACAACAGCAGCCATTTTGTTTATTCCAATCCACTATTAGTGTGGATCCCAAATGTTTTATCTTTTGTCTCCTGTTAAAATAAAGTTTGAGCAACGCTTGACTGATTTGAAAAAGTTTCAGTTGGATTTGAGAAGAGTTTAGATGGACTTGAACAGGTCTTAGTTGGATCTGCAGAAGTCTTAGTTGGACTTGAACAGGTTTTAGTTGGATCTGCAGAAGTCTTAGTTGGACTTGAACAGGTTTTAGGAGGACTTCCCCTTTGATGTCAGACGTGATGATGTCAGAGTGGAACGAGTTTGTTTTATGATTAAATTTTACCGGAGAAAATACACAGAAGAGTCAAAGATTCAACACTTTTGGTAAAATAATAAACAATGACAGGATTAGTATAAAAAACATAAAACAAAGACGAAACTTCAGCTGATCAGAAGAACACAGAAAACCTGATGCTTTTCAGGCTCTGTACTCTGGAATTAAGTCTCAGTGCTGCTGTAACTTTTATAAAAACTTTATAAAATATATTAGAATGTGCAAACACTTGTGACGGTTCAGGTCTGAAAATAAGACACGGAGAAAGACACAAACCAGCTTTACCCAGGCGCCTCAAACAGGAATCTGATCTCATCACAGCCCCGGCAAACACAACATAAAAATGCACTTTATTTTACAAAAAAATACAACTCAAAAGGTTTTGAACAGGTTTTAGTTGGATTTGAACAGATTTTAGATGGATTTGAACAGGTTTTAGATGGATTTGAACAGGTTTTAGTTGGATTTGAACAGGTTTTAGATGGATTTGAACAGATTTTAGATGGATTTGAACAGGTTTTAGTTGGATTTGAACAGGTTTTAGTTGGATTTGAACTAATTTTAGTTGGACTGGAACAGGTTTTAGTTGGATTTGAACAGATTTTAGTTGGATTTGAACAGGTTTTAGTTGGATTTGAACAGATTTTAGTGTTTTGTTGGATTTGAACAGATTTTAGTTGGATTTGAACAGGTTTTAATTGGATTTGAACAGATTTTAGTTGGATTTGAACAGGTTTTAGTTGGATTTGAACAGGTTTTAATTGGATTTGAACAGGTTTTAGTTGGATTTGAACAAGTTTGTTAGAGCTACAGCTGCTCCTGTTTTTTCTCACTTTTAAATTGTCTGAACAGTTTTTTACAGCCGAAGCGTCTCGTCTCTTTGTGTATTTTCTCGTGTAAAACTCTTTGGTAAAAGTGCCGGAAGCGTTTGGAGCAGACCCTGCAGCTGAAGCGCAGAGTCTGGCCTGAATCGGTTTTTAGGCGAGCAGTCATTTTCTTACTGAACACATTTCCAGGTTTAGAGCGACGCCGGGGCTCGTGGTGTTTCAGCTTTTTGTGTCTACGTACGTTTTCCTCGTGATTAAACCTCTTCTCACAAACTGAACAGCTGAAAGTCTTTTCCTTTTGGTGACAAACCATGTGACTTTTCAGATTTTTCACTGTTTTCCCACAGACAGAGCACTCTTTAGGGATCTGTCTGTTTCCTGTCTCTTCAGTCGAACTAAACCCACCTCTCCTCCTCTCTTTTTTGTGCATTAGTTCGTGTTTCTCTAAAATCAAACGATAATAAAACACTTTGCCGCATTCAAAGCACAGATATTGTTCTTGTTTAGCATCTGCATTTGCCGCAGTGTCTTTTGTTTTCTTTAATCCGTGGCTCGACCTGTGATGCTCCAACTCGTTTTCCTGATTAAAAGTCATTCCACAAACTGAGCAGCTGAAAGGTTCTGATTCTGCGTGGTCTCTGGGAGTGTGGCTCAACGCGTGGCGCTCTAAACTACTCTCCTCCTCGAATCTTTTTCCACAAACTGAACATTCGAGGGACTTTTCCTTCAGGTGCATCAGCTCAATGTGTCGGATCAGACGTCTCGCTGAGACTAAGACCTTCCCGCAGTCGGAGCAGCGATGTCCCGGCTCCTCTTCCTCCACCTTTTTCTCCGAATGACTCGACATGTGGAGCTTCAACAGCCGCTCTCTGTTGAAGCCCATTCCACAAACTGAGCAGCTGAAGGGCCTCTCGTCTCTCAGTGTTTCTCCTGAATGGAGCCTCATGTGTTTGTTCAGCCAGGTCAAGTGACAGAACCTTTTATCGCACTCGGAGCAGGCGAACACCATCTTATCCAACCGCCTGATCTTTATTTTTTTGTTTCTGTGCAGCGACATGTGATGCGCAAACTGTTTCCTCTTTCGGAAACTCCGTGTACAAAGTTCACATTTGAAAATTGTCTCTTCCCTCCGGACTTTAACATTACTCTCCTCCTTTTCGTTTTCTGAGAAGGAATGGCTTGAAACATGACACTCCAACTCCTTCTGAAACTCGGTTCCACAAACTGAACCGCTGAAGGGGTTCTTCTCTGTCGTCACTTGAACATACACTTTATTCTGAGTTTCCTGGTTCGTTTCAGAAGAGTGGTTTGACATGTGATACTCCATCTCGTTTGTGTGATCAAACTCTGCACCACAAACTGAACAGCTGTAAGGTCTCTGCTCACCGTCATTCTCTTCTTCTCTAAAGTACACTCCTGTGACATATTCGGAGCTTATCATCAGATTTTCAACTATTTTTGACGGAGATGGGAGTTCGTCTTCGGGTTCTTCGTTTGTTTCAGGCGACTGGCTCGACATGTGACAGTCAAACTCCTCCATCGTCTGATTCTCCACATCGTTCAGCTCTTTATTAAACTCAAAGCTAAGCATCTCAGTGTTTTCTAAAGAACAGGGCAGTTTCTCTTTTTCTGTTTTTCTGTGACTCGATAAGTGATAGTCCAACTGCGTTCTCCGCCTGAATCTTTTTTGACAGTACAAACAGACAAACTCTTGTTTGTGCATTAACATGTGCTTCTTAAACACCGTCTCATGTAACAACACTTTATGGCAGTAGGAGCAGGTGTAGCCTCCTTTTTTACTCCCTGCTTCAGTTTCGTGAAGCTCTTCTTTTGGACGTTCAGAGTTTAGTGGTTGATTGTTTTCTGCAGACGAGGGCAGTTTGTCTTGGCTTACGTCTATGTTTTTGTTCAGGTCATGACTTGACATTTCCAACTGAGCTCTCCGTCCGAATCGCTCATGCGTCTGCTTGTGTTTCTTAAACCACTTTTGATTTGAAAATATTTTATCGCAGTAGGGGCAGAGGTATTCTGTCTTTTTAGGTCCAGTTTCTGGGGTTTTCTGATGCTCTGACTCAGTTTCTTTATGATTAGTTTCTGTAGGACGTTCAGAGTTTAGCGTCTGATTATTTTCAGAGGAAGACGGCTGTTCCTTTTCTGCGTCGAGGAGATTTTCCACCTCTTTATCACCGTCAGAGCTCAACGTCTCTTTGTTTTCTGCAGTATGGCTGAACATGTGATAGTCCAACTGACTTCTCTGCTTGAATCTCCTTTGACAACACGAACAGACGAACTCTCTTTTGTGCATTAACGTGTGTTTCCTAAACCACGTCTTGTATAAAAACACTTTATCACAGAAAGAGCAGGGGAAACCTCTACTTTTAGGCTCCGCTTCAGTTTCGTGACGCTCTGACTCGTTCTTCTGACTGTTACGAACTGAACGTCTGAAAGAGCTCACTTTGGCTTCGCCGTGATTCTCTTTAGAGTTCAGAGTCTGAGTGTTTTCTGAGAAAGACGGCTGCTCTTCTTCTTCTTCATGGCTCGACATGTGACGGTCTAACTCTGTTTTTGTTTGAAATCTTATTCCACAAAGGGAACACTTAAAATCAGTCTCTTCTGTGTGGACTTCGAAGAGTTGATCTAGTTTTTTATCACACTCAAAGCTGAGCGTCTCAGTGCTTTCTGCTTCCATTTCTTCAGTTTCTTCTTGGTTCACCTCCGACGTGTGGTTCATCACGTGATAATCTAACTGACTCTGATGCTTGAATATCATTTGACAGAATGGACAGCTGAGCCCGTTTTTATGCGTCACCATGTGTTGTCTGAGCCCCTTCTGAGAAAAACACACTCTGCCGCAGTAAGAGCACTTGTATTCCGTGTCCACTTCAGTTTCTGGGGATTCGTGGCTCAACATGTGATGCTTCAACAGCCTCTCGCCGTTAAACCCTGTTCCACAAACTGAGCAGCTGAAAGGTCTGTCGTCTCTTTGTCCCGAGTGGATCTTCATGTGTTTGGTCAAAGATCTCTGAAGCGTAAATCTCTTGCCGCAGTCGGAGCAGAAGAACGCCCCGTGGTTGGCTGCTCTGATCATCAGTTTTTGTTTTTTATGCTGCGACATGTGACGGTTAAACTGTCTCTTCTTCCAAAAACTACAACTACACAGTCCACATTTAAACGGTTTGTCTTCTGGGTTGACATAAACACTGCTCTCTTCCTTTTCAGAGCTCGAAGACGGTTCTCGTTTGATTTCTCTGTTCGTTTCAGACGTATGGCTCAACACGTGACGGTCTAACTGCGTCTTGGACTTAAATCTCATGCCACAGAATGCACAGCAGAGCTCGTTTTCGTGCGTCGACATGTGCTTCTTTAAACAGGTCTGATAGTAGAAGACTTTTCCGCAGTCGGAGCAGGCGTACCCTCTCCTCTGAGACCCTCCGTCGTCTCCCATCTCTCTGGGTTCGTGAAGAGGAACGTGGCTCTGTAGCTCAGCCTCTAGGTCGAACCCTCGGCCACAAACTGGACAGCTGAAGGGCTTCTCTCCGCCCGAGTGTGTTCTCATGTGCTTCATCAAACAGAGCTGGTAGAGAAACACTTTTCCGCAGTGAGAGCAGGAATACCGAGCCTTTTTGTTTACACTTTCCTCCTGAAACGTTAAAGGAACCACGTGGGTTTGCCTCAACATGTGACGCCTTAAATATTTCTTCTTCATAAACCTCACTCCACAAACTGAGCAGCTGAAAGGTTTCTCTGCCACTGGTGCAGTTTGTTCTAAAGATAGCAGTTCTTCCTCCGACACGGAACACATGTGGCTGGTCATGTGATCATCCAGCTCTGTCTGCAGCTCAAACGTCTGTTCACAAACCGGACAGCTGAAGGGTGGGCTGCGGCCGCTTGAGAGGTCTGTGTCGACGGAGCGCTCCGTTGGTTCTGTGGGTTCTGTGAGCGGTTCTGTGGGTTCTGTGAGCGGTTCTGTGGGTTCTGTCATCGGTTCTGTGGGTTCTGTGAGCGGTTCTGTGGGTTCTGTGGGTTCTGTGAGCGGTTCTGTGGGTTCTGTCATCGGTTCTGTGGGTTCTGTGAGCGGTTCTGTGGGTTCTGTCATCGGTTCTGTGGGTTCTGTCATCGGGTCGCACTGCTCAGAGTAAGTTTCCAGGATGAAGAGCTCAGTCTGAGGTTCTTCGTCGTCTGCATCGTTCACAAAAACGATCCGTCCTGAAACAGAAATAAATAACAGAATGTTTTTAAAATGCTCCTTTTCTTTCCAAACCTCATTAGTTTCAAATGCTCTGTAATTTTTTTTAGTCCCACTTACTTTTCCAGCCTTTTGTCAAAACGTTTTTGAGACATGTGGCTGTATCTAACTCAAAAAGAGCTATTACTAGTCACTGTAAAATAACACCTGATGTTGTTTGAGTTTTATTGGTTTTATGAGAATTCCAAATCATTGAATTCTGTTTTTATTTGATCTTAGCAGGTCTTAGTTGAATTGGAACTGGTTTTAGTTGGATTTGAACAGGTTTTAGTGGGACTAGAACAGGTTTTAATTGCATTAAGGCCATGTTTTACCTGAGAGGTGGTCCTCTCTCTTGATGCTGCAGAGGTGTGACGTGATGATGTCACAGTGTAACATGTCTTCCTCCTGTTCTTCTTTAATCTGGGGGGGCTCTAGTTCCTGGAGCAGACTGGGTCCCCGGTCTGAGGCCCCCGCAGACGGACCCCGGTCTGAGGCCCCCGCAGACGGACCCCGCTCTGAGGCCCCCGCAGACGGACCCCGCTCTGAGGCCCCCGCAGACGGACCCCGCTCTGAGGCCCCCGCAGACACACTCCTCACTGACGTAGGACTCTCTAAGAAATATAAACCAGAGAGAAAATTTTATTTAAAGTGTTGCTCAGGTTTATGTCCAAAACCATTAAAAAACTGACTGAAACCAGTGAAACCAGTGGAAGAGAGAGTTTAAAGCCCCGCTTTAAAAGGTCTGCGTTTATTTACTTGAAATTTAATTTAAACTAAAAAAACATTTGCCCACTCACCGGGAAATTAGTAAGTATTTATAGTAATATATGTGATTACTTTTACTTATACTCGAGTAATATTCGTGTGCAGTAGAGCACTTGAACTTGACATATTTAATTAAACCACGTAACAAGGATTAAAGAGTAACTGGTTTAGACCTGGGTTAGTTCTGATTTAGTCCCGGTTTAGATCCACAGCTTTAGTCTCCTTTAGATTCAGACCAGACTCGAAACGACAACCTGTTTACAGCCACTAAACCCAGACTAAAAACTGTGAAGCAAATACTATTCCTGCCTCTACATAAATAATATCATTCTACAGTAAGAGCTTTTACTCGAGTACAGATCGAGTAGATTTCCCTGATCAGCGGGACTCAAGAGTCAAAAGTCCAAACCTGGAGAGACTGAAGGAGCAGAGGCCGGTGATTCTCGGAGGCTCTCTTCATATTCTGTGATGGTTCTCTCCAAAAGCTCAAAGATCTCCTCCGCAGCCGCAGCCAGTCTCTGCTTCACCAACTCTCTCAGCTTCACTGGAACTTTACACATTTTACTGCGCTCGACATCCACAAACTCAGAGCAAAAACACAAATGAGAGCTTTATCTGACCCTCGAGGTCCGCAGTGGATGGTTTTAAAAAGGGGCTCTGTCTGAATTTATGCAGAAAAAGTAAATAAGCGCTGCTCTGTAGCGACTTGAGGCGCCATGTTGGACGTTCTTCCTCCTGAACGATGAGAGCTTTAGCGCCACCAACAGGACTGGAGTAAATCTGCTCAAATCTAACTAAAACCTGTTCAAATCCAACTAAAACCTGTTCAAATCCAACTAAAACCTGTTCAAATCCAACGAAAACCTGTTCAAATCCAACGAAAACCTGTTCAGATCCATGTAAAACCTGTTCAGATCCCCCAGATTCACTCTCGTCTCAGATGAAGTCAGTAAAAACAGCAACAGTTTAATCTTCACACACTTTATTATAAATTTTTTTTCACAGAGAAATAAACGACTCTTGGTTCTGAGCAGATTTGGCCTGAAACGGTTAAAGAGCAGCAGTTCGTTAACGGTTTATCGTCGTCAGTAGCAGAGAATCTGCAGCAGAAACAGATTACAACACCACGCAGTCCGAGTCTTTTTCTCTCCTTCGTCCAGAGCTTGGCTGAGAGCCCTGTCCCCGGACCTGGAAAAACCAGAGATAATACCGTAAAAAAACCAGAGATAATACCGTAAAAACCAGAGATAATACCGTAAAAAAACAGAGATGATACCGTAAAAAAACCAGAGATAATACCGTAAAAAACTGATTGAAAACCTGATAAAAACAGTAATAAAACCTGTGCAAATTCCCACAAAAATCTTCTCAAATCCAACTAAACCTGTTCTGATCACCCTAAAACCAGATCTAATCCCTCTAAAACCCGTTCTGATCCCTATAAAACCAGATCTAATCCCTCTAAAACCTGTTCTGACACCTCTAAAACCCATTCTGAACCCTCTAAAATCCATTCTGAACCCTCTAAAACCTGTTCTGATCCCTCTAGACCCTGTGGTTCACCTGGGGAGAGCTCTGTTGTTGTTGCTGATATTCTTCTTGTTGAAGTTGTCGAGCCAGTTCCAGGTCACTGAGAGGAACGGGGTCTCCCGTGCTCTGCTGCAGGGACACTGCCACCAGGTAGTCCTGCAAAAACCAGGTTTAGACCAGGTCAGACCAGTTTTAGACTAGTTTTAGACCAGGTTTAGACCAAGTTTGACATCTGAGTCAGTTCTTTTTCATCTATTACAGCCTCATCATCAACTGGACCCGCTCTTAGTCCTCCTCTGCAGCAAACACCTGGTCTTACCTGGTTTTACCTGGTCTATGTGGTCCTGGTCTGTCCGCTCTTACCTGGTCTATGTGGTCCCGGTCTGTCCGGTCTTACCTGGTCTATCTGGTCCCGGTCTGTCCGGTCTTACCTGGTCTATGTGGTTCCGGTCTGTCCGGTCTTACCTGGTCTATCTGGTCCCGGTCTGTCCGGTCTTACCTGGTCTATCTGGTCCCGGTCTGTCCGGTCTTACCTGGTCTATGTGGTCCCGGTCTGTCCGGTCTTACCTGGTCTATGTGGTCCCGGTCTGTCCGGTCTTACCTGGTCTATGTGGTCCCGGTCTGTCCGGTCTTACCTGGTCTATGTGGTCCCGGTCTGTCCGCTCTTACCTGGTCTATGTGGTCCCGGTCTGTCCGGTCTTACCTGGTCTATCTGGTCCCGGTCTGTCCGGTCTTACCTGGTCTATGTGGTTCCGGTCTGTCCGGTCTTACCTGGTCTATCTGGTCCCGGTCTGTCCGGTCTTACCTGGTCTATCTGGTCCCGGTCTGTCCGGTCTTACCTGGTCTATGTGGTCCCGGTCTGTCCGGTCTTACCTGGTCTATGTGGTCCCGGTCTGTCCGGTCTTACCTGGTCTATGTGGTCCCGGTCTGTCCGGTCTTACCTGGTCTATGTGGTCCCGGTCTGTCCGCTCTTACCTGGTCTATGTGGTCCCGGTCTGTCCGGTCTTACCTGGTCTATCTGGTCCCGGTCTGTCCGGTCTTACCTGGTCTATGTGGTTCCGGTCTGTCCGGTCTTACCTGGTCTATCTGGTCCCGGTCTGTCCGGTCTTACCTGGTCTATCTGGTCCCGGTCTGTCCGGTCTTACCTGGTCTATGTGGTCCCGGTCTGTCCGGTCTTACCTGGTCTATGTGGTCCCGGTCTGTCCGGTCTTACCTGGTCTATGTGGTCCCGGTCTGTCCGGTCTTACCTGGTCTATGTGGTCCCGGTCTGTCCGCTCTTACCTGGTCTATGTGGTCCCGGTCTGTCCGGTCTTACCTGGTCTATGTGGTCCCGGTCTGTCCGGTCTTACCTGGTCTATCTGGTCCCGGTCTGTCCGGTCTTACCTGGTCTATGTGGTCCCGGTCTGTCCGGTCTTACCTGGTCTATGTGGTCCCGGTCTGTCCGGTCTTACCTGGTCTATCTGGTCCCGGTCTGTCCGGTCTTACCTGGTCTATGTGGTTCCGGTCTGTCCGGTCTTACCTGGTCTATCTGGTCCCGGTCTGTCCGGTCTTACCTGGTCTATCTGGTCCCGGTCTGTCCGGTCTTACCTGGTCTATGTGGTCCCGGTCTGTCCGGTCTTACCTGGTCTATGTGGTCCCGGTCTGTCCGGTCTTACCTGGTCTATGTGGTCCCGGTCTGTCCGGTCTTACCTGGTCTATGTGGTCCCAGTCTGTCCGCTCTTACCTGGTCTATGTGGTCCCGGTCTGTCCGGTCTTACCTGGTCTATCTGGTCCCGGTCTGTCCGGTCTTACCTGGTCTATGTGGTTCCGGTCTGTCCGGTCTTACCTGGTCTATCTGGTCCCGGTCTGTCCGGTCTTACCTGGTCTATCTGGTCCCGGTCTGTCCGGTCTTACCTGGTCTATGTGGTCCCGGTCTGTCCGGTCTTACCTGGTCTATGTGGTCCCGGTCTGTCCGGTCTTACCTGGTCTATGTGGTCCCGGTCTGTCCGGTCTTACCTGGTCTATGTGGTCCCAGTCTGTCCGCTCTTACCTGGTCTATGTGGTCCCGGTCTGTCCGGTCTTACCTGGTCTATCTGGTCCTGGTCCTGGACTCTTGGGGTCTTCGGGGGGTGACAGAGTCTAAAGTCCGAGTCACAGAAGTTCCCGTCTCCCTCGACGTTGTGCAGAGACTCCCAGACGAGCTGCTCCGACAGGAAGCCCTGGTCCGTCACTAACAGGTACAGGTGCCCCTGGGGTCAAAGGTCAAGGGTCAACAACAGGTACAGGTGCCCCTGGGGTCAAAGGTCAACAACAGGTACAGGTGCCCCTGGGGTCAAAGGTCAACAACAGGTACAGGTGCCCTTGGGGTCAAAGGTCAACAACAGGTACAGGTGCCCCTGGGGTCAAAGGTCAAGGTAAATGTAGTGACTCAAAGTTTCCCATGATGCATCAGTAAAAGTAGTGAGCAGCGATGGTCACATGACTCAGAATAGACCATGATGCTTTGGGAATTATCTTTAACTGAACACAACAGGTTTGAATGAAATGAGTCAGAGACAGGGGTTAGGGACTAGGGAGTAGGGGCTAGGGAGTAGCGGTTAGGAAGTAGAGGTTAGGGAGTAGGGAGTAGGGGCTAGGGACTAGAGGCTAGGGAGTAGGGGATAGGTAGTAGGGAGTAGGGGTTAGGGAGTAGGGACTAGGGAGTAAGAACTAGAGACTAGGGAGTAGGGGCTAGGGAGTAGGGACTAGAGGCTAGGGAGTAGGGACTAGAGGCTAGGGAGTAGGGACTAGGGAGTAGGAAGTAGGGAGTAGGGACTAGAGGCTAGGCACTAGAGGCTAGGGACTAGGGAGTAGGGACTAGAGGATAGGGAGTAGGGGCTAGGGAGTAGGGACTAGAGGCTAGGGACTAGAGGCTAGGGAGTAGGGGCTAGGGACTAGAGGATAGGGAGTAGGAAGTAGGGAGTAGGGACTAGGGACTAGGGAGTACTGAGTAGGAAGTAGGGAGTAGGGGTTAGGGTCCTGGTCCTGGTTTAGTCCTGGTCTAGTCCCGGTCTAGTCCCGATCCAGTCCCGGTCTAGACCTGGTTTAGTCCTGGTCTGGTACCTTGTGTTTGATCATGGTGCTGAAGTGGTTGTTCCTGAAGAACACAGAGACCTCTCCTTCCGTTGCTGTCGTAGTGAGTTCACACAGACCGTGATACGAGAGCTGAGTCGCAGTGGACTCCAAGAACTGCTCCGCCACCAGACCTGAGCAAATCCAGTAAAAACCTGTTCAAGTCCAACTGAAACCTGTTTTGGTCGGGTTTTACAGGAGTCGGGTGTTTCACCTTCAGAGACTCTGTTGCTGTCGGACGAATGTTTACAGTCGATGATCTTCTCCACGAGCTGGTTATAACTGAGTTTACCCACCGCCGCCACCGCCTCCGGACTCTGGAAGGTCAGACCGGGTTAGTCCGAGTTTAGACCCGGTTCGGTCACGGTTCGGTCACGGTTTTACCTGAGGGTCCAGCAGCCAGCCGTGGTACAGAGGGATGTTTAAAAGGTCAAACACGATGCATTCAGGCGTGTACTCGAAATGGGAGACTCCGGTGAAGCGCACGTTGACGTCTAACCCTGTGGAGAGTTTGGGCAGCACCGCCATCGCGTCGCTCATGTTCTGTTCAGAGAAAACCAACAGAAAAACGTACTGCGCCGCCGCGTAACACACATTAAACACACAACATCACAGACAGAGCGCCACCTGCTGGAAGTTTAGCTCCATGCCGTCACTCTTCTCTCGGGGCGTGGCTGATAACACACACTCTCCTGCAGAAACACAGCTCGTTTGTGATTGGACCAGAGCAGCGCTGTTTATCTAAAGCTGGCTGCTCATTGGCTGAGCCTTACCCAGGTGAGTCATCAGGTCCTCTGTGGTCACCACTTCAGTCTGAGCCGGGAGCTTCGCCTGAAACAAGTCACCAAAGAGTTTAGAGCTGTGGGAGGGGCCTGAGCTCACTGAGGGAGGGGCCTGAGCTCACTGAGGGAGGGGCCTGAGCTCACTGAGGGAGGGGCCTGAGCTCATGCTAAACCAGAGATGGGCACCAGATGGAAGTGATGCCGTCGACTGAGGCTGTGGGACTGAGGCACTGAGTAGTACAGGTCAGCAGGACTGTAGCCCAGGAGGGATCTCAGAGAGGATCTCAGGGAGGATCTCAGGGAGGATATCATGAAGGATCTCAGGGAGAATCTCAGAGAGGATCTCAGAGAGAATCTCAGAGAGGATCTCAGGAAGGATCTCATGGAGGATCTCAGAGAGAATCTCATGGAGACTCTCATGGAGGATCTCAGGAAGGATCTCATGGAGGATCTCAGAGAGAATCTCATGGAGGCTCTCATGGAGGATCTCAGGAAGGATCTCATGGAGGATCTCATGGAGGATCTCAGAGAGAATCTCATGGAGACTCTCATGGAGGATCTCATGGAGGATCTCAGGGAGGATCTCAGGAAGGATCTCAGAGACGATCTCAGAGAGGATCTCATGGAGGCTCTCATGGAAGATCTCATGTAGGATCTCAGGGAGGATCTCAGGAAGGATCTCAGAGACGATCTCAGGGAGGATCTCAGGGAGGATCTCAGGAAGGATCTCATGTAGGATCTCATGTAGGATCTCATGTAGGACCTCAGGGAGGATCTCAGAGAGGCGTTGGAGGAGGACTATCTGTCGACCTCAAAGAGATTCAGTCAAACCGTTCGGTGCTTCAGGAGGAAGCATGGCTCCAACATCGTTTACAGGAGCTGCTGACCTCGACTGGGGACAGTGTTGGACAGTGGGAGGAATAATTCAGAGTCTGAGGCAAAGCTCCAGATTTATGGTCGATCTCTGTTCCTACTCTTACCTTTGAACTCTCACCTTTGAGAGTAGGAACAGAGATCCACAGCCTCCTGAGCCCTGTGCCGACCCCAGAGAACACGTGACTGAGGCCTACCTTCCAGCGCAGGAAGAGTGTGTTCATGATGGCCAGCAGGGGGCAGGGTCCGTTCTGACTCTGAGTGATGATCGGGGTCCGCTTGTCTTTCCACGTGATCCACTTCACCAGGTAATACACCTGAGACACCTGCTCCACTGCAGGGGGCGGGGCTGTGGAGACAGGGGGAGGGGCTACAGAGGAAGGGTGAGGGGCTATATGAATAGAGGGCGGGGCTACGGAGGTAGAGGGCGGGGTGACAGAGGCAGGGGGTGGGGCTACAGCAGCAGCGCGCTCTGTGAAAAAAGAAGAAGAATTAAGGTTTAGGCAGGATTTATTGCATTTGAAGAGGTTTTAGTTGGATTTGAAGAGGTTTTAGTTGGATTTGAACAGGTTTTAGTTAAATCTCACCTGTTTTTTTGTCCTGGGTCTCCTCTTCTCTCAGGTCAGGAGCCTCAGGTGAGTGGCCTCCTGCTGTGGTGATGTCATCAGTGATTACATCGTCTGTGATGACATCATCAGCGATGACATCACTGAGGCTGGGGAAGGAGGCGGAGTCAGTGGAGTGCAGTTCGTCGGAGGCGGTCATCGCGGAGCTCTCCTCTAAACACAGCTGCACCTCTAAGGGCAACAGACAAAAGAAATCATACAGAATGCTTCAAAAGGATCTGTGTCCAGCAACAATCTTTCAGAAGTGAATAAATCCTGAGCAGTAAACAGTAGAAGAAGAAGAGTGTTTCTAAACTTTAAACCCAGAGACAGCAGCAGTTTCCTTGATTTTAGTTCCTCACTCTTTCATGTCTCATGTCTGGGTTTAAGGCTGTGAGACCCCGCTCTGTCCAGTCGTTCTGGTACCTGACTCCGGAGGGCGCTCTGGGACCTGAATCTGTCCGAGCAGCGCTGACACCGCTCCTTCTTCTAGTGAGTGCGCTCTGTTTTCTGTTTCCTCCCCTTTTGTTTTGGCGGGAAGCGGACTCTCCGTCGCGGAAGCAACAGCCACATCGTCCCGGGGACGTTCAGCCGACACCTCAGCCATGATTGGACGCCCTCAGAGTTAAACCCCGCCCCTTCTATGTTTATATATTTTGGGGGGTTTCACAGATTTTGGGTTCCACGGAGACAAAGAGGGTCACATGGGGCAGAGCGGACCCAACATGGCCGACGCTGACTGTTTATGGAAATAAGGGTCTATCTGAGCATGACGCAGAGACGCCGACGGGAACAAGAGGATTCAGAAAACCTGGAGAAAACAAATAAAAGTCATTTCAGATTTATTTATTCTCCTCAAAACTACAAATGTAACAAAAACAGTCGATGCAGCTGTCAGTCAAACATTTTAATCAATGGTCAAATTGGTCTGATTTTAGAGGGATCTGACCGGGTTGAATGTAGATGTTAAGAAGTTTTATTTGGATTTGAACAGTTTTCAGTGGAACTTGAGAAGGTTTTAGTTGGATTTGAACAGGTTTTAATTGAATTTGAACTGGTTTTATTTGGATTTGAGCAGGTTTTAATTGGATTTGAGCAGGTTTTATTTGGATTTGAGCAGGTTTCTATCTGCTGCAGGGAATAAATCTGCTCTAAAAGAAAACGACAGAACCACATTTAATAAATATTCTGTCGCTTTAAAGAACGCTGTGTTTGTTTAAGTTAGTTCCTGTTTGAGCAAAGACTGAGGACAAACAGCGCATTGTTTAGACTCAAACAAAGAGATTTGTGACTGAATTATGAATAAATTAAAAGGAACAGTGCTTCACATGGTCCTTACAGCTGTTTCCTTCACAGTTTCCTGAAATACAGTAAAAAAAAACCCACACAAACTGTTCAGCTTTAAGCAGCTTTAACCCAACTGACGAGTAAGCGTTATCCTAGCTTTAGCCAAGTTAGCCTCTGTTTAAAGAAGAAACAAACAGCGGGGATTCGAAGAGAAAAAGGCCGGTAATAGGCACTATTTTCCCCGATGGAACCAGCCGAAACCCCCGGTACAAACCCGCGCGGCTTACCGACACGGCTCCGTGAAAACTGCGGTCCGTGAGAGCTGTTTACATTCCGCTCCGTCACCGACCAGAGGCCACGCCCACTACCGGAACTAGAACGTCACATCCGGAAAACGTTAAACTGCGCAAAAAGAGAAAATGGATCACAAAAAAAGGAGGAAAAAAATTAATAATAATAAACATTGTAGTTAAAAACATGTGTTATTATTGTTGTTTAAAATCTTAGACTGTACTTTTTAAACAAATACAGACTTATTGTTATGTTCCAATCCAACTGAAACCTGTTCAAATCCAGCTTGAACCTCAGTTAAAAAAAAAACCAAACCTCTCTTCAGCCTCAGTCACTGTTCAGGCTCAACTTATAACTGAGTTTAGCCCCAAATGAAGAGAAAGTCCCACAAGATGTCATTACACTCTCCATGTTTTGTTTTACTAAACTATTGTGTAGAAGGCCTTCTTCTCAACCTTTAAACCACTTAATTAAACCATAACTACACTAGAATCTCCACCAGGGGACGCTGTGCGAACGCCCCAGATCCATGTTCTCAGTAAAAGTTTCCTCTGTACTTTCCCTGACTTGGGTGCGGCTGCTGTGAATGAACAGAACCCAGTAACGACTCTCTGTGTGACTCTAGAAAGAACTGAGAACAAACAACATCATCGATCTGTTCTAAAACTGAGAGAGACTTAAACTGAGAGAAAAATGGCGACTGTCGAGACAGCAGTGAGTGACCTGAAGGAGCAGCTCCGATCAGACCTCCAGTCTCTCACAGAAAAGAGACAGAGCTACGAGAAACTGGAGAAAAGCTACGAGGAACTGCTCCGACACTCAGAGAAACAGGCGGTTTACTGCGAGCAGCAGATGGTAGCCCTGTTCGAGCGGCTGCACCGGTTCCTCAGGGAGGAGCAGGAGGCTGGTTTGGCAGCGCTGAGAGAGGAGCAGCGGCGCCAGGACCACAGCCTGAGCCCAGAGCTGGAGAACATCCGGGAGCAGCTGTCCTCTCTGTCCCAGAGCATCCACGCTGTGGAGCAGCAGCTGCAGAGAGACAGCACGGCTTTTCTCACACACTACAGCCTCACTCAGAGCCAGGCCCGGGCCTCACAGACCCAGGCCTCACAGACCCTCCCACGGCCGGGGTCAGGACTGTTGATAAACCAGGCCCGAGTCCTGGGAAACCTGGGCTTTAAAGTCTGGAGGAAGATGAGGAGCGTGGTCCAGTTCAGACCTGTGATCCTCGACCCAAACACTGCAAACGTTCGTCTCCATCTGTCTGAGGATCTGAGCAGTTTGAGACGAGGAGACACCCTTCAGCAGCTCCCTGACAATCCAGAGATTCAGTTATTACGCAGATGTCCTGGGCTCTGAGGGCTTCAGCTCTGGGACACACCGCTGGGACGTGGAGGTGGGGGACCATCCTTTCTGGAGCATCGGTGTGGCCCAAGAGTCCGTCGACAGAAAAGGAGAGATATACCATACACCTGAAGATGGATTCTGGTGTTTAGGGTTCTATAATGGAAAATATGACAACGGCTGTAATGAGTCAGTCTCAGTGAAGAGACGTCCTGAGAAGATACGGGTTCAGCTGGACTTCGACGGGGGACAGGTGTCCTTCTACGACGCTGACGACATGACTCACCTGTTCACTCACAAACACACTTTCACTGAGAAACTCTTCCCTTATTTTAATGTTGGGAAATCTGCCGAAGCTCAACCCAAAGAGATAAAGGTGTGTGAGGTTTATTAGTGTGAACGCTCTGCTGGGATTCTGTCAGGTTCAAAAGGCTTTTAAATACAACTACCAGATCAGAACAAACCAAATGTGGACACCTGCTGACGCTGAGAGACACAGTGGGAACAGAGGACTTTCTTGGACTGGTCTTACTCACCAATAGTTCTTTCACAGTCCTCAATGTAGAAGCATTTTTTTGGCCATATTTTTTCATGTTGGCTTTTCACTTTGATCTGTGTGATACCACTGCTCTAGCTGTTCTTCTGCTGTGGGACTAATACGTCTGTGGTTCAGTTGCTTTTTATTGACTTTTCTTCGTTTTTAATCCAGCCTCTTGTTTAGGCCGTCACCTGGAGCCTGATCTGTGTCAGGGTCAAAGGGTTTTATCTCCGACTCCAGAGTTGTATCTTTTTCTCTCTTTTGTCATAGACTCCTCTCGGTCAGAGTCATTGACGCTCGGCTCGTTCAAAACAGGTTATCATCCTTTTCTTCTTTTATTATCTCAGTTTTTAAAATGTTCTTGCATTTTTGTGTTTGTTCACAGTTTATTTTGTGGATAAGGGTGCCTTAAATTAACTTTTTGGTATTATTTTATTATGTTTAAGAACTTAATACTCTTTGATAAAAACCTGCATCTACAACCTTTCTAAATTTTACAATAGACCAAAAATCTTTCTTTCTGTCCGCTTCTCTTCCGTTAAAAATGAACATTATTAAAATAAGAACTTAATATTTGTCATCCCTCTTGTCTAAATTGAATTAATTTAAAACCATTAATGACACTCACCAAAAGTTCATGTAGAGAACACCTTTTAATATATGTGTTACTGTTGAAACATTTATTCATTCACTTGTTTTGATTTATTAATGGTGTGATTTTTATTTTTGATTTCAACTCCATTTTAATTTTCAATAAAGAATAAAACAACATGATGGAATATGTCTTAAATTTAAAACAGATGATTTTTTAAAAAGGTGTGGAGTCATTTTCCTGCAGAAAAGTACTACAACGTTAACACGAAAAACACAAACTTTGAACAGGTGTTAGCTGAATTTGAACAGGTTTTAGATTATTGAAACTTGAGCATCCGTGTGGCCAAGAGTCAGTAAACAGAAAAGGAAAGTGTCCTGCTTCACCCACATATGGAATCTGGTGTTTATGGCACCACGATGGAAAATACATCTGTAAAAATACAGCCTCAGTGAAGAGACATCCTGAGAAGATCTAGGTTCAGATGGACTTCGACGGGGGACAAGTGTCCCTCTATGACGCTGATCACATGACTAACCTGTTCACTCACAAACACACTTTCACTGAGAAACTCTTCCCTTATTTCTCTGTTGGAGAAGCTGCTGAAACTAAAACCAAAGACATAAAGGTGTGATCATTCTGCTGGGATTCTGTCAAGTTCAAGTTTCCTGGAGTTTCAGATCAAGGTAAGAGGACACACTAAATGAGCACAACAAACAATTGCACCAGAATAAATAATTTTAAACGTGTCTGTAACAAGGCTTTTAAACGTCTCTAAGTCTCTTAGATTTAAACTCATAGAGTAAATATTCTCTATGAAGCACACTTTCAAATTGAAACTGAATTAGTTCATTGTTTTAAATGTGAAGTGGTGAAAATCCTCTGAACTCCAGCAGATGGCAGCACCGTTAGCTGCTAATGCTAAAGCTAAAAACAAAAAAGCTAGCGTCTGTCCGACTAACGTTCCTCCGATTTATCTAATTTTAGGAATAAATTCCGCTCAGATATTTCCAGAACAGACTTCATGTCGTTGTTTTATGTGTTCATAAAAAAATAGAAGCGACGCAAAAGTACTAGATGAACGCTGTTTTACTCTTAAACGGAACCGGAAGTGTGACGGGAAACGGAAGTTAAAGACACTGGTTTCAAAATGGCGGCGTAAACAGAAGTTTTGTGACAGTGGTCTCGAGTTAACGTTTAAGAGTAGGTTTTATTAATTTATCACAATCGGAAACTTATCTGGAAACTATTGGAATGTCTTTTTGAGCATTTTTTTTCGTTTGGTTTAACGCTTTTTTTGAGTCAAAGACTGAAGAGGAGGTTGTTTTGTATTTTCTTTTGGATCTGAAGCTGCGTAAAACCAGGGTCTGAAGCTGGACTAACCCAGGACCAAACCAGGACTAAACGGGTCTAAAGCTGGTGTGTCTTAGTAAAATGTGTAAAGTTCCAGCGAAGCTGAGAGAGTTGGTGAAGCAGAGACTGGCTGCGGCTGCGGAGGAGATCTTTGAGCTCTTGGAGAGAACCATCACAGAATATGAAGAGGAACTGAAATACAGGCGACAGGGGGCGCTCTTCTCCTCGGGTGTGTGCTCTTTCATCTTTATCACACACTTTATTAAACTCTCAGAAACCAGTGAGTCTGTGTTCCTGGAGAGGGTTAGGTGATGAATATATTCCTATTCTATTTCTATTACTTTTATTAATTGTAAGCTAATCTGGTTTAAATATGTGTAATAATGTAAAGATGGTCTATAAAAGTCTAAAGGACTAAAAATCCATTCTGATCCATTGTATAAATAAAATTATAGTTATCCAACTCTATGTTTGATTTTCTTTTGTTTCACTACACTCTTGTGTTTTTTTCAAATCCAACCCAGACCTGCTCAAATCCAACTAAAACCTGTTCAGACCAAGCCTCTGTTTGAGGAGGTGAGTGGATATTACAGAAGTGTGGTCTTTGGCTAAAACAGCTGTGATTCTCTGTTTACTCCAACAGAGAGTCCTCCATCAGTGAGGAGTGTGTCTGCGGGGGCCTCAGAGCGGGGTCCGTCTGCGGGAGCCTCAGAGCGGGGGCCGTCTGCGGGGGCCTCAGAGCGGGGGCCGTCTGCGGGGGCCTCAGAGCGGGGACCCAGTCTTCTCCAGGAACTAGAGCCCCCCCACATTAAGGAGGAACAGGATGAAGACATGTTACACTGTGACATCATCACGTCACACCTCTGCAGCATCAAGAGAGAGGACCACCTCTCAGGTAAAACATGGCCTTAATGCAATTAAAACCTGTTCTAGTCCCATTAAAACCTGCTCAGAGCCAGTTGTGTGTGTTTCAGGGTTTCAAGAGGTGAGTGGTGTCTCTGTGAAGAGTGAAGAAGAGGAGGCTCGGGAGACACACACAGAAGACGAATGGACACCAGCGGTTCACCACAACTCTGACCGGGACCCCAGACCCGACCCCAGACCGGACCCCAGCCTCAGACCTGACCCAGACCAGACTCCAGCTTCAGTCCCTCGGTCCAGAGACACGCTCTGTCCCGACTCCGAGAGGAAGAACAGACGGATCCGAAATCTGATCAAGTGCCACGTGTGTCCGAGCTGCGGCAAAGCGTTTCCGGCGAACTCGATGCTGGAGCGGCACATGAGGGTCCACACCGGGGAGCGGCCCTTCAGCTGCTCCGTCTGCGGCAAGAGCTTCTCTCAGAAGGGCAACCTCCAGAGTCACATGATCGTTCACACCGGAGAGAGTCCCTTCTGCTGCTCGCTCTGTGGCAAATCTGTGAAAACCAGCCGCAACCTGAGACTGCACATGTCCAGACACCAGAGGAAACTCACGCTGGTCACGTGACCCCAACGTGACCCCAACATGACCCCAACATGACCCCAACACTACCCCATAAGGCAGGACCAGACACCAGAGGAAACTCACACTGATCACGTGACCCCAACGTCAAATCCAACTAAAACCTGTTCAGATCCATCTGAAACCTCTATAACTGAATCAGAGCCCTCTGTGAGCGGTCTGTGATATAAATACGTTTGTATTTTACCTGTTTTTACAGATTGTATAAATTTGTCATTTTTCTATGAAATATTGTTTCATATTTTTTGTAATGTGACATATTAAACAGTTGTATGTTTTATGTGTAACTCACCAAAATAAAAGCTTTAAACTAAAACGTCTTTGAGCCTGTTTTTCATCAGCAGTAGAGTTAATGAAATGGTCAAAGTGCAGATCCACACCTTACATAAATGTCCTAAACCTTCAGCACAGTCAGCTGAGAAACGGGTCAAAGGTAAAACCCACATTCAAAACACGTTTTCCTGTGGTTCTCAATGTGTTAATGTTAACTTCAGTTCAATTCTAAAGCGTCTGCGGATTCATTTATTGGAAACAACACAAAAATCTGTGTCTGAACAGCTAGTAGTGAATGTGTGATGGAGTTAAGTTACAGCTGCAGCTCTGCGCTCAATGCCATTATTTGTGCCCAACAACTTTATTTTATGTTTACACAATTTACCTTTAAATAAAATAAAACACATAAAACATTATCTCCAAAGCTGGTGTCTGTGGAGATTAGCTCTGTTTTAGCTCACAGTCGGATCATTTTCTTGCAAAGAGAACATTGGTGGTATTTTTCTGTGAAGGCGAACCGGAAATGGTAGCGGAAGTGGAACTACGAAAGCGGACGTTTCAAAATGGCGCCGTAAAACAGAATATTTCAACAGAAACCGGTTAAAACGCGAAATATTCCAACGAAAAAAACATAAAAGAGTTGAATTAAGCCACGAACCGGATCTGGACTTTGGAAATTGACTTTCTTTATGCGATTAGAGGGATTAGTTTTAACTGTCGAACAAATAAAACTGGACGTAAGTTTGCGGCGCTGGCTTTGACGGACTGCTGTGGGTTTAAACCAGGTCTAAATCAGGTCTAAATCAGGTCTAAACCAGGTCTAGACCAACACTAAACCAGCTCTAAACCAGGTCTGGTCCGGGTCTGGTGTGTCTCAGTAAAATGTGTAAAGTTCCAGTGAAGCTGAGAGAGTTGGTGAAGCAGAGACTGGCTGCGGCTGCGGAGGAGATCTTTGAGCTTTTGGAGAGAACCATCACAGAATATGAAGAACTGAATCAGAGGAAACAGAACTCACAGCAGACTGTCTACGCCACAGGTTTGTGCTCTGTTTTACTATGTTTTATAGGTAATGACATATGCTGTTAAAAAGTCTTTTTGGTCAAAATAGTGATACACCTCAGTAAACCATCAATAAAATTCTTTCTTCAGGACAATCCATGTAAAGCCTGAACTGACGCGTGGACATTTGTTTCAAGAGACAAAATAAATCTGAAGGTCATTTAAACAGTTAAATCTCAACACAGACTGGTGTTTTTATATTACATTTAACATAATATAGATGTTTTCTGACTTTTTTTCTGTTAAATGTGAAAGTAACAAACAGACGTGACGTATTAACCACATTTCCGTGAACAGAAGCAGTAAAATATGATTCAGGCGTGTCCTGAGGGTCCCAGGTTTGTTCACATGCTCAGTTCATGTCTTATGTGACTGATGTGTTGCAGTTGTTCCTGACGCTGAGACTCCAGTCCCTGCAGCTGTTCAGACCTTTAACGGTGAGGAAAAAAAAGAGGCTCTTCAGATATTTTTTTTAGATCAAGAACGACTTTAATGATTTCAAACTGAACTTGGGTAATTTGTGGAGTAGTTTCATGTTACGACTAAAAATGTATTTTGTGTTTTTTTGCAGTTGTTTTAGACGCAGCTCATGTTTTTGAAGAGAATCTGGAGCCAGAACGAGTTCAGATCATTAACGGTGAGACTTCATTGAAACCACACTTTTTTTTTTACATTTTCATAGAATTTCTTGTATTTTTTCAGCTGTGGAGACGGTGAAGGAGGAGCAGCTTCAGTGCAGCACCGACGCGCCGCTCGTTAAAGAAGAAGAACACAGCGTTTTAATCAGCTCCGTGGTTTCGTTCAGCGCCGTCAAAGAGGAACAGAGCGAGATCCCTACATTTTCTCTGGATTTATTAAAACAAGAAGAAATCAAGGACGAACAAAACCCGATAGCGCTTCCTCAAATCAACCCAGAGCCTGCAAGAACCAACTTTAACAAAAACAGAGACAAGGAGGAGTGTGACAACTGGGAATTCGAGGGACTGTCGGAACAGACGGAAAACTCATCGGAAGAAGAGCTGTCCCCGCCGAAGAAAAAGCCGACGTTAAAGGATGTATCGCATCGAACGGAAAGAGCTACGGTTTCAAACGACGTCTCTTGTGAAGCAGCGAGCTCAGACGACAAGACTGAGAACTCATCCGATGTTAGCGAAAATGAAGATAAGACCGGGGAAAATTCAAATCAAAATCATGAAGAAAACCGAGAAGTTCCCGCTGACGTAATCCGATTCCAAATAGTGAGCAACCACACGATACGAACGCTAAATTTCAAAGTGGAGAAAGGAAACAAAATGGCTGTCTCTTCTGGGAAGGTTTGCCAAAAGAGAAAACGTAAAAGACGAAGGAGGAAAAGAGATAAAACTGTGGAAAACGGTCAGAGTGAGAGCGATTCCGGAGTTAAAGAAACGTCCCACGGCTGCTCAGCGTGCGACAGAACGTTCGATTCGTTACAGAAGCTAAAGGCGCACGTGAGAGCTCACAAAGCAGAAACTCTGAGCTGTTCAGTTTGTGAAAAGAAATTTAAAGCAAAGCTGTTTCTGAATCGACACATGAAAATTCACAAAGCACCAGCAGCGACGGCAAAGAAGAGGACTTCAGACGATAAAATTAACACAAAATGGACGTTAGCTGCGAAAAAACACGATGAGACGGACACCGATAAAACAAAAGACTCTTCGGATGAAACTTAATGAAGAATGAAGCATTTATTTTACTGCTTTACATTTCTTTATTTGTGAATTTCTGGATGTTTAATGAGATTTGAATGTGATTCCATCTTTTCTGTTGTCTCTCTACTCCCCCTAGTGGACACTTTAGGTGCTCTTTTGCTTTTATAATACAAACAATACAATGTTATATTCAAAACATAATAAAATTGCAGGTAAATACAAAAAAGGAAAGTAAAAAACTGATTTGGCTTCAGATGTTGTATTATAAGTTGGATTAACATAAAACTAATTTTCACTGATTTCATTGGCTCTGCTCATCTGTTCATCTTTTAATGAAGCTGAACTCAGGAAGAAATTCTTTCATTTCACAAACTGTCTTTTGTGCTCTTCTTTTTTCCGCAGTGTTTTGTTTCTGTTGAGAACTTGAGCTCCAGCCTCTTTTTTTCTCAGATTTATTCAGGATTTCAGATTTTTTATTTTTATTTTGAGCAACAAAAACCTTTTATGAACTTATGAACATTCATCCATTTACTCTAATCAATCCAAATCCAACTAAAACCAATTTAAATCCATCTAAAACCAATCAAATCTAACTAAAACCTGTTCAAATCCAACTAACCTTTGGTCTGAGGCCTTTCAGGTGTTCAGTTTGTCTGACGGTTTAAACTACACACTTTGTTCAGTCTCATTGTAGGAGTAAGACGGTAAGGCTTTACTAAATGCTCTGAAATTTAACTTTTTAATTTATTAAAATGTTAAATTCACAATAAAAAGTGATTAAAAAATGCCACAGATTTGAATTTTGCGAAGGCTTTGCGGTGTGACCTGAATAATGTCAAGTTTAACAAACAATGAATTAAACCAAATATTTGGTTATTTTCGCATGGGTCTCATTGAAGAGAATGAAATGGTGGCTCAATAATTGAATAAAAACCTGTTTTAAGTTTTTAATACAGTATTTCAGGTTTATTTGAGCTTTAATTTGGGCTTTTGTACTTTATCCGAGCAGCATATATTTTCAGCTTATATCGTTTCAGGTATTTTAACCTTGCAGACTTTTTATTGACCTTAAACAAACAACATTTTAAATAATCAACCCAAAAAGGAATAGGCAGAAGCAAAGGCTATTTTATTTTTGCCCATTATTCTGAAAAATATTTAAAAGTATTCTAATGATCTGGGGAAAAAAACAGACAGCTCAGCTTTTGTCATTAAAAATGTCAGTAAAAATGGTCTGAGTCAAAGTTTTTTAAACCAAATCAAAAGTTTTTGGTCAAATTAGAAATTTCTAGAAATAATGAAGAAATGAGACAGAGGCCAGTTTGTGTCGTCCTTTATTCGAGCGGTGAGTATGAAAATAGATTACATTGATCTGCGTTTCTCTGCCTCAAAAACAAACGAAGAACAGACGACGAACAGAAAACAAAAGGTGCGTCTCACTCCAAATAAATCCACTTAGGTTTATTTCATCTTTAATTATTGTCATTGTTAAAGTGCAAAACAACATCAAAAAACAAGCGCCTTTTTCTGTAACATTTTTGTACAATATTAAAAACAGACGTCACAAAAACATGCAGGAAATAAACACATCTCATCAACGACGAGAATAAACGCTGTACAACATCAAAATAAAAGGACCATAATGACCTCTGAGCCTCTTTGGCGACATTTGGAAAAATAATGGATAAAAATGACTGGTTTTCATCAAACCGCACCACTTTTCTACTTTTCATATAATATTGGACCAATGATTTTAATAATAGATTAATGTCTAGAAATTTTAAGAAATGTGCATAACGTAGTTTCCTTAAATGTCACCAAAGAGAGTTTCAGTAGAAAACGACTCATAAAAACAGGACAGAAACCATTATTTTCAATGAGATGCTTTAGCCCCGCCCACTTCTCTCATTGGACCAAATAGATTACTTAATTTTACAATTTTATAAGTTTAGGCTCAAGGCTATCTAACTCAAAATTCAAATCGGTTTTAGTGATCATTTTATTCATTTATTATTATTATTTAGATAATTTCACTTTTTATGTGACATTTGTCGCAGTACCAGGAGTGTCCACTGGGAAACATCTGTCCAGTTTTTACAATAGTTACAAACAAAATGGCGGCTTCAAAAACAACTGCAAAGAAGGAAGGAAAGGAGGAAGGAGAGAAGGAAAGGAGGAAGGAGAGAAGGAAAGGAGGAAGGAGAGAAGGAAGGAAAGACCCGGACTCCGATCCATTTCTGTCTTTGACCCGTTTCTTTTAGTTTCACAGTGATTCACACAAACGTCTGCCTCCATCTGTCGCTAAGAATCATGGGTAATGTAGTACCAGTCTAGTCTTGGTTCAGTCCTGGTCTTTAGTCCTGAAGTCTTGGTTTGGTTCTGGTCTAGATCTAGTTTGGGTTTAATTCAGTCCTGGTTTAGTTCCAGTTTAGACTTGGTTTTGAAACTCAACTAAAACCTGTTCAGATCCAATTAAACCAAATCAAATCTGGACTTAGTCCTGATATAGTGCTAGTTTTGCCCTTATTTAGTGAAAGTTTAGTCCTGGTCTAGTCCCAGTTCTTAGACCTTGTTTAGTCCTGGTCTAGTCCCAGTTCTTAGACCTGGTTTAGTCCTGGTCTAGTCCCAGGTCTTAGACCTTGTTTAGTCCTGGTCTAGTCCCAGGTCTTAGACCTTGTTTAGTCCTGGTCTAGTCCCAGTTCTTAGACCTTGTTTAGTCCTGGTCTAGTCCCAGTTCTTAGACCTTGTTTAGTCCTGGTCTAGTCCCAGTTCTTAGACCTTGTTTAGTCCTGGTCTAGTTCCAGGTCTTAGACCTTGTTTAGTCCTGGTCTAGTCCCAGTTCTTAGACCTTGTTTAGTCCTGGTCTAGTCCCAGTTCTTAGACCTTGTTTAGTCCTGGTCTAGTCCCAGTTCTTAGACCTTGTTTAGTCCTGGTCTAGTCCCAGTTCTTAGACCTTGTTTAGTCCTGGTCTAGTCCCAGTTCTTAGACCTTGTTTAGTCCTGGTCTAGTCCCAGTTCTTAGACCTTGTTTAGTCCTGGTCTAGTCCCAGGTCTTAGACCTTGTTTAGTCCTGGTCTAGTCCCAGGTCTTAGACCTTGTTTAGTCCTGGTCTAGTCCCAGTTCTTAGACCTTGTTTAGTCCTGGTCTAGTCCCAGTTCTTAGACCTTGTTTAGTCCTGGTCTAGTGCTGATATAATCCTTCAAAATAAAACATAGCCCTAAATCATTCCAGCTCTGACTCACTTCACTTTTAAAATCTCTTTTAATCATTTTTTAAAAACTCACTGAAATCTCAAACTTAAATTCTGACAAAACTGAAAAATGTGATTTTTTTGCCATTGTTTGGTTTAGATCGAGCTTAAAGCAGAAATTAGTCAGATACAGTATTATTTAAAACATATCACGACAAACTATTAACACAAACAGGGGACTTAAAAAACAGTGCAACTTTTACCATTTTCAACAAAAATCTGCAGAATTTGAAATATTACTGCTTTTAAAAAAAAAGTATCAGGGAATATTGGAATAAGTGACATTTAATTTATTACAGTCGAAGAGTCTTAAATTGACATCTTAAAAAAGAAATTGATAAATAAAACAATGAGTAAAAAATAGAATTTAACTGTTGGTAGAAATCAGTAAAAAATAAAAATAAAAATTTGTCCACCAACGTCAAAGATGAAAACTGTAATAAGCAAATTGGTGTTAACATTATAAAAGTTTAAATCCAACTTAAACCTGTTAAAACCAAGTAAACCTGTTCAAAACCTAAAATGTTGATACCAAATTGATGATCCAAATGTGGATTGTGTGATTTGAGGATTAATTAGTGCAAAGGGCTCATGGGAATAAATAAAATAAATACAAGAAACATTTAAATAAACAGAAAGCACCAAAACTTCTGGCGTTATTATTTTTACTGCATTGAACTTGTGCTTTGCTCTTTTGGCCTGAGCTCACAGAGTTTTCCTCCTTACTTTATGCATTTTTTAAATTCAGAATTCAACATTGGCAAGTATTTTATTTTCAGAAAAGTCTCAGCTGTTTAGATTTACTTTAAAAAGGGCACGGGATAAAAGCTTTTGTCTGATTCATGACACAGAGGTGTTTTAGGGCCACACTTTTTAAAAATTCAAATGAAAATGAATCTATCGATAGAAAACCTCCTCAACTCAAACTGTAAAACAGCCCAGATAAAACCTGTTCAAATCCAACTAAAACCTGTTCAAATCCAACTAAAACCTGTTTAAGTCTAACTAAAACCTGTTCAAATCCAACTAAAACCTGTTTAAGTCTAACTAAAACCTGTTCAAATCCAACTAAAACCTGTTCAAATCCAACTAAAACCTGTTCAAATCCAACTAAAACCTGTTTAAGTCTAACTAAAACCTGTTCAAATCCAACTAAAACCTGTTTAAGTCTAACTAAAACCTGTTCAAATCCAACTAAAACCTGTTCAAATCCAACTAAAACCTGTTCAAATCCAACTAAAACCTGTTCAAATCCAACTAAAACCTGTTTAAATCCAACAAAACCTGTTCAAATCCAACTAAAACCTGTTTAAGTCTAACTAAAACCTGTTCAAATCCAACTAAAACCTGTTCAAATCCAACTAAAACCTGTTCAAATCCAACTAAAACCTGTTTAAATCCAACAAAACCTGTTCAAATCCAACTAAAACCTGTTTAAGTCTAACTAAAACTTGTTCAAATCCAACTAAAACCTGTTCAAATCCAACTAAAACCTGTTTAAATCCAACAAAACCTGTTCAAATCCAACTAAAACCTGTTTAAGTCTAACTAAAACCTGTTTAAATCCAACTAAAACCTGTTTAAGTCTAACTAAAACCTGTTCAAATCCAACTAAAACCTGTTCAAATCCAACTAAAACCTGTTCAAGTCCAACAAAACCTGTTCAAATCCAACTAAAACCTGTTTAAGTCTAACTAAAACCTGTTCAAATCCAACTAAAACCTGTTTAAGTCTAACTAAAACCTGTTCAAATCCAACTAAATCCCATTCAAATCCAACTAAAACCTGTGCAAGTCTAACTAAAACCTGTTTAAAATCCGAATAAAACCTGTTCAGATTCATTTAAAACCTCTTTAAATCTATTTATTTTTAATTTTCTTTTGTTAATGTGGCCTTAAAACACCTTTGTAAAGTATAAATTACATTTTACATTGAAATGCAGTGAAAGTAGATAAACTTTTCTTGTTTAAATTTACGTTTAGGTAAAAATCATTCCCTCTTTTCACAAATAGAACATTTAACTCTTCACAAACTCACTCAGATCTGTTCAGAACAGACTCGAACCTCGCTTTTATTGCCTTTTCTCTCGAAGTGAACCACAGCCATTTCCAGAGGTCGTCATCGTTTTTTACACAAAGAGAGACTTTTATAAAGACTCTCGACAAAAACCCGTACCGTCTCCGTGAAAACCGAACAAAACCAGTTCCCTCTGAGTCTTTAATGAAGTTCAGGAACAAAACAGAGAAACACAAAAGTCAGTTCTGCTCATCACTTCCTCAGTTTCAATCATTAACATTGAGGTTTATAATAAAATCTGTCTTTGTAAACAGATGATTTGTGGAAATTTTTACCAAAAAAACTGTAAAAGACAGTTTAAAAATAAATGATAAAAGCTGTTTAGTGCTGCTTTGATTGTATTGTGGGGGATAAAATAATGAAATAAAAAACAATCCAACATCAACTTTAGAGAATTCTGATTGGTTCAAACAGCTGTCACTCATTTACATCTTTGTTTACAGTCGACGGGACGTTTCAGAAAAATTTAAATATCATCCGTAAAGTGATATTTTGCCGCAGCATTTCCTGAAAAGCAGAAATTAGTGATGAGCAGAACTGTGACCGACAAAGTGATAACTTAAAAAACTCCACAGAAAAAAGGAAAGAAAAAACAAGCAGCATCCAGCTTCATTTTTCCTCAAACTTTGACGTTATCTTCAGTCGAGTTAGGATTTCCACCGACGCTGAGGTTTTTTTTGGAAGAATTACTTTAAACATGTTCTTTCTTTCACTCAAAAAGCAAAAAAAAGAAGAAAAAAACGGCTGCCATTTTCTCACTCGATTCGAATTTCTGAGGTTTAAATGTGAGCTAAAGGCAGAGTCTAAAATCACTCACATCCTGGATTTTTTGAGGCAAACAGAGCATTTTTCTCTTTTTATTTATCAAAGCCTGCCTCAAATTTATGGAATTTACTGAATTTTCAAAAAAACAAGGCTTTAGCACATTTCTCAAGTTTTTTTAAAACATTACAAATTTCATAACTGGACCAAATGGACAGTGATTTCAAACTTGCCTTTAGCTAAAACCACGTCTAAAAACCAGAAGACGACCAAGTTCACAGAAAAACTCGTTTTTTTCCTGTAACATAAAGTGTTGCTAAAGTTAGCGTATGTCGCGTTTCTTCTCGGTTTCCTCTTCTTTTTTAACCACGACCGACACCGAGCTCGACGACGGCAGACTCACTTCCACCGGCGTTAGCGTTATCTCCACCTCGCCTCTCTCCGGATGCACCGTCGTCGTGGCCGTTGTCGTTAGGGGCAGAACTTGAGGTGGAACGGCGCTAACGGTATTCAAAGGTGCAGCTAACGCGGTCGTAACCGTATTGTTGTTGGCGTTGCTCGGTCGCGGTGCTTTCTGAATCACCTCCACCATTTGACTCGACTGCGCCAGCTCCCAGTTGGGGTTTTGCAGCAGCAGGACGGGCCTCGACGACGGTTGGTGCGGGTGGTGTTTGTCGGCGTCCATCGCTAACGGAGCACCTAGCATCACGCTTCCTCTCGACTCCGGAGCTAAGTGGCTAAAAACTAGCGCCTGGTCCTGGATGACGAGCTCCACGACGTTTGACGAAGTAGCGGCGGCGGGGTTAGCGGACGTGGCTTTCTGGATGACCCCGCCCGTTACCGAGGTGATGATCGGGGGCGGGGCCTGAGGAGGAAGTGCGGAGGGAAGTTGGGGAACGGTAGAAGCAGCCTGAGTTTCCTCCGGTCGTGGTTTTCGGGGCCGTCCTCGTTTACGTTTAACAGGAAGAGGAGCGCTAACAGCGGTCGGCGCCGTGTTTTCGAGCCGTCTTTTGGCTTTTTGTACGACGGAAGTTTGCGAAGAAGACGTCGAGGCCGAAGAAGAAGAACAGACTTGTTGCGTGGAGCCGGCGGTGTTGGTCTGAGGAGCCGCGAGCTTCTCCGTTCGGTCGTAAGATAAGCAGCTCTGGGGCAGGATCATCACCGGGACCGGAGCGCCCTGCTGTTGGGGGAGCGTCGCCATGGCGATGACTTTGACCCCGCCCCCCGCGCCGGTGGAGGTGGCGGCGCCGCCGGCGGTGTTAGCGGCGGCCGCAGAAGCCCCGCCCACTGCCCCCGAGCCGTCTTTAGGAGCGAGAGACGGAGGGGACGAGCGAACGGACAGTTTGTCCGGGATCGAGCTGCGAGGAAGGATCGTGGGCAGCTTCTTCATAAACGCCTCCACCTGCAAAATACAGCCAAAACCTGTTCAAAACCAGCTGGAACCAGCCCAGAACCGGAGAAAACCTGTTCAAAACCACCTGGAACCAGCCCAGAACCGGAGAAAACCTGTTCAAAACCACCTGGAACCAGCCCAGAACCGGAGAAAACCTGTTCAAAACCAGCTGGAACCAGCCCAGAACCAGAGAAAACCTGTTCAAAACCAGCTGGAACCAGCCCAGAACTGGAGAAAACCTGTTCAAAACCACCTGGAACCAGCCCAGAACCGGAGAAAACCTGTTTAAAACCACCTGGAACCTGCTCAAAACCAGATAAAACCTGTTCAAAACCAAGTAGAACTTGCCCAGAACCAGATACAACCTATTCAAAACCAGATAAAACCTTTTCGAAACCAGATTAAACCTGTTCAAAACCACGTAGAACCTGCTCAGAACCAGATCAAACCTGCTCAAAACCAGATAAAACCTGTTCAAAACCACGTACAACCTGCTTAGAACCAGAGAAAACCTGTTCAAAACCACATAGAACCTGCGCAGAACCAGAGAAAACCTGTTCAAACCAAGTAGAACCTGCTCAGAACCAGATAAAACCTGTTTAAAACCAAGTAGAACCTGCCCAGAACCAGATAAAACTTGTTCAAAACGTGATAAAACCTGTTCAAAACCACCTGGAACCTACTCAAAACCAGATAAAACCTGTTCAAAATCACCTGGTACCTGCTCAGAAATAGATAAAAATCTGTTCAAAACCAAGCAGAACCTGCTCAGAACCAGAAAAAACCTGTTCAAAACCACCTGAAACCTGCCTAAAACCGGATAAAACCTGCTCAAAACCAAGTAGAACCTGCCCAGAACCAGATAAAACCTGTTCAAAACGAGATAAAACCTGTTCAAAACCATCTGGAACCTACTCAAAACCAGATAAAACCTGTTCAAAACCACCTGCAGTCGAAGCTAAGTGTGTAGTGTGTTAATGTATTTCCAGTAGTCACCTGTAGACGGCGCCCTACAGCCGGACGCAGTGAGGAGGGACTGGGCTGAGTCTCTACAGCGGCTTTAAGTCTGTCTCCAGACTTTAACGAAGACGAGACGCAGGAGTCGCCAGTGTCTTTCTTCAAAAACAAAACAGGAAACAGTGATGACTAACAGGAAGTAAAATGATTTCATAAATAATTTTTAGGACTTCAGGAAGTGCCAGGGTCATGTGATCAGTGATGTCACCTTCTGCTCCGAGGATCCGTCTGCGTCAGGTTTAGAAACTGGAGTCTTCTTTATCACTTTGTATGGTTTGGCAGGACCTCCTGAAGAACAGACAAAAAACAGGTTTTAACCAGGTCTGAACCAGGTCTAAACCAGATCTGAACCAGATCTGACCCAGGTCTGAACAAGGACTGCGCCAAGACTAAATACAGGTCTTAACCACATGTGAACCTTAACTAAAACAACTAAACCAACTATAACCCTGGTCTAACCTGGTCTAACCCTGGTCTAACCCGGTCTAACCCTGTCTAACCCTGCTCTAACCCACTCTAACCAGTTCTAACCCTGGTCTAACCCTGGTCTAACCCGGTCTAACCCAGTCTAACCCTGGTCTAACTCTGGTCTAACCCTGGTCTAACCCTAGTCTAACTCTGGTCTAACCCTGCTCTAACCTGGTCTAACCCTGCTCTAACCTGGTCTAACCCTGCTCTAACCCTGCTCTAACCCGGTCTAACCCACTCTAACCCTGCTCTAACCCGGTCTATCCCGGTCTAACCTGCGAGCGCGGCGCTGCAGACCAGCTCGGCCTGGGAGCAGCGGGGGTTGACGATGTGTTCCTGGATCAGGTACCGAGCGATCTCCACCACGGTGTCGAACGAGCGCTTCAGGATCTTCTGAGCCCAGTCACAGATCAGCTCACAGGCCGCCTCCGTCACCTCCTGTCGGTAGGTCTGCACCAGCTCCGTCAGCTCCGCCTGAAACCCACAGAGACCAGAGTTAGACCGGGCTGCACCACCTCCTGTCGGTAGGTCTGCACCAGCTCCGTCAGCTCCGCCTGAAACCCACAGAGACCAGAGTTAGACCGGGCTGCACCACCTCCTGTCGGTAGGTCTGCACCAGCTCCGTCAGCTCCGCCTGAAACCCACAGAGACCAAGACCAGGATCAGGACCAAGATCAAGACCAGCTGAAGGTCGTACCCCAAAAACGGTGCTGTTTTCTGGGTCAAGTTTGTGTATAATCTCCTTCAAACCTCCAGAATGTGGGAGGACTCTGGCAAAGTTTGTACCCAGAAACAGAGCGCCTTTCCAGGGCAGATTCTGAGCATGAACCCCCTTCAGATCATGGAACTCCGGTGCTTTGTGTAAGTAGATCCCAGCAGCTAAAGCTCTTACCGGGTCGTTCTTCAGGTCGAGGTTCGGCAGAAGAGGCATGTTCAGGACAGTCTTCCTCCTGATTCCGCTGTAACAGTACGTGTCCAAACGTTAAGGAACAGAACCAGGGACAGGAGCATTAACTTCATTCCACTTTGTATTTAGCACAGTGTTAGTGTTTCCCTGTGAGTAAAGTAAGAGTGAAGTAAAAGTGAAGTAAGAATGAAGTGAGAGTGAAGTAAGAGTAAAGTGAGAGTGAAGTGAGAGTGAAGTAAGAGTAAAGTAAGAGTAAAGTAAGAGTGAAGTAAGAATGAAGTGAGAGTGAAGTAAGAGTAAAGTGAGAGTGAAGTGAGAGTGAAGTAAGAGTAAAGTGAGAGTGAAGTGAGAGTAAAGTGAGAGTGAAGTGAGAGTGAAGTGAGAGTAAAGTGAGAGTGAAGTGAGAGTGAAGTAAGAGTAAAGTGAGAGTGAAGTAAGAGTAAAGTAAGAGTAAAGTAAGAGTGAATTAAAGTGAAGTGAGAGTGAAGTAAGAGTAAAGTAAGAGTGAAGTGAGAGTGAAGTAAGAGTAAAGTGAGAGTGAAGTGAGAGTGAAGTAAGAGTAAAGTGAGAGTGAAGTGAGAGTGAAGTAAGAGTGAAGTGAGAGTGAAGTGAGAGTAAAGTGAGAGTGAAGTGAGAGTGAAGTGAGAGTGAAGTAAGAGTAAAGTGAGAGTGAAGTGAGAGTGAAGTGAGAGTGAAGTGAGAGTAAAGTGAGAGTGAAGTGAGAGTGAAGTGAGAGTAAAGTGAGAGTGAAGTGAGAGTGAAGTAAGAGTGAAGTGAGAGTGAAGTAAGAGTAAAGTGAGAGTGAAGTAAGAGTAAAGTGAGAGTGAAGTGAGAGTGAAGTAAGAGTGAAGTGAGAGTGAAGTAAGAGTAAAGTGAGAGTGAAGTAAGAGTAAAGTGAGAGTGAAGTGAGAGTGAAGTAAGAGTGAAGTGAGAGTGAAGTAAGAGTAAAGTGAGAGTGAAGTGAGAGTAAAGTGAGAGTAAAGTGAGAGTGAAGTAAGAGTGAAGTGAGAGTGAAGTAAGAGTAAAGTGAGAGTGAAGTAAGAGTAAAGTGAGAGTGAAGTGAGAGTGAAGTAAGAGTGAAGTGAGAGTGAAGTGAGAGTGAAGTGAGAGTGAAGTAAGAGTGAAGTGAGAGTGAAGTAAGAGTAAAGTGAGAGTGAAGTGAGAGTGAAGTAAGAGTGAAGTGAGAGTGAAGTGAGAGTGAAGTAAGAGTAAAGTGAGAGTGAAGTGAGAGTGAAGTAAGAGTAAAGTAAGAGTGAAGTAAGAGTGAAGTGAGAGTGAAGTAAGAGTAAAGTGAGAGTAAAGTAAGAGTAAAGTAAGAGTGAAGTAAGAGTGAAGTGAGAGTGAAGTGAGAGTGAAGTAAGAGTAAAGTGAGAGTGAAGTAAGAGTAAAGTGAGAGTGAAGTAAGAGTGAAGTAAGAGTGAAGTAAGAGTGAAGTGAGAGTGAAGTAAGAGTAAAGTGAGAGTGAAGTGAGAGTGAAGTGAGAGTGAAGTGAGAGTGAAGTAAGAGTGAAGTGAGAGTGAAGTGAGAGTGAAGTGAGAGTGAAGTGAGAGTGAAGTGAGAGTAAAGTGAGAGTGAAGTGAGAGTGAAGTGAGAGTAAAGTGAGAGTGAAGTGAGAGTGAAGTGAGAATGAAGTAAGAGTAAAGTGAGAGTGAAGTGAGAGTGAAATGAGAGTGAAGTAAGAGTGAAGTGAGAGTGAAGTAAGAGTAAAGTGAGAGTGAAGTAAGAGTAAAGTGAGAGTGAAGTGAGAGTGAAGTAAGAGTGAAGTGAGAGTGAAGTGAGAGTGAAGTAAGAGTGAAGTGAGAGTGAAGTAAGAGTAAAGTGAGAGTGAAGTGAGAGTGAAGTGAGAGTGAAGTGAGAGTGAAGTAAGAGTAAAGTGAGAGTGAAGTGAGAGTGAAGTGAGAGTGAAGTGAGAGTGAAGTAAGAGTAAAGTGAGAGTGAAGTGAGAGTGCAGTAAGAGTGAAGTGAGAGTGAAGTAAGAGTAAAGTGAGAGTGAAGTGAGAGTGAAGTGAGAGTGAAGTGAGAGTGAAGTAAGAGTAAAGTGAGAGTGAAGTGAGAGTGAAGTAAGAGTAAAGTGAGAGTGAAGTGAGAGTGAAGTGAGAGTGAAGTAAGAGTAAAGTGAGAGTAAAGTAAGAGTGAAGTAAGAGTGAAGTAAGAGTAAAGTAAGAGTGAAGTGAGAGTGAAGTGAGAGTGAAGTGGTTAAAGGATATTTGGACTGCCCTCTTCCTCCGAGGCGTCGAGCTTTGATGTTGGGGAAGATGTCTCTGATGATTTTTCCAAAGTTGGCAGCGCTGAGCGGACGATGCTGCAGGTTTTCACAGTGACGTCTGAGGAAGAGGAGAGACAGATTCAAACACAGACCTTTTATTGTGAAAGTGCCTCAAATAAAAATGAAGAAGTGAGACAGATCCAAACACTTCCACACTCAAGAAACTGTTATAAAATATTACATGCAAAAATACTCATGAAAACGGTGAAAAGAAACTTTACTAAAGCCAGTTCAAATCCAACTAAAGCCAGTTCAAATCCAACTAAAGCCCCGTTCAAATCCAACTAAAGCCCAGTTCAAATCCAACTAAAGCCAGTTCAAATCCAACTAAAGCCAGTTCAAATCCAACTAAAGCCAGTTCAAATCCAACTAAAGCCCCGTTCAAATCCAACTAAAGCCAGTTCAAATCCAACTAAAGCCAGTTCAAATCCAACTAAAGCCCCGTTCAAATCCAACTAAAGCCAGTTCAAATCCAACTAAAACCTGTTCAAATCCAACTAAAGCCAGTTCAAATCCAACTAAAGCCAGTTCAAATCCAACTAAAGCCAGTTCAAATCCAACTAAAGCCAGTTCAAATCCATGTAAAACCTGCTTAAATGCAATAATCCAGATCTAAAAGCAGGTTCTCAGAGCCAAAGTCTGTCTCAGGGTGTTGTTTTTAGAGTTAGAACACACTTCTGGCCCAGAAGCAGACCCGACAGATAAAAAGTGACTGGTGGCTGTGTTCTGTAGCTGTCCTGAATCAGATGGGTGCACTCACTTGTAGGTCTCGTAGACGTCCTGTTTGGGCAGACAGGTGTCAGAGTGCTCCTCCAGGTGGCTCCTGATCCAGTTACAGGTGTGCAGCTGGTCGGCCGTGTTCAGAGAGCCACAGTCTCCTCCGCTACCGACCGAAAAAACAGAGCAAAGAGAAAGATATTTATAATCACGCTGATCAGTAACAACACTCAACTGAAAACTACTGCACGAGACAGGTTTTAGTTGAATTTTTTTTGTTGTTGAAAAGTTTTAGTTGGATTTTAACAAGTGTCAGCTGGATATGATCATGTTTTAGTGGATTTTAACCAGTTTTAGTTGGATTTTAACCAGTTTTAGTTGAATTTGAGCAGGTTTTGGATGGATTTCAATAGATTTTAGTTGAATTTTAACTGGTTTTAATTGGAGGTTAAAGAAGACTTTTTTTTTGTGATTTGCAATTTTTTTAGTCCAGAAGAAATTTCTGGGAGATATTTAGAATTTCAGGCAAGTATTTGTGAAGTAACTTGATCTAAAGTGGTTTAAGAAAGACAGAAAAAAATCAGTTTTCACTTTACTTTTTGTGGTGAATCTTTTGTGAACTTTTGGAGAATATTTGAAGGACTCTGTCTCGACTGTGTTAAACCAGAGCAGAACTGAGATGTTGTACGGATCTGGAGACACGTACCTCTTGTCTCCGGAGCTGGGCCCCGATGGCAGCTGCAGGTAAAGGTACAGCTTGTCATTGTCGGAGAAACGCTGCACTTCTTGCTGAAAAAAACAACAACAAAAAAAGTATTGTTAAATTTAAGAAAAAAGTCACAAAAAAGAGATGTAAAAGAGACACTCACCAAAATCTGATCCACTTTAGACTGAACCTGTTTCCTGAAAAACACAGAAACAAAGGTTTTTAAATTTTAAAAAAGGTGTTTAAATCCAACTAAAACCTGTACAGATCTACCTAAAACCTGTTTAAATCCAACTAAAACCTTATCAAATTCACCTAAAACCTGTTTAGATCCAACTAAAACCTGATCAAATCCAACTAAAACCACCTTTACTCACGAGATGTTGTTCTTGAGCTTCTGCAGGAGCATGCTGGGCTCGGTGTCGCCCTCTGTCGGCTCCAAACCTACCGCTCCTCGATGGGACGCTGAGACTCGGTCGTCCCCCGACATTGGACCAGATCCGGGCTCGTGCTCACACCATCTGCAAAAAACACTGAAATATTCACAAATCCTTTCTAAGTCCGTACAGAGTCGGGACGCGGCGATTATTAAAGCTGTGTTCAGACCTTCCTGGACCTGGTCTAAGACTGGACTAACTCTGTCTCCTGAGTCCGGACCTGGTCTAAGACTGGACTAACTCTGTCTCCTGAGTCCGGACCTGGTCTAAGACTGGACTAACTCTGTCTCCTGAGTCTGGACCTGGTCTAAGACTGGACTAACTCTGTCTCATGAGTCTGGACCTGGTCTAGAACTGAACTAACCAAGCTCTGAGAGGCTTAACTGTTAAAACACTGGCTCCAAAAACTTTTCCTTTGTTAGAGGCATTCATCATGACACATTCTAATATTTTCTTTTCGTCTTTTTTGTTGTAGAAATAAGTCACATAACTGTGCAAATAAAACCTGTAACAAACACATGCCCATTTATTACTTATGGACAAAAAATATGATATTAAACTGTTTGAATTTTGCATTTACCAATACTCTGCATGTGTTCTCAAAAATAAGAATAAGGATAATCTCTGATTTAAACATATTCCTTACATGTTCAAAAATTATCAGTCAATCAAAAAATCTAATCCATCCAACAAAAAATCTGTTTAGACCCAACTAAAACCTTCTAAGAAATTAATTATTGGCTGAGACAAATAGACAGTAACCGTCTAATTGAATATCGTTTAAGGTTGTCATCGTCTGAATGATTTATTTAGGAGCAGTTTTAAGAGATATACTTGTATTGTATTAACATTATTTGATAGAATGACAGTAGTTTTTTTTAAAGGGTTTAGACAGAGCTTTTCAGGTTCAGTTCTTTTCTAAAATCCCGGTTAAACACGTCCACACCATGTTGCTCTACTTTAAACACATGACTGCTGTCAAAGCCGTGTCAGAGCCGCTGTAAAACCGGACAAACACCGGGAAACACACCCAAAATCCACAAAAGCCCAGGCTTGGCTCAGTCCCACAGCGGACAGGCTGCATGAGCCCGGAGCTACCCGCCTCTACCCGCCCTTAAACCGCGCACTTTCCCCGGTTTCCTCCATCATTTCAACCCGAGTCTTGTGTTTACAACCGCTGCTCATGTGCTTTTACTATAACTCCAGAGCTGTCACAACGAGCTAACACAAGGCTAACACATGCTAACGGCGAGCTAACAGGAGGCCAAACCCGCGTTAGCACGGACTGACAGAACACTAGCTGGACCCGACACACGCCCAGAGCTTCACGGTTACAGCCCAGAACCAGAATAACGCTGTCACACCGCTTCGTAAACCCGCTGTGGAGCTAACAGCAGTAGCATGCTAGCTTAGCCCGAGCTAGCTGCTATCTCAGGCTAGTTCTTCTCTGAAATAGCCTTTAAATATGTTCCCACGCTGGATTTAAAGCATGAAAACAGCTCGTAAATGTGGATTATTGTCTGTTTTGTTAATACGTGGCCGGTTGTTTGAGTCATTTTGTGTTAATTGGTTTATAAAATAAAAAGAAAAGTACCTGAGCCAAGATAGAGCAAAAATCCCCTTCAGATTTTTTTGTGATTGGACGGCTTTGTTATGTCTGCCTGACTACAAAGCCAGGCTCGGCTCTGATTGGACAGCTGTCACGGCGCTCACACGCAGGGATTATTCTGATTGGCTGCGCGGCGCTGGTCTGCCCAGTTACAAAACAGATGGCGGTATCTCGCCTGATCTGCCTGGCAACAGCGCAGACGGTTTCGTAAGCGACAAAGTGAAAGCATCCCCGGCTTTGTTCATTTCTACATCAATCTGTCGCGTTTACTTAGATGAATTTAAGTTAGATTTTGTTATATTTACTCATATTTATTATAATATATTGGCAACAACACAAATCTAGGTTTTGATTGAAATGCATTATTTATAGATATTGTGGGTTAGGCATTTGTTCTTACAGCAATAATCGAAAATATGGTGCTAATAAATAAAATATGGTTTCAAGTGTATCACCAGAAAGTTCAAAGAGGGCACATTAATTAAAAGGCTCACAAAATTGTTAGGAAATAAATGTTTGACCTTTTTTTCGAGAAGGCGTGGCATCCTGGTCCCAGAGTTACTAAATTGTTTGGGTTTTTTTCAGCCTTTTATTTGAGACACACATGTAAAAGTTTCTGGCGTGTCATTTGCACAGCAGGTTCATATCAGCAATTTTTTGCAGTTTGGAAAATCATGTTGAAAATAAGACAAGGATACAAATTTTTTATGAATCGTCCTTTGATGGATTTGAAGGTTTTCGATGAATTTTAAATTATTTTACTTCCATTTGAAATTGTTTTAGTTGGTTTTGAACAGGTTTTAGTCCATTTTAAACTTGTTCAAATCTAATTACAACCTGTTCAAATCTTTTTAAAACCTCTTTAAATCTGACTAAATTTGTCTTATTCGTAACCCTCTCCATTTCGCTGTAGTGGTCCTCCATCCAAACCCAGTGCACTGACCTCTACACCAGAGACAATAAATCCAACAGGTTTAAAACAACACCACACCATTGATCTGTTTGTGTTCATCATTTATTTCCATTTTACAAAAACAGCAAACTTCACAAAAGAGGAACGGGAAATGCAGGGTCCTAAAGAGCTTCAGTTCAATCAGCTTCACTCGAATCCACTGAGAAGAAAAGAGAACACTGAGTCCAGACCATACCTGAGTCCAGTCCTGAGTCCAGTCCTGGGTTTGGGTCTGTGTGGTCCAGTCCTGGGTCTGGGTGGTCCAGTCCTGGGTCTGGGTGGTCCAGTCCTGGGTCTGGGTCTGTGTGGTCCAGTCCTGGGTCTGGGTCTAGGTGGTCCAGTCCTGGGTCTGGGTCTAGGTGGTCCAGTCCTGGGTCTGGGTGGTCCAGTCCTGGGTCTGGGTCTGTGTGGTCCAGTCCTGGGTCTGGGTCTGGGTGGTCCAGTCCTGGGTCTGGGTCTGGGTGGTCCAGTCCTGGGTCTGGGTGGTCCAGTCCTGGGTCTGGGTCTGTGTGGTCAGTCCTGGGTCTGTGTGGTCAGTCCTGGGTCTGTGTGGTCCAGTCCTGGGTCTGTGTGGTCAGTCCTGGGTCTGTGTGGTTCAGTCCTGGGTCTGGGTCTGTGTGGTCCAGTCCTGGGTCTGTGTGGTCCAGTCCTGGGTCTGTGTGGTCCAGTCCTGGGTCTGTGTGGTCAGTCCTGGGTCTGTGTGGTCCAGTCCTGGGTCTGGGTCTGTGTGGTCAGTCCTGGGTCTGGGTCTGTGTGGTCAGTCCTGGGTCTGGGTGGTTCAGTCCTGGGTCTGACCTCTGACCTCACCTGACCATGTGAGCGATGTCCCAGTTGGTCTCAGACGACAGAGGACCGATGATCTCCACACCTTCCTCCGTCACAACAGCAATCTCATACTAAACAAATCAAATATAAAAATACACTTTTAACATTTATCTCTCGGCTCAGAACCTCTAAGACTTTTAAAGAACTTTTACTTTAAATCAAATCCATCTAAAACCTGTTCAAATCCAACTCCTAAAGCTCACAAATGGATGAAATGTGCTCTGAAGCGGGTTTTGGCGTTACCCTGTTGTAGGAGCGGGCATCTCTGTAGTACAGCACTTTGAGGCAGCGTTCGATCAACTCTCGAGCTTCCTGTTTGGAGATGTCCGTCTTGTTCTCCAACACTTCCCTCATCAGCGGCTGCAGGAAACAAAAAAATAGAGAATGTTAAAGCTAAAAGCTCAAAAGCTCAAACTGATGGATGTAACTTGTGAGATTCTCTGGAAAAGACTGACTGCAAGAAGTTCATAAAGTACCTTGAAGTAAAAATAAATGGTAACAGTTTGTGTGGACGCCTCACCTGAGCCAGGTAAGCTCCGAAGCCAGTGGCCACAGTGGGAGCCTCATAAGCCACGCCCAGTTTGTCCACGTAGCCCAGAAAACTGCAAAGAGCCAAGACAGAGGTTAGATTGTCTCTGTTATGGAGGAAAACAAACTC
This sequence comes from Rhyacichthys aspro, assembly GCA_036850595.1. Taxonomy (NCBI): domain Eukaryota; kingdom Metazoa; phylum Chordata; class Actinopteri; order Gobiiformes; family Rhyacichthyidae; genus Rhyacichthys; species Rhyacichthys aspro. The sequence goes on along the minus strand of CM072158.1, from coordinate 40,659 downwards.
TTTCTTCTATTATTTTATCTTTTATACTTTTTAAATAAATGAACACTTTTTACTGTAAACTTCTCCAAACGGAAATATACTGTAACAGTGATCCTTACAGAGTTTAAATGGATTTGAACGGGTTTCAGATGGATTCCAACGCATTTTAGATGGATTCGAATGGGTTTTGAATCGATCAGAATTGTTGGATTTGAAGACACAGGGTGACCTGAGCCGGACTCAAACCAAGGTCTCCCAAGTATATGGATGTGAAGAGGTTTTAAATGGATTTGAAAAGGTTTTAATTGCATTTTTTTTGGCTTAAAAGAATGTATTATTTTTCTGTTGATACCAGCCCCTGGATTCTGCTTCAGATCCACAGAGACCAGACCCAGCTCACGTCAGCTCACGTCAGTTCACGTGAAGCGTGACGAGGCGTGGCGAGACGTGACAGGTACCTCTCTCCGTTGTAGAAGCCCCCCAGGACCACGGTGTTCCACAGAGGGTTCATGCGGCTGCGGCGGTTGTACATGACTCTGGTGAGCCACGAGTGAACGGCTCTGGGACTGTAGCTGTGACCGTCTCCCAGCAGCTCCTCGTCAATCCTGGGTTTGGTACAAGAATAACATGTTAGTAATCAACAACATGTTCAAATCTGACTAAAACCTGCTCAAATCTGACTAAAACCTGTCCAAAGCCAACTATAAACAGTTCAAATCCATCTAAAACCTGTTAAAATCCATCTAACACCTGTTTAAATAGTACTTACACCATCTGCTCAATGACCTGTTTGAGATACTGATAATCTGCGTAGTCTCCGGACGCTCCCAAGATTGTGTTGTTGTTCACCTGCGACAAACACACAGTTACAGTTTACAGTAAGTTCATTTGTGTTTGGTCCTTACAAATACTTCTTAAGCATTTTTTTTCACTCTTGTTAAATCAGCGCTGACCCTGACTTTGCCCGGGTCTGGATCTGTCAGGTTTACCTTCATGAGGCGGGAGATGTTCCTGAACCGAGCCAGAGAACCGTAGGAGCCCAACATGTCCGCCGCGATGATGACGCCACCGTTAAACTTCACCCCCAGCACCGATGTCCCGGTTACCATCGGGTTTCTGCAACACACACAGACTTAACAAAACCCAGACTCATGGGGGTTTGGTGGAGTTTAGTGAAGGACGATGCCAAAGTTACCACATTGTGAACAAGTCAAGTTTTACATTTTGAAAAAAAACAACCAAAAAAACAAAACAGCCATATAGTGACTTTTAAGTGATGTTTCTTTCTGCACTGTAAAGGCTAACATTGCTGTGGCTCCAGAGCAATTTTGATAAAGACTCTGCAGACGATAAAGACAGTAATAATCATCAGAGAAAGGAGTCATATTTGTCTGTGATGGTTTAGAGAAGAGGGGAAACCTGAAATGAACACAAACTGCATAGAATCAGTGGAGCCTCTTTTGATTTATACAAATTAGCCATGTGCTTCAGAGGATTTTTTGACATGTAAATTATATGAGACCTGGTTTAAGGAAACAGAGAGGGGTACACTAATGCATTCAACCTGAACTGCTTTATTTTCACTCTGAGGGTTTGAACTTTTAACAAATCAACACAACAACACAAAAAACCCGTTTAAAATCGTAAAGCTAAAAAAAATTTCATCACTTGAGTTCATTCAAAGAGTCAAAAATTAAAATTAAAATTCATTTACTTTTACCTCCTTCTCGTATTTGTAGTCGATATTTTAACAAAAGAAGCTCTAGATCGCATTTAATACATAAACAAGTGATAAAATCTGACACTGAGTGGTACATATTTCCAAAGCCTTTAGCAAACAATATAAAAGCGGAACTTTCATTTTGTAAATACCATTTCGTTTTGGACTTTTTGTTTAAGATTTTCCATCTCTGCATAATCCCTGGAAAAGTTTTAGTTGTTTTTAAACTGTTATAGCGCTAAAAGTTGGTAAATCACCTTAAAACACTCGCTGTTTAATTTTAAACCAGTTGATTTTAATAAAGTTAGCCGTTAGCTTAGCATGACACGGCTAGTCTCCGTGACGATGATGCAGCACCGCGAAACGAAATAACGGGAATAAAACCTAAGAAAGTGGTCTGAGTCCAAGCAGGAAACTCACAGCGTGTGTCTGACCGGTCCACATCCCGCGCCCGAGCCCACACCGCCGCTGCTGTTCCCCGGGAAGGAATAAAACTGCCCCGGCTTCGGTCCGTTCTCCCAAAAACTCAGCTTCACTCCACAGGACTCCATCTTGAATCTGTTCCGGAAGTGACGACACAGCGGCATCTTCTGTTCTATAGCTGACGTAACGACGTAACCAAACGAAAATTAAATGAATATAAAAATAAATAAATAACCCAAAGAAAGTGAAGGAAGAAAAATAAATAAATAAATAATTCAAGAACTAAATCAATGGGTGGAGACTTGCAAACACGGCTGGCATAAGCTGTAGTTTCTGGGCAAAAATCTAAATATTTTGAACTGTAATTAAGTTTCTTTCTGCCTGGGGTCCGCAGCATATAATATATCACACAAACATTCAAAACAATTATTACTTGCTTCAGTCTCTTTTTGAAATCAAAGTTAATGATGGAGGCAGTTTATTCCAGTCAGATGCTGTTTTTCTGAGAGCACTGGTTCTTTTTTTACTCTTGAACTTAATTAGTTCTAATTGAAGATGTTTTTATTTTAGTCCCACTTACTTTTTCCTGCCTATTGTTTGGCCTTGTCCCAACTTTTTTGAGACGTGTTTCTGCATCAAAAACCTTTAATATCTTAAAATGTACCAGAAACATATCTAATGACTTTTAGTTTGCAGTAAGACTGCCCTCTATTGGCTCATTTTAGTGTACTCACTAATCCTAGTCCTGTTTGGTCCCAATTGAGTCCTGGTCTAGTCTTGGTTTAGTCCTGGTTTAGTTCTGGTTTAGTCCTGGTTTAGTCCTGGTCTAGTCTTGGTTTAGTCCTAAATCTAGTCTTGGTTTAGTCCTGGTTTAGTTCTGGTTTAGTCCTGGTCTAGTCTTGGTTTAGTCCTGGTTTAGTTCTGGTTTAGTCCTGGTCTAGTCTTGGTTTAGTCCTGGTTTAGTTCTGGTTTAGTCCTGGTTTAGTTCTGGTTTAGACCTGGTTTAGACCTGGTTTAGTTCTGGTTTAGTCCTGGTTTAGTTCTGGTTTAGTCCTGGTTTAGTCCTGGTCTAGTCTTGGTTTAGTCCTGGTTTAGTTCTGGTTTAGTCCTGGTTTAGTTCTGGTTTAGACCTGGTTTAGACCTGGTTTAGTCCTGGTTTAGACCTGGTTTAGACCTGGTTTAGTCCTGGTTTAGACCTGACAAAGACACAGAACATGTTCACAGAGATATTTTTATTGATTTTGTGAGGATGTATTTTTTGGTTCAGGACTCGGTTCAGGTCTCAGTTAGGTCTGGACTGGACTTCTTGTGGCAGAAATCTGTGACAAAGACACAAAACAAAAGACTTCAAATCTTAAAATAAAGGCAGTTGTTGTATTTTTATTTCAAAAAATTGAAAATTTTCATTCATTCATCAGTGGTGGGCCGTCAGCAAGGCCTTCTCTGCTGGCCTAAACATGCTCAGAAAAGTACATTTATTTTATTTTCATAAATATGTAAACTAAATTATTCTCTATTCTCTGTTCTCTTTATGTCATATTATATCCACTTAGTTGAGTGGCTTCTAATGTTTATCATGGTAGAGTTTTTATCCAGTTATATTTCAGCTTGTGTTGAGACCTTCAGAATCAACAGAGCAGGCCCTGGTCCACTGTAAGTGAACGGACACAGTCAGTGTCAATAACCAGTCAGATCTGGATTCTACAGACCAGGACCAGACCAGGACCAGCTAGAAGGTCTTACGTTGACCTGGACGTGTACGCGTCCTGTGATTGGATAAGCTCTTCTAGAGCCTGAAAGAATATGAACTAAACCCAGAGATCCAACAGCTATCGCTGTATTTTTAACCCATAATGGCCGAAGGAGGAGAAGAGATTGATCTTTACAGTATCTGTGAACTTAGTTTCCTACTCTTAATTGTGAATGCATGCTTATTGGTTTATTGTTATTGTTTAAATGCTCCTGTATTAAGTGTTGCTTGACCAGCCTGTATTGAGGTGATGTTGTAATGTGTAAGTGGGACGTCACTGAAGGCCTAAGCCTGAAATGCATATATATATATATATATATATATATATATATATATATATATATATATATATATATATATATATATATATATATATATATATATATGTATATGTATATGTATATGTATATATATATATAATTTTTAAATTTATTTATTGTTGTCCAAAGTGTGGTTCTGACCCGAGACGCCGTCATAAACGAAGACTGTGTCCAGAGAAAAACCCAGGCACTCTGCCAGTTTTCTGTGGTCGCTCTGCTCCGTCTTCGTCTGCTCCACGTCACGGTGATGTCCCTCCCTCCCTGAAGACAAAACCAGGTAAAACCGGGTCTAAACCGGGTCTAAACCAGGTCTAAACCGGGTCTGGACTCACTGTAGATGAGCAGGAAGCGGCCCCAGCTCTGACTCTCATATATCAGCTTCATGCAGTGGTCACAGCTCTGGAAGAAGCCCACTTTTGCAGAGTCGTTGTACGGACCCACTTTACCGTCCAGCTCCTCCGCTTCAGAAAGAAAAGAACAAATTTACATCACAAATTTACAGGCTTTTATTGTGAAACCTGGTGAGACTCACTTCCTCCCAGAGACAGCAGTCTGTGGGACTGTCCGTCGCTCTCAGGAACCTTTAGTGTGATGTTGTAGATGGAACACGGAGGTTTCCTGGAGATCACAGAAACCATGAACATAAATCTGTTTTGTTTGCGCTGCTCTGAAGACTGTTTAAACACAGCTGAGCTCAAGAACATGTTGTTGTTGGACCCAAGTGAATCTGGACAGTTTAATGTGTTTCACTTGGACCTTGGTTTAAACAGATGCATTTAAACAGTCAGTAGTTGGCGCTAGAGAGGTTAGAGACGCTTTGAGGACAGTCCACGAGACTTCAGAACTGTCTGTCTCTTGGACGAGGGACACTTAACTTTAACGTTCTGACCTGGACGAGCGAGAACCTCCAGAGTCGGGACCAAGAGACGTTTCTGTTTGAAACATCTTCAGTGTTTATTGGAATAAAGTGGAACTGACTTGTACAGGTTCCTCTCGAAGAAGTTCAGCGTCTGGTTCTCGTTAAAAAAACGCAGCTCGACGAGAGAACTGGACACATTCGGCAACAGCTCCACAGCTTTATCACTGACTCCCCACAAGAGGACCCAGTCCCCCAGGACCTGAGGGACAGGGGACGGGGACAGGGAGAGGGGGCAGGGACAGGGAGAGGGGACAGGGAGAGGGGACAGGGGACAGGGAGAGTGGACAGCGAGAGGGGACAGGGGACAGGGAGAGGGGACAGGGAGAGGGGACAGGGACAGGAAGAGGGGACAGGGAGAGGGGACAGGGACAGGAAGAGGGGACAGGGAGAGGGGGCAGGGACAGGGAGAGGGGACAGGAAGAGGGGACAGGGGACAGGGAGAGGGGACAGGGAGAGGGAGAGGGGACAGGGAGAGGGGACAGGAAGAGGGGACAGGGACAGGAAGAGGGGACAGGGAGAGGGGACAGGGACAGGAAGAGGGGACAGGGACAGGAAAAGGGGACAGGGAGAGGGGACAGGGGACAGGGACAGGAAGAGGGGACAGGAAGAGGGAGAGGGGACAGGAAGAGGGGACAGGGACAGGAAGAGGGGACAGGGACAGGAAGAGGGGACAGGAAGAGGGAGAGGGGACAGGGAGAGGGGACGGGGACAGTTAGAGGGGACAGGGAGAGGGGACGGGGACAGGGAGAGGGGACAGGGAGAGGGGACAGGGAGAGGGGACAGGGACAGGGGAAACTTTTTCACTCAACAGTTAAACTCTGACTCTAGCTCCTCTCAGGACACATTTATGAAAAAGAAGAACATGGATAATGTTGTATACACATAGTCCTGGTTTAGACCTGGTTTAGTCCTGGTTTAGTCCTGGTTTAGACCTGGTTTAGTCCTGGTCCAGTCCTGGTCCAGTTCTGGTCCAGTCCTGGTCCAGTCCTGGTCCAGTTCTGGTCCAGTCCTGGTCCAGTCCTGGTTTACCTTGTGCAGTTCTTGTGGACCCAGAGTCTTGTTGAGTCCATCACAGTCCAGTTCAGCTGCGTTGGTCCAGACCAGGACCAGGACCAGAGACAGAGCTCCCAAACTGGACTTCATCCTGACTCAGAGCTGATGTGGACCTGCAGCCAATCACAGAGCTTTATATCCGTTCAGTCGACCAATCAGAGCGCTGCGTTTGGTCTCTGGGTCCAAAGTCTGAGAGTGACTGACCGAGTGGTTTTTGGAGTCCATCGGGTCAGAGGTCTCCCTGGGTTTTCTGTGTTTTTGTGAGGTCCAGACCACAGAGTTCATCCTGGTCCCGGTCTAGACCCGTTCTGAGGCTAGTCCCGGTCTAGACCCGTTCTGGAGAAAGTCCTGATCTAGTCCCGGGCTAGACAGATATATATATATATATATATATATATATATATATATATATATATATATATATATATATATAATTTTAAATAAAACTGTAATGACTTTAAGGTTTACTCTGAAAAAGAACCTGATCAAATAATAAATAAAGAATGAGACTAATGTCACTGAGCTGATGTCTTTCTTTTCTAAATGAACTGTTTCTAGATTAAAACGAGTGAATGTTGTTGGACGAACGTCGAGGAACTCACCTAAATCTGGGACAATTTCCTGTGGATTAATAAAGTCAAGTCTAAGTCTTCCACAGAAATCACAAAGAGCAGGTCCTTCAGAGTAAAACCTGTCACATGACCCCTTTTATCCAATCAGAGCAGAGCCAGGTTCAACAAAACTAAACTGAGCCGTGATTTTCAAGTGTTTTTGGAGCCGTTCTGTTGTTGTTCTGTTGTTGTTCTGTTGTTGTTTTGTTTGTTGTTCTGTTGTTGTTTTGTTTGTTGTTCTGTTGTTGTTTTGTTTGTTGTTCTGTTGTTGTTTTGTTTGTTGTTCTGTTGTTGTTTTGTTTGTTGTTCTGTTGTTGTTTTGTTTGTTGTTCTGTTGTTGTTCTGTTGTTGTTCTGTTGTTGTTTTGTTTGTTGTTCTGTTGTTGTTCTGTTGTTGTTCTGTTGTTGTTTTGTTTGTTGTTCTGTTGTTGTTTTGTTTGTTGTTCTGTTGTTGTTCTGTTGTTGTTCTGTTGTTGTTTTGTTTGTTGTTCTGTTGTTGTTTTGTTTGTTGTTCTGTTGTTGTTTTGTTTGTTGTTCTGTTGTTGTTTTGTTTGTTGTTTTGTTTGTTGTTCTGTTGTTGTTTTGTTTGTTGTTCTGTTGTTGTTTTGTTTGTTGTTCTGTTGTTGTTCTGTTGTTGTTTTGTTTGTTGTTCTGTTGTTGTTCTGTTGTTGTTTTGTTTGTTGTTCTGTTGTTGTTCTGTTGTTGTTCTGTTGTTGTTTTGTTTGTTGTTTTGTTTGTTGTCGTCATCTGTCGAGCACTACACTGTTTTATTTTGTAGTTACCTGCCAAAATAAAAGCTGTTGCACAAAGCGCCTGCATTTACTGATGTGCAGCCAGATAAATGACCTGTCCTCTGAGGATTGTTGTATTGGGCTGTTTTCAAAGAAGAAAAACCCCAAAACTTTTGTGGAACTGAGGAACTGTGTTGAACGAATGGTTTGGGTCAAAGTTTCCAGGAAAAACCACAATGTTTAACGTGTTTTGAGTTCGGTTCAGGGTTGGATTAAAAGACGGCACACACAGACCTTGATATGTTTACAGATAAAGCCCCACAGAGACTAAGGCTCTGGGTCAAGGGTTTAAGGTAAACACTTAGTCCTCAGCATTAGATTAAACTGATTTGTTTCCACATGAGGCCCTTCAACACAACACAGCTCTTTTAAAGACTGTCAGAAAAATATGTTTTAACATATTTTTTTCCATTTTTATGAATGTCATTATTAACTTCAGTCCTCACCAAATATAACAAATATTTATGAAATTTTGGAGATTGTTATCTGAGTCTGCAAGTGTCAAAAAAACATTTATTCTGATCATTTTGTATTTTTTGTGCAAAGTTGTTTGTAAATAAATTGCTCAAAATGACTTGACTTGGACTTGTCTCAGGACTTAAGGACAAAGACAAGACTCACTTGTGACAGTAAAACAATGACTTGGTCCCAGTTCTGTTTAAGAGTAACTGTAAATGCAGAATAAACATTGCTGATTTTGTTTTTGAAAGCCAGTCTGTAGCTCCAACATGCTAACCATGCTAACGCTAAAGCCTCAACTCAAGAACTTCCTGCAATAAATACTGAATATTTACTATTTATTTAACAACAAATAGGTTTTAAATAATTGTATAAAGGTTTAGTAGAATGTAACGAGGGTCTGTTAAAACAACACGAATAGGTTTGTCAAATGTGCTCAGGATAAAACTGTGTTCCTGCGACACACAATCACTGGTTTATACTCAATACAATAGTTTATTATAAAATCAATCATTCGTCTTTATGATCCATCTACTGTTTATTCTGAGGGATTGTAATAGATGAGAACCTCTATTCAGGAACAGAAAACCTTGGACAATCACATGCTCCAAAAAGGAGCGCTCCCATTGGTCGACACTTGTCACATGACGTTCCAGGAAGTTTAATAGCTGCAGATAAAGTGTATTTTCAGCTGAATATGTCTTTTAACAGAGAAACAGCTGAAAAAAGAAAAGCATCAACAGAGAAAAGGGAGACAACGTAAAACACAGATAAATACTGTCAATTCAATCACGTAATGTTTAACGAGGAGGAGATAATTGTCGTCCTGACGCTGAAGTCACAGCTAAGCTAACGCTAAACTCTAAACTTCAGTTTGGACAATTTGTCTTTTACGGTTCTATTCTCCAGGAGAATGAACACAAACACAAGTTGACTGTCTGTGAATAGTTTTATTGTGGATGAAGTGTGTTGTTTATCGTCTGTGGATCCTCAGAACGACATCTGGACAGACTCTTCCTCTGAGCAGAACTCTGCAGAAAACACAAACCATCAGAACCTCACTGGAGCGTCTGTAGCTGGTGATGCTAAGCCTCTACAGACTTTATAAATCCACTGAACTGACCGTCTTTCGGGTCGTAGATGAAGTCTGGTTCTCCACTGAAACCCAAACAACCAGCCTGAACTTTAAACTGCTCCAAGTCTGAGTCCTTCACAACGGTTCCCCGACCTGAAGGTTTTAGTTGGATTTGAAAAGGTTTTAGTTCAATTTGAACAGGTTTTAGATGGATTTGAACAGGTTTTATTTGGTCTTTAACAGGTTTTAGTTGGTCTTACTGCTCAGGTAGATGCTGTGAGCGTTCAGATCCGGGTCGAAACCAGTTGGGTCCACGTTGAGCTTCTGCAGAAACTGATGGATGTTGGAGCCTGTGGTTCTGGCGCTGACCACGATCGAGTCTTCACTGATCCTCCAGAACTGGACCTGACTGCTCATGTTGTACACTGTAGAACCAAGACCAGAACCAGGTCTGAACCAGGTCTAAACCAGGACTAAACCAGGTCTGAACCAGGTCTAAACCAGGACTACACCAGGTCTGAACCAGGTCTAAACCAGGACTAAACCAGGTCTGAACCAGGTCTAAACCAGGACTAAACCAGGTCTAAACCAGGACTAAACCAGGACTAAACCAGGACTAAACCAGGTCTAAACCAGGACTAAACCAGGACTAAACCAGGTCTGAACCAGGTCTAAACCAGGACTAAACCAGGACTTACACAAGACTTTTGTTGTGTTTCCGTCAACTGTTGCATTAAACGCTGATTCAAGACACGTCCCATTTCTGAAAAAAACAAACAAAAAAAACCCCAGATGAGATTAGGTCTGGTTTAGTCCTGGTTTAGTCCTGGTTTGGTCCTGGTTTAGACCTGGTAGTCCTGGTTTAGTCCTGGTTTAGTCCTGGTTTAGTCCTGGTTTAGTCCTGGTTTAGTCCTGGTTTAGACCCACATCTTGCTGAACTGTCGAGTTCCCATGATGCCGTTGGTCTCAGTGATGTTGAACCAAAAGCTGGAGATGAGTCCGAGCAGAGTCTTGTAGAATTTGCTGTCGCTGAAACCGAGGATGTAGTGAAACCGTCCCAAGACCTGGACCAGGACCAGAGTACGACCAAGGTTACATTTAGTCCTGGTGAAGCTCTGGTCTTGGTCCATGTTTAGTCTTGGTCTTGGTCCATGTTTAGTCCTGGTCTAGTCCTGGTCTTGGTCTTACCGGGGTCTTGACGTCCAGAGAAAAAGATGTGTTCATTTTGCTGCACTCCTCAGATCCTGGTCCTGGTCCTGGACTCGGTTCTGATCCAGTCCAGCTCAGACCAAAGACCAGCAGCAGAACAGCACCGACACAGACCTTCATCTCAAAACCCTCTAAGTCCTGGTTTAGTCCTGGTTCTGTCCTGGTTCTGTCCTGGTTCAGTCCTGGTTCTGTCCTGGTTTAGTCCTGGTTTAGTCCTGGTTCTGTCCTGGTTCAGTCCTGGTTTAGTCCTGGTTTAGTCCTGGTTCAGTCCTGGTTCAGTCCTGGTTCTGTCCGGGTTTGGTCCTGGCTTAGTCCTGGTTCAGTCCTGGTTTAGTCCTGGTTCTGCTGAAGTCCTGGTTTACTCTGAGTCCTGGTCTGAACTGCAGCAGGTTTTAAAGTCCTTTGGGTCTGGTCCAGGGTTGAGTCTAAAGACCAGTGTTAAGGCCTGAAAACAAACACAGTAAAATAATGGATCAATGGATGAACGGAGCCAGAAGTGAGGGCCATATTTGGGCATTAGTGAATAGTTCCTGGTACCACCTGCTATTTTTGTCTCTTCAAAGTGGAGCCGAGACTAGAATGTGACGTCCACAGATTGCCGGATGCTGATTCGCTGAGAGTGTCCTCACTTCCAAACAAGAATCGACCGCCATTTTTAAAACTAGTGACACGCACAGCACAAGTTAAACTCAACAACAGCCGGCAGCCATTTTACCCTAGACTCAGGACTTTCTATGAACGGCTGTTAGCGAGCTAGCGTTAGCAGCTCGTACCTGCTCCTCGTCGGCTCGATTCCAAACCGTTTAGACCTGGTTTAGACCTGGTTTAGTCCTAGTTTAGACCTGGTTTAGTCCTAGTTTAGACCTGGTTTAGACCTGGTTTAGTCCTAGTTTAGTCCTGGTTTAGACCTGGTTTAGTCCTAGTTTAGACCTGGTTTAGTCCTGGTTTAGTCCTAGTTTAGACCTGGTTTAGACCTGGTTTAGTCCTGGTTTAGACCTGGTTTAGACCTGGTTTAGACCTGGTTTAGTCCTAGTTTAGACCTGGTTTAGTCCTAGTTTAGACCTGGTTTAGACCTGGTTTAGTCCTGGTTTAGACCTGGTTTAGTCCTAGTTTAGACCTGGTTTAGTCCTGGTTTAGTCCTAGTTTAGACCTGGTTTAGACCTGGTTTAGTCTTGGTTTAGACCAGGTTTAGACCTGGTTTAGACCTGGTTTAGTCCTAGTTTAGACCTGGTTTAGTCCTAGTTTAGACCTGGTTTAGACCTGGTTTAGTCCTAGTTTAGTCCTGGTTTAGACCTGGTTTAGTCCTGGTTTAGTCCTGGTTTAGACCTGGTTTAGACCTGGTTTAGTCCTGGTTTAGACCTGGTTTAGTCCTGGTTTAGTCCTAGTTTAGACCTGGTTTAGTCCTAGTTTAGACCTGGTTTAGACCAGGTTTAGTCCTGGTTTAGTCCTGGTTTAGTCCTGGTTTAGTCCTGGTTTAGACCTGGTTTAGACCTGGTTTAGTCCTGGTTTAGTCCTGGTTTAGTCCTGGTTTAGTCCTGGTTTAGACCTGGTTTAGTCCTGGTTTAGTCCTGGTTTAGTCCTGGTTTAGTCCTGGTTTAGTCCTGGTTTAGTCCTGGTTTAGTCCTGGTTTAGTCCTGGTTTAGACCTGGTTTAGTCCTAGTTTAGACCTGGTTTAATCCTGGTTTAGTCCTAGTTTAGACCTGGTTTAGTCCTGGTTTAGTCCTGGTTTAGTTCTAGTTTAGACCTGGTTTAGTCCTGGTTTAGTCCTGGTTTAGACCTGGTTTAGTCCTAGTTTAGTCCTGGTTTAGTCCTGGTTTAGTCCTGGTTTAGTCCTGGTTTAGTCCTGGTTTAGTCCTGGTTTAGACCTGGTTTAGACCTGGTTTAGTCCTGGTTTAGACCTGGTTTAGTCCTAGTTTAGTCCTGGTTTAGTCCTGGTTTAGACCTGGTTTAGTCCTGGTTTAGTCCTAGTTTAGACCTGGTTTAGTCCTAGTTTAGTCCTGGTTTAGACCTGGTTTAGTTCTAGTTTAGTCCTGGTTTAGTCCTGGTTTAGACCTGGTTTAGTCCTGGTTTAGTCCTGGTTTAGACCTGGTTTAGTCCTGGTTTAGTCCTGGTTTAGACCTGGTTTAGTCCTGGTTTAGTCCTGGTTTAGACCTGGTTTAGTCCTGGTTTAGTCCTGGTTTAGTCCTGGTTTAGACCTGGTTTAGTCCTGGTTTAGTCCTGGTTTAGTCCTGGTTTAGTCCTGGTTTAGTCCTGGTTTAGACCTGGTTTAATCCTGGTTTAGTCCTAGTTTAGACCTGGTTTAGTCCTGGTTTAGTCCTGGTTTAGTCCTGGTTTAGTCCTGGTTTAGTCCTGGTTTAGACCTGGTTTAGTCCTGGTTTAGTCCTGGTTTAGTCCTGGTTTAGTCCTGGTTTAGTCCTGGTTTAGACCTGGTTTAGTCCTGGTTTAGTCCTAGTTTAGACCTGGTTTAGTCCTGGTTTAGTCCTGGTTTAGACCTGGTTTAGTCCTGGTTTAGTCCTGGTTTAGTCCTGGTTTAGTCCTGGTTTAGACCTGGTTTAGTCCTGGTTTAGTCCTGGTTTAGACCTGGTTTAGTCCTGGTTTAGTCCTGGTTTAGTCCTGGTTTAGTACTGGTTTAGTCCTGGTTTAGTCCTGGTTTAGTCCTGGTTTAGACCTGGTTTAGTCCTGGTTTAGACCTGGTTTAGTCCTGGTTTAGTCCTGGTTTAGTCCTGTTTAGTCCTGGTTTAGTCCTGGTTTAGACCTGGTTTAGTCCTGGTTTAGTCCTGGTTTAGTCCTGGTTTAGTCCTGGTTTAGTCCTGGTTTAGTCCTGGTTTAGTCCTGGTTTAGTCCTGGTTTAGTCCTGGTTTAGACCTGTTTTAGTCCTGGTTTAGTCCTGGTTTAGTCCTGGTTTAGTCCTGGTTTAGTCCTAGTTTAGTCCTGGTTTAGACCTGGTTTAGACCTGGTTTAGTCCTGGTTTAGTCCTGGTTTAGTCCTGGTTTAGTCCTAGTTTAGTCCTGGTTTAGTCCTGGTTTAGTCCTGGTTTAGTCCTGGTTTAGTCCTGGTTTAGTCCTAGTTTAGTCCTGGTTTAGTCCTGGTTTAGTCCTGGTTTAGACCTGGTTTAGTCCTTGTTTAGTCCTAGTTTAGTCCTGGTTAAGTCCTGGTTTAGACCTTCAGAAAAGACTGTTTGGTTGTTAATTTAATCAATGTATGAGAGCTCCCTCTGGTGGCAAAAATAGAAAACAACAGGAGCGTCTTCTCTCTGTACGTGCCCCATGGGTCTATGCGTGATGACGTCTTCAGATGACGCATGAACCCTACGTAAACAGAGCCGTGGGCGGGTCACAGGCGTCTGTGATGAGGCCCGCGGCTTGTTTTGGTCCAAACCGGAAACACAACCAAAATCTAGAGAGGTTTGTCCAAAAAAATTCAGGCTAAAGACAGGAAGTGAGGAGAGCGGGACTTCACAATAAAAGCACTTCACGTATATGCTGTATTATAAAGTATATCCCTGAGTTCACTGGGAGCAAAGATGACAGTGACAGAAGTGTGTCTCCTTTTAAACAGAAAATAAAGGGGTACTGTATTACATTACTGTAATTTAATTAATTTCAGTGTAGAATGATTTAAAACAGTGGCTTCCAAACAATGGTTCAGAACAGATTTGAGTTTGGGTTCTTTCAGTTTAAAAAATTAAGAAAATGCTCCAAAGGAAAGAGGCCATGCTAGGTTTTTATCAGTGGGACATCATTAAATTTACAAGTAAAAGAATACGCAAAAACGAATTAAATCGTCTTTAATGAAGGACTAAATCTGGGCTAAACCAGGTCCACACCGAGACAAAGCAGTGGTCACTTTTTCTCCAATTGGACACATCATGAAGTGTTGTGGAACTTTGTAGATTTATTTTTAGCATCCATTTGGAATCCATTTTATAATACAAATAATACAAAATATAATTTACCAATAGGACTAAAAATCCAGTAAGGCATATTTAGGATCCTTTTAGAAAATTGGAAGGACTTTTTTGACTAATGTAGATCTGTGACTAAACACAAGACTAAATCCAGAAACAATCCAACGCTAGACCAGAACAAAACCGTCTAAACCCAGGTAAAAGTAAGTCTAGACTAGGACTAAACATTTCTTTTATTGTGAAGGCATTTCCGGGAAACGCTGTCGTCGCTGGTGGTTGTTTGTTGACGGATGTTGCGTCACTGTTGCTTTAAAGTCCGTCCGATCTGAGCAGAACTAGGCCTAAACCCACGACCCAGATGGACCGGTTCGGATCGGACTAAAACCCGGACCAGAACTGGGACTAAAACCCTGGACTAAACCCGGGACTTGCTCCGAACCGTAGCGGGTTGGTTGCAGCGGAGAGGAGTGGCCTCGGCAGCCGGGTAAGAGCGCTCCTCCGCTGGGTGCTGTTTCCGTGTTTACCGCTGTGTGTGTTGTTCTGCTTCAGCGGGGCTCGGGGCCTGCTGCAGCCGGGTGCCGTGCGCTCTCCTCGGCTTGAGTTTAGTGGTGTTTTCGGTGGAGACTCAGCGGGAGGTGGGCCTCCTCCAAACCGGGATTCCCCCTCTCTCCTCCGCCTGACGAACCAGGACTAAACCAGGACTAAAACTAGGACTAAACCGGGACTAAAACTAGGACTAAACCGGGACTAAAACTAGGACTAAACCAGGACTAAACCAGGACTAAACCAGTACTAAAACTAGGACTAAACTAGGACTAAACCAGGACTAAAACTAGGACTAAACCAGGACTAAAACTAGGTCTGAACCAGGTCTAAACCAGGACTAAACCAGGTCTGAACCAGGACTAAACCAGGACTAAACCAGGACTAAACCAGTACTAAACCAGTACTAAACCAGTACTAAAACTAGGACTAAACCAGGACTAAACCAGGACTAAACCAGGACTAAACCAGTACTAAAACTAGGACTAAACCAGGACTAAACCAGGACTAAAACTAGGACTAAACCAGTACTAAACCAGGACTAAACCAGGACTAAACCAGTACTAAAACTAGGACTAAACCAGTACTAAAACTAGGACTAAACCAGGACTAAACCTGGATTAAAACCAGGACTAAACCAGGTCTAAACCAGGACTAAACCAAGGACTAAACCAAGGACTAAACCAAGGACTAAACCAAGGACTAAACCAGGACTAAACCAGGACTAAACCAAGGACTAAACCAAGGACTAAACCAGGTCTAAACCAGGACTTAAACTAGGACTAAACCAGTACTAAACCAGGTCTAAACCAGGACTAAAACTAGGACTAAACCTAGGACTAAACCAGGACTAAACCTGGATTAAAAGCAGGACTAAACCAGGACTAAACCTGGATTAAAACCAGGACTAAACCAGGACTAAAACTAGGACTAAACCTAGGACTAAACCAGGACTAAACCAGGACTAAACCTGGATTAAAAGCAGGACTAAACCAGGACTAAACCAGGACTAAAACTAGGACTAAACCTAGGACTGAACCAGGACTAAACCTGGATTAAAACCAGGACTAAACCAGGACTAAACCTGGATTAAAACCAGGACTAAACCAGGACTAAAACTAGGACTAAACCAAGGACTAAACCAGGACTAAAACTAGGACTAAACCTGGATTCAAACCAGGACTAAACCAGGACTAAACCAGGATTGAAACTCAAGACGAAGTCTGGACTAAAGTAGGACAGAACCTAACCAATGATTTAACCAGTTCTGTTCTAAAACTAAATCTGAAATAAAACCAAGACCAAAACCAGAACTATATCATGAAGAGTGTGTGAGTGAACAGGGACTAAACCAGGTCTAGACTGGGACCAAAACCAGATTCAGGCCAAAGATTAGACTGGATCATACTCAAACAGAGACTAAACGTCGTAAAGGTCGTGACCAGGCCTCGGGGTCGTGACCTGTCCTCGGGTTCGTGACCTGTCCTCGGTGTCGTGACCAGGCCTCGGTGTCGTGACCTGTCCTCGGTGTCGTGACCTGTCCTCGGTGTCGTGACCTGTCCTCGGGTTCGTGACCTGTCCTCGGGGTCGTGACCTGACCTCGGGGTCGTGACCTGGCCTCGGGGTCGTGACCCGGCGCTGGAGCCGAGGTCTTGATGGGACTGTCCATGTGTGAGTTATGGCCATTATCTGTTTTTTGGTCAACACCCAAAAAATAGCCAAAATTTCAGGGTTGTCACAGCAACACAGTTTAATATTCTACAAAACCTTCAACAACTTTTGATGAGACACTTGGATCACTTTTGATGGATCACTTTCACTGATTCTGAAGTCGTCCGGTCAAACCCTCTCAGACGAGTCGTTAAAGTACGATCAGGTGGTCACATGATCGATCCAATATGGACTTCCTGTTGGTCAGGGGGCGTGGCCACAATACTATTTTTTGTTCGTCTCGGGATGCTGCACGTATGAGCCAAGTGAGGTTTGGGACGTCCCATTGGCCGACGGCAGATTTTGGGGCGTTACCACGGCAACACGATGGGGTATGGCCATCAGTGACTTTTTGGATCAGGGTCATGTGATGGACATCAGTACAAATTTCGTTTTTAATTTAATTTAACATGTTTGTTTTTGCTCTGCAGGGGGCGCTGTCGAACCCATCCTCAGTTTTACCAAAGAAATGTGTTTGAATGAATCGGACAAACTGTGTACGAGGTAACACTTTCGGCTTCGGTGGCGAGCAGCGAAAACGTTACAGAAAATGGCGTCTCTGTTTTGGCTGTTCTCAGGAGGCTAATGCTAACGTTAGCCGTTCACTGGAGCCTTTATTTAGCCACTTTTTCATAGTTTTACAAACAATAACTACGTAGAAATCAAAATGATTAATTATTATAATTCCCTTTTAGTTTTACTTTTATTCTCTGTTTTATGCTAAATGCTAAAAACATAATGTACTAGGAAGGTAATGGTAAACTATCTTAAAATATATCGAGTTTGTCTGATGTCTGTTGATGTTTTAGACAAGTTTTAAGTTTTAGACACCTTTAACTTTTGAGTTTTATATTAAAATAAAGGGCCAGTAGGTCAAACTATGAGTCTGTTCTAAATTAATGAATTATTTTGGGTTGATTTAATCTGGAATATGCGTCGAAATAACAAATATTCAAAGAAAAATAGAGTTGAACAAGTTTTAGTTGTTTGTGTGAAGCTCACCTGCTCAGCTCCGCTTCATATGGAACACCTGGACAGGATTTTAGTTTGACTTCAGAAGGTTTTAGATGGACTTGAACAGGTTTTAGTTGGGTTTAAACAGTTTTCAGGTGGATTTGAGCAGGTTTTGTGTTGGTTTAAAGTGTGTGTGTTATTTGAGATGGTCCACATCTGGAAACCATCTCACTCTCGATGAGCTCAGACTCGAACCGACAACCGTCCACACCCTCGAGTCATGTGACCACCCTCGAGTCATGTGACCACCCTCGAGTCATGTGACCACCCTCGAGTCATGTGACCAACAGCTGGAGACCCCTCACATCTGGCTCCAGTGCATCAGAGCCGGGCTTCATCAGGTTTTAGACGGATTTGAACAGGTTTTAGATGGATTTGAACAGGTTTTAGTTGGATTTGAACAGGTTTTAGATGGATTTGAACAGGTTTTAGTCGGATTTGAACAGGTTTTAGTTGGATTTGAACAGATTTTATTTGGATTTGAACAGATTTTATTTGGATTTGAACAGGTTTTAGATGGATTTGAACAGGTTTTAGTTGGATTTTAACAGGTTTTAGTTGGATTTTAACAGGTTTTAGTTGGATTTTAACAGGTTTTAGTTGGATTTGAACAGGATGTCATTCATTTGTTTAACATCGTGTGGTGGAGTCAATGTCACAGAAACTTGAGACTGAAACAAGAAACTGGCTTCAAACAAGAGACAGACACAACCAGAGTTTAGTCCTGGTTTAGTCCTGGTTTAGTCCTGGTTCAGACCTGGTTTAGTCCTGGTTCAGACCTGGTTTAGTCCTGGTTTAGTCCTGGTTTAGTCCTGGTTCAGACCTGGTTTAGTCCTGGTTCAGACCTGGTTTAGACCTGGTTCAGACCTGGTTCAGACCTGGTTCAGACCTGGTTTAGATCTGGTTTAGACCTGGTTCAGACCTGGTTTAGTCCTGGTTCAGACCTGGTTTAGTCCTGGTTCAGACCTGGTTCAGACCTGGTTCAGACCTGGTTTAGTCCTGGTTCAGACCTGGTTCAGACCTGGTTTAGTCCTGGTTCAGACCTCGTTCAGACCTCGTTCAGACCTGGTTCAGACCTCGTTCAGACCTCGTTCAGACCTGGTTTAGTCCTGGTTCAGACCTGGTTTAGATCTGGTTTAGACCTGGTTCAGACCTGGTTTAGTCCTGGTTCAGACCTGGTTTAGTCCTGGTTCAGACCTGGTTCAGACCTGGTTTAGTCCTGGTTCAGACCTGGTTCAGACCTGGTTCAGACCTGGTTCAGACCTGGTCCAGACCTCGTTCAGACCTCGTTCAGACCTGGTTTAGACCTGGTTTAGTCCTGGTTCAGACCTGGTTTAGACCTGGTTTAGACCTGGTTCAGACCTGGTTTAGTCCTGGTTCAGACCTGGTTCAGACCTTATAATAATTATTTAAAAAGTTTATCAAAGTTAATTAAAAGGTATTTTTGTGTGTTTTCAGGTGAATCCAAAATGGCCGACGCTGACGTCTCTCTGCCTCCTCTTCACTCCTCTTCCTCCGCCCCCAGCCCCGCCCCCTCCTCCGTCACCATGGAGACGGACCCGCAGCCCGACCCGGGTACGAGCCTTTTCTTTGTTACCTGATGACATCACTCTGTAACATCCCTTCGTTCGTTAACTCTTCTTCTTTCTTCGTCAGTGATCGACCCGGAAGTGGCTCTGAAGGCCTGTCAGGAAGTTCTGCTCAAAGTCCGGCTCCAGAACCAAGACCCGCACGAGGACCGGCTGAACGAGGCCGACCGAGACCAGACCGAGACCAGACTGAACCGACAGAACCACTGCGCTGACCCCGGACCCAAACCGGACCTGGACCGACCGGACCTAGATAAACCGGACCTGGACCGACCGGTCCTCGATAAACCGGACCTGGACCGACCGGACCTCGATAAACCGGACCTGGACCGACCGGACGTCGATAAACCGGACCTGGACCGACCGGACCTAGATAAACCGGACCTGGACCGACCGGACGTTGAAAAACCGGACCTGGACCGACCGGACCTCGATAAACCGGACCTGGACCGACCGGACCTCGATAAACCGGACCTGGACCGACCGGACCTCGATAAACCGGACCTGGACCAACCGGACGTCGATAAACCGGACCTGGACCAACCGGACGTCGATAAACCGGACCTGGACCGACCGGACCTCGATAAACCGGACCTGGACCGACCGGACCTAGATAAACCGGACCTGGACCGACCAGACCTCGATAAACCGGACCTGGAAACCGGACCTGGGTAAAGACCTGGGTAAATCGGACCTGGGTAAAGACCTGGGTAAATCGGACCTGGGTAAAGACCTGGTGAAACCGGACCTGGGTAAACCAGACCTGGGTAAAAACCTGGTGAAACCGGACCTGGGTAAAGACCTGGTGAAACCGGACCTGGGTAAAGACCTGGTGAAACCGGACCTGGGTAAAGACCTGGTGAAACCGGACCTGGGTAAAGACCTGGTGAAACCGGAGCGCGTGGCCTGGCTGATCCAGGAGGAGGAGGAGGAGGAGGAGCGCAGCCCTTCGTCGTGTAAACAGTCGTGGCTGCTGCGTCTGTTCGAGTCGAAGCTGTTTGACGTTTCCATGGCGATCTCGTACCTGTACAAGTCCAAAGAGCCAGGTGTGCAGGCCTACATCGGGAACCGCCTCTTCAGTTTCCCCGACCCGGAAGTGGACTTCTACCTGCCGCAGCTGCTCAGTATGTACGTGCACATGGACACGGAGGTCGGAGACGCCATCAGGCCCTACCTGGTGAGAACAGTTCAGACCCATAACATGTTGAAGTCCAACTAAAACCTGTTCAAATCTATCTAAAACCAGTCAAAGTCTATTGATTGACCAGTTACTAAAGGCTGATCCTATTGCTTCAGCCTGTATCTGGTTTAATGTCCGTCCCAGCGCCATCTCTGTGTCTCTAACCCTCTTATCGTCCCGTGTCCAGCTCCATCGGTGTGTCTCTAACCCTCTTATCGTCCCGTGTCCAGCTCCATCGGTGTGTCTCTAACCCTCTTATCGTCCCGTGTCCAGCTCCATCGGTGTGTCTCTAACCCTCTTATCGTCCCGTGTCCAGCTCCATCGGTGTGTCTCTAACCCTCTTATCGTCCCGTGTCCAGCTCCATCTCTGTGTCTCTAACCCTCTTATCGTCCCGTGTCCAGCTCCATCTCTGTGTCTCTAACCCTCTTATCGTCCCGTGTCCAGCTCCATCTCTGTGTCTCTAACCCTCTTATCGTCCCGTGTCCAGCTCCATCTCTGTGTCTCTAACCCTCTTATCGTCCCGTGTCCAGCTCCATCTCTGTGTCTCTAACCCTCTTATCGTCCCGTGTCCAGCTCCATCTCTGTGTCTCTAACCCTCTTATCTTCCGTTATCTTTGTCTCCCATCGCTACGTGTAACATCGTCAGTATTGTGTCCCCCTATCGCCGTGTCCAGCCCCATCCCCTTTTCCCCCCCCCCCCTTTTCCCCCCCCTTCCCCCCCCCTTCCCTTTTTTCTCCCCCCCTTTCCCTCCCCCCCCCCCCCCCCCCCCCCGTCTCCAATTCGTTCCAGCTCCATCTCTGTGTCTCTAACCCTCTTATCGTCCCGTGTCCAGCTCCATCTCTGTGTCTCTAACCCTCTTATCGTCCCGTGTCCAGCTCCATCTCTGTGTCTCTAACCCTCTTATCGTCCCGTGTCCAGCTCCATCGGTGTGTCTCTAACCCTCTTATCGTCCCGTGTCCAGCTCCATCGGTGTCGGGGCAGCATCACCTTCTCTCTGCTCTCGGCCTGGCTGCTCGGGGCCTACTCCAGCGACATGCACATCTCCACCCAGCGTCACTCCAGAGGCACCAAGCTCCGGAAACTCATCCTGTCTGACGAACTGAAGCCGTCCCACAGCTCCCACAGCTCCCACAGCTCCCACAGCTCGGCCCCGGGGCCCGTGCACTCCGAGGGGACGGCCGCTGACGGACACGGTCAGTCGGGTTTTGGAGTCTGGTCGCTCTTATATTGTATTATATTTTGCCTTTTCTCTCTGTCCCCAACTCATTTTAAAACTTTGGGGATATGTCTTTTTAAACAGTTCTGCTTTTCTGGTTCGTTTGTTTTTGTTTTTTCAGTCAGTTTTTGTGTTTATATTTTATATATATATTTTTTTAAGATTTTTTTTTTGCCTGTATTGTTAGTAACAGTAGCTGCACAGGAAACAGAGGAGAGAGTGAGGAATGACACTGGGCAGATGACCCGAGCGAGACTTGAACCCGGGTCTCCCGTGTGCTGGGCGTCCGCTCTGAGCCTTTTGTGTTTATTTATCGTCTGTTTTTGTCTGGTCGCTCCTGTCCAGGTCCCGTGCAGCGCGACCCGGACGTCTTCCTGTCGTCTCCGTCCCGTAGAACTCATCAGCGTTCTAAATCTGACGCGTGCACAGCCACGAGCGTGCACGGAGCGGCTCTGAGACGAACCGGCAGTAATCCTCGAGTGGAGGCCGCACACGACGAGGTGAGGAGCTGCTCGGTTCAGAGATGACGGTCGACGAGGTTTATCGAGACGCGGATGAGACTCTGTGTTCAGTTCCTTTTTGGAAAGATTTGAGATGATTTCAGTTTCACAACAAATATGTTTGTTTAGAGAATCATGGTCCAACCCTGCGGCGTTTGTCTGAGGTCAGCTGATCAGGTCACAGGTCATAGGTCACATTGCGCGTCACATGAACAAATCATGTGTTGACTCTGTGTTTGTAGGTTTTTTTGGCCTGGACTGATTCTGGTTGATCCCAGTTTCCCCAAACTTTAAAACACTTGGGTTTTCAGCGTTGACCTATGACCCTCTGATGATGTCATAATTGTGCAACTCATTACTTACCCATAATTTATTTAATAAACTTTTATTGACTTCCACTGTTAAAATCCAAATAAACCTGTTGTAGACGTGTCCAGTGAATTGATAAAAGCCGTCATGGTTTGCTCAGATGTTACCAGACGTTTGATTTTTCAGCCGGAGCGTCTGCGTCCTCAGCGGGAGTTCGTTAAGTCCCTGCTCTGCATCGGGAAGCGTCTGGCCACTCTCCCGACGAAGGAACAGAAAACTCAGAGGCTCATCTCAGAACTGTCTCTGCTCAACCACAAACTGCCGGCTCGGGTCTGGCTCCCCACGGCGGACCACCAGCACCACGTGGTCCGGGTCCCCCACAGCCAGGCCGTGGTGCTCAACTCCAAGGACAAGGTGAGACCGGGTTTGGACTTTAGGACTGGACCAAATAAAACCTGCTAAAAAACTACTACCTTCTGAGATCCATCTAAAATCTGTTATAATCCCTCTGAAACCTGTCCTAATCCCTGTAAAACCTGTTCTGATCCCTCTGAAACCTGCTGTAATCCCTCTGAAACCTGTTCTAATCCCTGTAAAACCTGTTCTAATCCCTCTAAAACCTGTTCTGATCCCTCTGAAACCTGCTCTAATCCCTCTGAAACCTGTTCTAATCCCTGTAAAACCTGTTCTAATCCCTGTAAAACCTGCTCTAATCCGGCTCCAGGCTCCTTACATCATTTATGTGGAGGTCCTCGAGTGTGAAAGCTTCGAGACGTCGTCGGTTCCGGTCCGGATTCCCGAGACCCGGATCAGGACGGCTCGGTCGGCGGAGAACTTGGACTGCGGCTCAGTGGGCGGGGCTTCGGTGTCAGGAGGCGGGGCCAGCTCAGTGACCTCAGAGTCCGGGGGCGGGGCCAGCACGATGACATCAGAGCACAGAGCGGGAAGCTTCTCCACGGTTCCCAACTACGACAACGACGACGAGGCTTGGGCCACGGACGACATCGGGCAGCTGCAGGTCGAGGTACGAGTCCAGACCCGGTCCGGACCCGTTCCAGACCCGGTCCGGACCCGGTCCTCTTGATATTTCTCTCATCTGTTCTGGTCCAGGGCGAGGGGCAGACGAGCAGCAGCGATAACATCAGTCAGTTCTCGGTGGACAGCATCACGAGTCTGGAGAGTAAGGAGCCCGTCTTCATCGCGGCCGGAGACATCAGGAGGCGTCTGTCTGAAAACCTGGCCCACACCCCGACCACCTTCAGACGGGACCCCGAGGACCCCTCTGCTGTGGCCCTGAAGGAGCCCTGGGAGGAGAAAGTCAGGTCTGGCCTCACTCTCTTGATTCAACAGGAAGTGATGATTGGAGTTAAATGTTTGAAATATGTCTCCCTTTAGTGGTTCTCAGTGGGTCTTTGAGTTCATGTTTAGACAAAAAGCTGTTAAATTGCGCAGTTTATTTCTCCTTTTTTGAAAGACTCCATTTAGTTCGGTCCAAAGATCTCATATCTTACTTTTCTTCCATTTAAATTTACTGGTCTTGGACTTTGTCTGTCGTGTGACCCGTCTCTGTCGTGTGACCCGTCTCTGTCGTGTGACCTCTCTGTCATGTGACCCGTCTCTGTCGTGTGACCTCTCTGTCATGTGACCCGTCTCTGTCGTGTGACCTCTCTGTCATGTGATCCGTCTCTGTCGTGTGACTCGTCTCTGTCGTGTGACCCATCTCTGTCATGTGACCTCTCTGTCGTGTGACCTCTCTGTCATGTGACCTCTCTGTCATGTGACCTCTCTGTTGTGTGACCCGTCTCTGTCGTGTGACCCGTCTCTGTCATGTGACCTCTCTGTCGTGTGACCTCTCTGTCGTGTGACCTCTCTGTCATGTGACCCGTCTCTGTCGTGTGACCCGTCTCTGTCGTGTGACCCGTCTCTGTCATGTGACCTCTCTGTCATCTGACCCGTCTCTGTCGTGTGACCCGTCTCTGTCATGTGACCTCTCTGTCGTGTGACCCGTCTCTGTCGTGTGACCCGTCTCTGTCGTGTGACCCGTCTCTGTCGTGTGACCCGTCTCTGTCGTGTGACCTCTCTGTCATGTGACCCGTCTCTGTCGTGTGACCCGTCTCTGTCGTGTGACCCGTCTCTGTCGTGTGACCCGTCTCTGTCGTGTGACCCGTCTCTGTCGTGTGACCTCTCTGTCACGTGACCTCTCTGTCGTGTGACCTCTCTGTTGTGTGACCCGTCTCTGTCATGTGACCTCTCTGTCATGTGACCCGTCTCTGTCATGTGACCCGTCTCTGTCGTGTGACCCGTCTCTGTCGTGTGACCCGTCTCTGTCGTGTGACCCGTCTCTGTCGTGTGACCTCTCTGTCACGTGACCTCTCTGTCGTGTGACCTCTCTGTCGTGTGACCCGTCTCTGTCATGTGACCTCTCTGTCATGTGACCTCTCTGTTGTGTGACCCGTCTCTGTCGTGTGACCTCTCTGTCGTGTGACCTCTCTGTCATGTGACCCGTCTCTGTCGTGTGACCTCTCTGTTGTGTGACCCGTCTCTGTCGTGTGACCCGTCTCTGTCATGGGACCTCTCTGTCATGTGACCTCTCTGTTGTGTGACCCGTCTCTGTCGTGTGACCCGTCTCTGTCATGTGACCTCTCTGTCACGTGACCTCTCTGTCATGTGACCTCTCTGTCGTGTGACCCGTCTCTGTCATGTGACCTCTCTGTCGTGTGACCTCTCTGTCGTGTGACCTCTCTGTCGTGTGACCTCTCTGTCGTGTGACCTCTCTGTCGTGTGACCCGTCTCTGTCATGTGACCTCTCTGTCGTGTGACCTCTCTGTCGTGTGACCTCTCTGTCATGTGACCTCTCTGTCATGTGACCTCTCTGTTGTGTGACCCGTCTCTGTCGTGTGACCCGTCTCTGTCATGTGACCTCTCTGTCACGTGACCTCTCTGTCACGTGACCTCTCTGTCGTGTGACCCGTCTCTGTCATGTGACCTCTCTGTCGTGTGACCTCTCTGTCGTGTGACCTCTCTGTCGTGTGACCTCTCTGTTGTGTGACCTCTCTGTCATGTGACCCGCTGCAGGAGGATCAGGGAGGCCTCTCAGTACGGACACCTGCCGAACTGGAGACTTCTGTCCGTCATCGTTAAATGTGGAGACGACCTGCGACAGGAGCTGCTGGCCTATCAGGTGCTGCGCCAGCTGCAGGTAACCACGGCAACCGCACACGCTTATGTAGCTAGCGACGTTAGCCTCCAGTGCAGTAATCGCTCCTTCTTGTTCCATGCATTGATGTATAATAAGAACTGGATAAGCCCCGCCCCCTTTCCTCTGCCCCCATTTTGATTAGTGGCCACTCGAGGTATTGCAACTAAAAACTCTGAGACCACAGTAAAAACAAACCTGGTTTTCAGCTACAGCACTCCTACAATCACCAAAATGATCAGATTGTGTAGTGTTTATGTCTGTTTTCATTTCCTGGACTTTTTCTTTGTTAAAAACCCTTAAATTCGCCAAAAATAACTGTTATTGTTTATGACGTCACCGCTCTAGTGCCTTCAGCTCATTGGTCAGAACAGATCACATGACGAGAAAACACAGACGCATGAGCCAGTGCCGTAGAGACCTGCTCTATGGGCCGCAGAACACGGAAATAACACGGAAATAACACAGAAATAACACGGAAATAACACGGAAATAACACGGAAATAACACAGAAATAACACGGAAATAACACGGAAATAACACAGAAATAACACGGAAATAACACAGAAATAACACGGAAATAACACGGAAGCCAAAATCTTTTCTGTGGTGCTGCACCAATGAGCAACGTCCGTTGAAAATAACTTTTTATTTAATGCTTTGGTGTAGTTTTGGTGCAGTTTTCTGTGTAAGTGCTCGCAGACTGACCTCTGACCTCTGACCCTCAGTGGATCTGGCAGCAGGAGCGAGTGCCTCTCTGGATTAAACCCTACAAAATCGTGGTGATGTCATCAGACAGTGGGATGATCGAGCCGGTCCTGAACGCTGTCTCTCTGCACCAGGTGGGTTTTCACTGGTCTAACCCGGTCTGACCCCGGTCTGACCCCGGTCTTCCTCTGGTCTAACCCGGTCTTCCTCTGGTCTGACCCGGTCTTCCTCAGGTCCGGAAGCAGAGCCAGCTCTCGCTCCTGGACTACTTCCTTCAGGAACACGGCAGCTTCACGACGGAGGCCTTCCTCTCGGCTCAAAGGAACTTCGTCCAGAGCTGCGCCGGTTACAGTCTGATCTGTTACCTCCTGCAGGTCAAAGACAGGTAAAGACCGGAGCTAGACCGGCCTGAACCAGCTCAAAAGTAGAGGATGGGACTGAATCAGGTCTAAACCAGTCTAAACCTGTAGCTAGTGATGCTAAACACAGTACTCTTTTAACTTAGTTACTTATTAGTTAGAATTTACCCCAAAGATATTTAAAAAGCTTTTGTGTAGTTTTTTTATTGCCTTTGTCAGAAATGTTGACGACAGGATTTCTAACAGGATTGTAAATATAAAACATTCATTTTTACATTTTCCAAATTTCCTCATAAATGTTTTTATATTACACACTTTTTTTTCTTCTTCAAAATTACAAATTACTAGCTTTACAGACTTTTTTCAAAATATAGGCCCAAAAAATACTAAAAGGCTTGAAAAATGATGAACCTCAAAATTGAAAATGATAGACTTTAAATGGAATCTTAAAAACACCAGCAGCGTCTGAAGGAGACTTGTTTTTTAGGGAATAATCGAACAGAACGAGGAGAAAACAATAATTAGAACAGTTTAGTTTTGTCTGAATTTTGACATTTTTTTTGTTTTTTGAGAGAAGATTAAAAATTAGAATTGGGTTGAGAAAAGCTTTTTACTGTTTGCTGTTGAAGACACTTTCTTTTTCATTCATTTGACCTAATCCTCTGTAGCTAGTGATGCTAAAAGCGTCTGTCTTTAAGAAGAAATCC
The DNA here is from genome assembly GCA_036850595.1 of Rhyacichthys aspro. Taxonomy (NCBI): domain Eukaryota; kingdom Metazoa; phylum Chordata; class Actinopteri; order Gobiiformes; family Rhyacichthyidae; genus Rhyacichthys; species Rhyacichthys aspro. Next base: position 13,411 of record CM072158.1, on the reverse strand, counting down.
TTTTTATTCCAGACACAACGGGAACATCCTGCTGGACTCTGAGGGACACATCATTCACATCGACTTCGGCTTCATTTTGTCCAGTTCTCCTCGAAACCTCGGCTTCGAGACGTCGGCGTTTAAACTCACCTCGGAGTTCGTGGACGTGAGTTAACCCAGCTGCTTTTATTTTGAAAGAGACAGGAAACAGACACGTGGTTTAAAGACAAATGAGTTCACAGAGACAGAGGTGCTCTTGATTCAGAATAAAGCAGGTGTGTGCTGTCAGTGAGTGCTGGACTTATTAATGGGAATGAAAAGGTTTGATCAATATCAGTTTATTTATCGATTCCTGACAGCTTTGTTGAAAAAAATAGTCCTATTTGCTTTTTCAGCCAAAAATAGGTGTTTTTATTTGTACTTGAGTCTGTTAAATAACTTGAACAGCAGCAAACCCTGTTTATTGAGGAAAGAAAACTAAATAATAGATAAGATTTATAAAAACTCTTCTGTAAACACATTCACAAAACTGGTTTGAACCAAATGTGAGGAACAGGAACAGTTCTAAAGCTTTCATCCTGAGCCTGTTTCATCTCAAATGGAGACTGAGAGGATATTTAAACATAAAACAGTGTTTTTGTAGAATATTCCTGTTATTTGTGAGACTCTAGTGATATTCAACATGCCTCTGTTCAGAGGAGGTTACGGTGTTGTTTGGACAGTTGTTCACAGCGTTACAGAGACTCTCTGTATTTACACGTCTTGTTTAGTAAAATAAAGCCAACCTTTAGAGCGTTTCTTCCTCTCTATGATTGCCTCTTTTGTTCAGCTTGTTTTGAAGCCGTGCTACGGTGCCCCCTAAAGGACAAAAGGGACAGTTGTGAGTTCTCTGTCTGTATTTACGGCTGGGACTCGGAGCAGACGACAGCTGCCGTGAGTTTCTGAAGTGTCTGGTGTTTTTTCAGGTGATGGGAGGACTGGACGGAGACATGTTCATTTATTACAAAATGCTGATGCTGCAGGGTCTGATCGCCGCCAGAAAACACATGGAGAAGGTGCTGCAGATCGTGGAGATCATGCAGCAAGGTGAGAAGTTCCAGACGTGTTTTCAGTCACGTGACACTCACAGGAAACAGGCTTCATTTCACTTCGGTTTAAAAGTGTTGCCCTCAGTCGATCCCGTGGTCCATTGTTGTTGTTGTTGCAAAACAAAACAAGACAGTAGATCAAATTTGACCAAAATCTACTCACTTTTTGGTGTGGGTGTTTTTTTTATTGCTACAGGAATATGTTTGTCATAATTTTGAGTTTTAAAGGTTGAAAATTACTTTTTTTTGTCTGTCATAAACAACAGAAATATGTCAAATCCAAAAAGTAATTTGTTATAAATGACATAAATCTAACTAAATCTAACTTCCTCTTGTCCTTTCTGCAGGTTCTCATCTTCCCTGTTTCCACGGCTCGAGTACGATCCGCGGTTTAAAGGAGCGTTTCCACATGTCTTTAACCGAGGAGCAGCTGCAGGTTCTGGTCGAGCAGCTCGTGGACGGCTCCATGAGATCCATCACCACCAAACTCTACGACTCCTTCCAGTACGTCACCAACGGGATCATGTGAAACTCTTTTTACTGGAAAAGTCCGCTCTGGAAACTTCAGTCCAGCTTCGGTTTAGTGTGGGATTAAAAACTGAAAAAAACTGTTACAAAAACTGGACTCGACTGGATTTTACTCTAAACCAGCACAAAGACACTTCAGGAGAACGACGGGAAACGGAAAAACTGAGGCTCGCTGCGAAGTTTCATCGACTTTTTGTGCTTCGAACGCTGCTGAACACAGTTTGTTTCAAAAACCACTAAGGAATTATAAGTTAACGCACCGTGAATTTAAGCCTTAACGGCACAAAACCTGAGGCAAAATGCTAAACAGTGAAGCTAAAAAAAACATAAACGACGAATTTCAGAAGCTGCTTGGGACTAAACTACTTTAGCCACAAATAAATAAAGATTAGAGCAAAATCAACACAACTTCCAAGACTCCAGACGCTGAAAGATGAAAAACAACCAGCAACAATTATCTCAAAACGTGTTCTTTAAAGACAAAACGCTAAAAGCTGCAGCTAAATCAATACATTTATTTAAACTAAAAATGCCACCATTTAGTGAGCCCAGAACATTCCATTGAACACACTTGTTTTTGTAAATATTGCATTCAATCATTTCTCCAACAATTAAATTCAGAAAATCTCCCCCTGGAACATCATCAGAAATGTTGGGAATTTTGATATTCATTTCTAAGAAAATATTTTTTTGAAAAGGTCGAGACATTTTAAATTTTCGACTCCAAAGCACTTCACATTTGTTGAGAAAACATTTATTCATATTTCACTTTTCATGTTTTTTTTTAAATTGCCACAGGAACGTGTTTATGTAAGAAAAGCACAATTTTAAATAAAAAAAAAAAAAAATCTTACTCAAAAAACAAAATTCTATTTTCTATTTCTACAGTAATTCTATTTTTTTTTTTTGTTGAAAATCCGTAATGTAAAACAGAAATATGTAAAATCCCAAAAATTATAAAACTTGAAAATTACCCAAATCTTAAAACAGACTAAAACTTGAAGGTTTTGACTGAACAAATGAAAATGAAACACAAAACACTTGTTGTTCATATTTAAAAAGCTTTTGTGTAGTTTTTTTATTGCCTTTGTCAGAAATGTTGACGACAGGATTTCTAACAGGATTGTAAATATAACATTTTCATTTTTACATTTTCCAAATTTCCTCATAATTTTTTTATATTACACAGTTTTTTGTTAATTAATTAGTTTTGAGTCTTGAAAGTTGTGTGATTTTTGGGGAAACAATGCAAAGTAATACACAGTTTAAATATAAGTTCTAAGCTTTACAAACTTTTTATAGAAAAGTCCCAAAAAATACTAAAAGGCTTGAAAAATGATGAACCTCAAAATTGAAAATGATAGACTTTAAATGGAATCTTAAAAACACCAGCAGCGTCTGAAGGAGACTTGTTTTTTGGGAAATAATCGAACAGAACGAGGAGAAAACACTAATTAGAACAGTTTAGTTTTGTCTCCACAAAATTCAACCACCGACTGAAATATTTGTCTTCAACTTTTCTGTTTTTCACCAGACATTTATCACAAGAGTCACTTTGAGAGAAGCTGGTTAAAAATTACAATTGGGTTTAGTGCACAATTGGATCAAATTTTATGAAGGATACTCATACATTTCATAATTTATCCATAAATATACATTTACAATTTAAATATTTCAGTTTTGATCTATTCCCTTGAACCACTCACTTGTTTTGTTTTTTTATTGCCACAAGGATGTGTTTTTTTAGTTATATATTAATGGTCTCGGGGCGATTCTACACCCTCAAAACAAACGGCTGATTTTGTGTTTTATGAAGAATCAAAGAACTGTAACAGCACCTTAATGCCTCCCAAACGCTTCACGTTCTGATTTTGTGACTATTGCGTCTTGAAAAAACATGTTTTTTTGTGTGATTTGTTCTCAAAGAATAACCACAAATGTAGATTTAGTTAAACTCATCCTAAAATCTCCCTAAACTTGACAAATGTCTGGTGAAAAACAGTTAATCGTGTTGTAAGATCATTTAATCCACGTTTTTTCACTGAATTATTTGTTTTGTATTTTTTTCTTTTAAAAAGGTCTTGAATTTCAAAAATGTTGTTTTTGTCTAACTTTCCAGTGTTGAACGGAGCTGACTGTAATGTTACACATATATCTGCCTATTTAACTAACATTTTTCCTTATTGTTTGGTCCTGAGTACATTCCTCTGTGTTTTTTAAATCATTTTGTGACGATGTTTCCTTTAATATGTGAATGCTTTTTTTAAACCGTCCACTAAAATGACTGTTGCTGCAAACGCTAAAAATCACTTTATTCCAATTATTTCATATGTAGTTATTTTCTTAATGAATTTAAAAGCTAAATCCTTGAGCGGATACTAAAGTCAAAGTTGTATCTGCTCCATTTCCACCAGTTTGTTTTCAACATTTTATTTTCAATATTCAACGTGTTTTCTGGTCTAATTCTGCATTTTCATGTGTTTTAGCGGAAGGACAGGACTAGATTAATGCCATCCACAGAAAAATGTATAGATTCTGACGCAACAGAAAAATTGGGATATTTACCACAAAATGGATTCAATTGGTGTAAAAACAGAATTTGAGCTGTAGCATTTAAACAGAAAATTTATTACATTTTTATATTTATAAAAAGTGGAAATTTATTAAACATACCACTATTTAAAAACAAAACAAAACACATAATACACAGGCATTTATTTAATATTCAGGGTGTTACTAAACAAAATTTACATTTCACAAGTCACATTTTGAAATCGATTTATTTTTATTTTGGAAAGTATTTTGTCCATAAAAGGTAAACGTTAGCGAGAATCTGCTGAGTCATTGTCATGCTAATGGACAATAATTGGAATTGTAGCCTGGACAAGCTTTTAAATGACCTGAAATTCTAACCAAAACCTTGTCACATTTTTCTCACGTTGTTGGTAGTAACTTGTTAGTATTGTGTATTAGTATTTGTGTAAATGCAGACTACACAGATTGGAATAGAGTGATTTTAAAGCGTTACTTAGAGCCGTGCAGTTGTTAAATGAAGGTTTTTCCTGTGTCCGCTCGGTCTGACCACTATCAAAGAGGAACCAGGTCTGTTTTACAAAAAGGTAGCAGAAATATTGTCTTTTTTATGCTAATGGTTAGCCTCGTGCGCTACGTAAACACCGCCACGCTTTGGACTAAAGAAGCAGCTGTGACTTTAAGCAACGAAATAGCAATTCCTTTCTTCTTTTTTTGTAAACTTTGTGAATATTTATGTGTAAAGATGCCTTGAGACGTACAGAAGGTACAAATGTTTATCAATGCAAACAAAGAACTCAAAAAGTGCTTTTATGAAAACTTTTAAACGCAGACGAGGTTTACTTCAGCAGAACCTTCCCTCCAACAATCCTCACATCTCTTTACTTTTACTTTTGGTAATTAGCGGCTAAAACAACGATGAAATAAATAGTTGTGGAGAGAAAGTGCTGCTGTTTTGTCAAATCTCGTCTGAAATGACAAACCTTTCATTGCCTTGTTTCTACTTTCCATTTGCTCTAAACATTAAAAACTGAATTCCAATGTGAAAAAGACCAAGTGCATTTTCTCTGAGTGAGTTTTTTTAATGTAAAGAATATTCATGTAACAAGCACTAAAGTCATTACCACAGACTCTGGACTGTGACTCTTTTTTAAAGTAAATAAATGCTAAAGCTAAAACAAGAGGAAACCTCCTGGTCCTGGACAGGTTTTGTGTTGAATTTAATTGTTGCTTAACTTTAGCTGTGTTTATGTAAATTAAATAAATGTGTCCGGGTTGTGTCTTTTGGGGTGAATTTTAATATTTCATGATTTTGTTTTTATTTTTTACTTCTACTTCAATCTTTCTGAAGCCTTTGGTCTGTGGTCCGTTCTGTTTTGTGTCCAGTTGTATTGGAGTGTGAAAGTGGGTCAAGGGTCAGGGGTCAGGGGGTCACTGCAGAGCTGCCGATCAATCAGCAGTTTTCAGGTGGAGCTCGGTTTTATTGACTCCATCAGAAACACAGTTAAAAGAAGCCAGTGGAACAGGTCTCTGTGTAACGTTCTCTGTTTAACACATTTAGAAAGTTCTGTTTAATTATTAAGGTCTAGAGCTAAACCTGGACTAGACCAGGCCTAAACGAAGTCTAAACCTAGGACTCAATGTTAAACTAAAAACTAAACATGAGCAGGTTTTGTAAGTTTAATGAACCTCTCACCACTGTGTTGCAGTTCCCTGTTTCCTCCAGCAGATGGAGTCACAGCACAAACAACTGGAAATAAACAGAGCTGCTGCGAAGTCTGGGAAAGTATTTTAACATGAAATCAAGTCATAAAAATTAATAAAAATTATACTGTGGTCCCTCCTTCTGAAATTATTATTATCATGTTGAATTTGATCAGGTTTAGATAGACACATTTGGATTTGAAAGGGATTTGGATGGATTTGAACAGGTTTTACTTGGACTTAAACTGGTTCTAGTCAGATTTGAGCAGGTTTTAGATTTGAACAGGTTTTGTGTGAGTTTAAATCGGTATTATATGTATCTGAGGAGGTTTTATTCAGATTTGAGTTTGACTGGATTGAGCCAAAGTTAAAAGCAGAATAAACACTACAAATTATTATAATATAAATATAATTATGAAATATTGCAGAGCTGTATTAAGAGACAAAAGCGTGATTCCACAGTCTTTATTTACATCATAACCACAGTTATTGATCAGTGTATAAACATAAATAAACTGTACAGAGTGCAGTGTGGCCAGTGTCCAGCAGGGGGCGCTGTGAGTCTGTGAATGCAGCTTTAAACAATGACAGAGCAGCATCGAGGGACAAACAAAGCATGAGCTTTTCTCTAAAACTGCTGCGTTCAAAAAGTTTATTGCTTCTTCAGAAAATACTTTTATCTATGAATGATTGATGGAAAAAAACCCAAACAGTTCCGCCATTTTGGAGCAAGATACGGCAACTACAACTAGGACAAACCACATTTGAGTTTTTATGTTGCTATTATTTATGCATTAAAAAAATAATTGAAACTTTACTAACTTTGGAAAACATTTGCTAGGAATATAAACAAAAAACCAAACATCGAGAAATATTTTGAATTTAAAGATAAATTCAAAACAACATTTTTGACTTTTTTACATCCATAGGCTAGAGACAGTATAATAAACTGCACAAATGTAATTTCATTTCATTTGTTAAAAAAACAACAACAACAACAACTCAAGGCCCACAATTACAGAGCAGAACTGTTTTTATCTATTATTTTATAGAAAGGGATTAATTGGAATAACTTTAAAAAGCCTCAAGTAATATTCAACCACATTGTCCAAGTTTTAACCAAAAACCAAATAATAAGACACAGTTTTCAGTTTTCAATATGATCACTGCCCAGAAACATTTGACTGAACCATTCTAATTCTGAAAATCCTAGTTTAGAGATTTGAAAATTGTTATTAATACGTGGTTTGTCCTAGTTTTGTTTGCCGTACTTTGCCATTAGCTTCATCAGACTGATTTCTACATAAATTGGAAATTGCCAAAGTGAGAAAACAGATGATCCAAATCAAAATGGCGGGATGTAGGTGCAACAGACTAATGTACATTCATCTTAAAGTTAGAAAATAACATAAGACTAACGAGGACTGGGGTATGGGCGTATTTGAGCGTTGTTGACCCGTCCAACAGTTCATTAAACCAGTCGTTTAGGTTCTTTTAAAGCTCCTCAGAACCTTCCGCTGAGTCACTACGACCTTTGAATCAAAATGGACGCCTTCACGTTTGCTTTGACCAAGGCTCCAACAGACCTTTTTTTGGACATTTAGACACAATAAATAAAGTCACCAAATTTCATACAACTACATTAAATAGTTTTCAGGGTTTAATTTTCAATCGTAACTGAGACCGACAACACCAGTTTTTTGCAGTTTTTGGGAATTTTTAGCTTATATTGTTAAAAAATCCAAATGTTTTAAAGAATAATAGACATAAATATCACGTCATTGTGCAACACAGTCTCGGAGAATTTTAAAATTTTTGCAAATCCCTGAATTTAAGCTGATTTTTACTGAATTATTTGTTGGTCAACTGTAAGTTTAGGAAAAACTTGGGACCAGTCTAAACCAGATCTAAACCAAGACTACCCCAGGTCTAAACCAGGACCAGGACTAAACCAGGTCTAAACCAAGACTAAACCAGGTCTAAACCAGGACCAGGACTAAACCAGGTCTAAACCAAGACTAAACCAGGTCTAAACCAGGACCAGGACTAAACCAGGACTAAACCAAGACTAAACCAGGTTCAGGGATTTGCTAAATTGTATAAAAATTCTCAAAATCTGATTAAAAAGTGGCCATTTTCAATAAATAGTAGTAAATATTTGTTGCAAACCTTTCACAGTGACTTTGTAGATTTTTATGAGTGATTTTAAGCAAAAGTTCGTAGTAAATGTATGAAACGTACAAATGCAGTGAATGAGTTACTAATTTCAGGAATAATTTCAGAAGCTCAGTAGAAAAATGCCGTGTGATACCAATATGGTACAAAACATTCCAATTATTTCGGTCTTTAGTCTTTTCCATTCGTCCGACTTTTGTCCAAACAACGAATATTTCATCCAAGACGGAAAACTGCGTCGAAAAAACAAATATTAATCCTTTTCCCACTTCAAGTTTTTGATAAGTCACAATTTAAAAAAAAACATGTCCAAGAGTCTGAAAAAAAAACCAGCTGAATTTTGTCAGTTTTTGGGCTGTTTCCGGTTCTTTCTTCGTCATTTATTGCTGCTTTAGCTCCATTCCTTCCTTCTTTTATGCTACTAGCGTCATTAGCTTCTTTAGCTGCAACCCTCAAATGTTTTCCTCTTTCCGCCGCAATATTTTGGTCCTGTCCTTTTTTATTTGACTTTTTTAATCAAGTAATTAAAGGACTTTTTACATTTCTTACACATTCTCACCTTTGTTTCTCCATAATTTTGTTGGACTTGACTGTTTCTTTTCTCTTAGTGTCTGTAGCAACTATTGTTTTCTCCAGCCATAAAATCCTTCCTTCTATCTGCAGCTTTTTCTTTTCTGCTTTTGTCAAATAAATAAATTCTGAGCAATTTCAGGCTTTTTTTTTTTTTTAAACTTTGTACAATTTTCTAGTTCTTTCTGTTAACGTTTTTGTTGGACGTAGCTGCGCTCTTTTGCCCATTAGCTTTATTAGTTTCCTTCTCAAACCCGAAGTCTGTTTTACTGCTTTTACTTTTAGCCTTTGTTCACCTTTAGCCTTTCGATTACCAAAAGTCTAAGTTTTATTTTCAGTCTGCCTTCAGTCACTTTAGGATTTCTCACACACAGCTCATCTCCTTCTTTCTTTTATTTTTCCAAACAGTTAGATACTTTATTGATTCTAAAGAAAAACCAGCCGTAACTCATGTTAGCAATGTTAGCACTGTCCTTAGCAATGTTTTGGCAACGTAACCACTCCATTAATATTTTATCTTTAGTTTTTAAACCATAAGATAAACATGAGCTTTAACTTTGTGGCCTTTTCAAACCAATGCTATCTCCTTTTGGCTCCTTTTTATTCCCTCCTTCCTTTAGCTTTTGCTTTTAGGGGATAATAGTTGCTATTAGCGCAGTTCCAAATCTTTCAAGTTTTAATGTGTAGCTATTACTTTTTATGTTTACTTTATGTTTAATTATTATTGCATTTTCAGACCTGCTACAACTGCACTGCCTTGTCAAAATATTGATGAGCTTCCTTCTTTCCTTCTGCTAGCTTTTGGTAGCATAGTTGCTCTTCTGACTCCTGCTCTCAAGATTTCCTTTTTGCTAATTCACATCTTATGATTTTTGCTTCCTTCTTTTGCCATTTTACAGCTTCATATCCATCTTATTTAGCTTTTTTAAGTGTTTTTATTGCGTTATTTGTCGTATTTTTCTGTTCCTTCCGCTAGCGTCGCCGTGTTGGGCAGGAACAGCGGTTTGGGCGGGACTTGTGGCTTCAGCGAGACGCTCCTCCTCACGCCTGCTTTCTGTGTTTTCGGGCCTTCGCTGTAGCTGTGCTGCCGCGTCAAGCTAACGTTAGGTTTACTGCTAACGTTAGCGCTGTTAGCATTGTTCGTGTTTATCTGCGGTGGCCCGTTACTGCTGCTGTTCGTGTTCATTCGAGCTAAAAAGCTACTTCCGCGTTGGTTGAAGCTGTGATGTCGCGGCACGGCTCCCATTTTGATGAGTTGTCGCTGAGAGTGGCTGCGGTTTACGGAAACACCGCTTTCTCCGCCGGCGTTTTGTTCTGGAATCTTCCTTAAAGCGAAAGAAGAAGACTGGTTGGATTTGGAGGAGCTCTGAGGGGGCTCCAGCAGCTTGGGGCCCAAATACGAGTCCGTCTCCGAGGGTTTAGTCTTGTTCTGGAGCTGGTTGTTGTTGTGGTGGTTGTAGTGGTGCGTTCGAGTCGTCTGGCCGTGGTGAGGATGATGATGAAGGTGATGGTTTGGGAAGAGTGAGGAGGAAGAGGTTGAGGTGAGGACTTTGATTCCTCCGGTTCCTGAAGCACTCACCTGGAACAAAGACACAACAGAGCTGGTTGGTTTTTGAGTTGGACATAACTACAGATTTGCAAAAGCACTGTAACGTTCTGTCTTTGTCTAAGTCTGAATTTGGTCTAAGATTTTGTCCCTGATTTTGTCCCTGATTTTGTCCTGCTGAAATGCCAAAATTTTATTTAGATCAGAGTAAAATTGTGTCATTTAAATCTCCAGTCCCTGGTTTTCTTTTCTTGTCCCTGTCTCAGACTCTCCTCCAAAATCAGTCTAGAGACCTCTCCTGCTTCTCTTTTATTAAAAAATAAAACCACAAAATACTAATCCATTTGACCAAACTGAAGTTTAGAGTTTAGCGTTAGCTTAGCTGTGACTTCAGCGTCAGGACGACAATTATCTCCTCCTCGTTAAACATTACGTGATTGAATTGTTAAAAGACATATTCAGAGGTTCTCATCTATTACAATCCTTTATAATAAACAGTAGATGGATCATAAAGACTGATTTTACAATGAACTATCTTTTTCAACAAGAAGAAAAGTAAACTAGGCCTGGGATGATAACGGATTTCAAGGTGTTTTGTTTTTATATTATTGTGAAATGAGCCGATGAAACGAGCCAAAAAGACACATTTATAAAAAAGCTTTTTTAACAGAGCTCTTCAATCACTAATCCTGCCAAAATATTAAATCAAACTGGCTTAAAGTCCTTTAAAATCTTAAAAACTGTCTTTACACACAATGACAAACCCAATCCTAATGTTAAAGCAGGTCTCAAACGTAACAGACGCAGGACGGTCTCACCTCGTGGATGTGTCTGAGCAGTTCGTCCAGCGCCGACACGTCCACAACGCTCTGAGGCAGCGACTGTTGTGATTGGTGACGGTAGGCCCCTCCCACTCCCGGTCCTCGCTCCTGATTGGCCGTTTTCCTGTTGTCCTCGGTGAACTGCGCCGTTCCGACCGCTCCGTTGCTCAACACGCTGTCGCTCTTCGTGGCCTGGTGCTGGGAAAACGCCGACGCGTTCCCGACGATGGCCACGAACCCGGAGGCGCTCCCGGAGTTGGACGGACAGGAAGCGGTGGGGGCGGGACAGGAAGTGGATGAGACGGAGCAGGAAGTGTCCTTGGCGTTGTTGCAGTTCTGGTTCTGGCGTAAAGCGTTTTTATTTGGGAGCTCTGGAGTGGAGTCTGGAGTGGGTAAACTGGACTCGAACTCACCGTCGGCCTGAGACAGAGTCTGGAACAGACGTCAGTAAAAGGTAAACTGTGAATTTCAGCAAAGGTTTGAGGGGCATTTTCATCGTTGGTTGAGAGGTTTTCACTTTTCCAATAAAATACAAACAATAAAACTACTGTTTAATCTTACAAGTCATGATTTTGTCAGACTTTATATAATGTTTACTTTTTAACCCTTTGAGTCACAAAAAAAACCTCTTTTAAAGATTGACAGAAATATTATGTGTCAACTTTTTCATTTTTTATAAATGAATGCGTCCTCTAACTAGTCCTCACGATAAATCATCATTGTTTTTCCTTTTCACTTTCAAATTTATGTTTTTCTCCAAGAATGACAAAAAAGATTGATTCTGATCATTTTTAATTTTTTGTGTAAAGTACTTAAATAAATTGCTCCTGGGTCCCTGTTTTAATGGTTGCCATAGAAACATTAAGTGATTTCAACACCAGGAAAAAACTTACGACGGTAGAGCACTGAAGTGGAACAATAAAAAATGCTTAAGGGACACAGATGGAACTATTTAGTTTAAATGGAATAAGAAAGACTTGAAAAAGAAATCATGAAAATGTCCAGGAGCCAGGAGGGTTAATCCTGAAGAGGTTTACCTGAGAAAGGCTGAGCTCAGCGGCGCCCCCCAGAGGCAGGTCCGGAGGAACAGGTGAGTTCAGGTGAGGCTCAGAGCCGTTCACGAAGGAGCTGTAGAGTCTGGACACGTCCAACTTCTCCTGAAGACAGAGACCGTTCAGGTCAGGGCTAGATCTGGGTTAGACCTGGTTTAGTCCTGTTTGATTTTTATTTGGTCCTAGATTAGGATCTAGTTTAGACCTGAAATAGACCTGGTTTTAGTCCTGGTTTAGTCCTATTCTAGTCTTGATTCAGTCCAGTGTTATGTTCTGGTTTAGTCCTGTTGGTCCTAGTTTTGTCGTGGTTCGGACCAAGATTCAGTCCTGGTTTTGGTCTTGATTTAGACTTTGCTTAATCCAGTTATAGTCCTGGTTTAGTCTCTAGTCGAGCCTGGTTTTAGAAACGGTCTAGACTGCGTCTGGATTTGTCCCAGTTTTAGTCTTGGTTTAGTCCTTGGTCCAGACCCGGTCTTTACCCCTGGTTCCAGACCCGGTCTTTACCCCTGGTTCCAGACCCGGTCCAGACCCGGTCTTACCTTGCTGGAGTGGTCCAGGAGCCCGTTGAGTTTGGCCAATGACCTCAGAGACAGAGCGTGAGGCAGCGACGCCTCCGGGTCTTTGGCCAATGGCGTGGCTCGGTGGGCGGGGCCTCTGCAGTAACACGACACCATGAATCCAGACAAGATGGCTCCCAGAGAGAAGGCCACGAGGACGCAGGCGATGAGCAGCGTGTAGTGGACGTGAGCCGAGGCCGGGTCCGAGTCCAGACCTGAGACCACCACCGGGACCAGAGAAAAACCGTCAGATTAGAACCGCTTTACCGTCGCATTAGAACGTTTAACTGTTTTACTGTCGCGTTAGAACGTTTAACCGTTTTACTGTCGCGTTAGAACGTTTAACCGTTTTACTGTCGCATTAGAACGTTTAACCGTTTTACTGTCGCATTAGAACGTTTAACCGTTTTACTGTCGCATTAGAACGTTTAACCGTTTTACTGTCGCATTAGAACGTTTAACCGTTTTACTGTCGCATTAGAACGTTTAACCGTTTTACTGTCGCATTAGAATGTTTAACCGTTTTACTGTCGCGTTAGAACGTTTAACTGTTTTACTGTCGCGTTAGAACGTTTAACCGTTTTACTGTCGCATTAGAACGTTTAACTGTTTTACTGTCGCATTAGAACGTTTAACTGTTTTACTGTCGCATTAGAACGTTTAACCGTTTTACTGTCGCGTTAGAACGTTTAACTGTTTTACTGTCGCATTAGAGCGTTTAACCGTTTTACTGTCGCATTAGAACATTTAACCGTTTTACTGTCGCGTTAGAACGTTTAACTGTTTTACTGTCGCGTTAGAACGTTTAACCGTTTTACTGTCGGATTAGAACGTTTAACCGTTTTACTGTCGCGTTAGA